>CM038677.1:80779524-81118294 GCA_021605205.1 Aegilops longissima
GTCCTAGATTAGGGGTGTCCGGATAGCGAACTATCACCGTTGGCGGACTCTGGACTATGAAGATACAAGATTGAAGACTTCGTCCCGTGTCCGGATGGGACTTTCCTTGGCATGGAAGGCAAGCTTGGTGATACGGATATGTAGATCTCCTACCATCGTAACCGACTCTGTGTAACCCTAACTGAGGGAGTCCTAGACTAGGGGGTGTCCGGATAGCCGAACTATCATCACGGCCGGACTCCAAGACTATGAAGATACAAGATTGAAGACTTCGTCCCGTGTCCGGATGGGACTTTCCTTGGCGTGGAAGGCAAGCTTGGCGTCTGGATATGTAGATCTCCTACCATTGTAACCGACTACATGTAACCCTAACCTATCCGGTGTCTATATAAACGGAGGGTTTTAGTCACGTGGACGAACAACAATCTTACCATAGGCTAGCTTCTAGGGTTTAGCCTCCTTGATCTCGTGGTAGATCTACTCTTGTACTACCCATATCATCAATATTAATCAAGCAGGGTAGGGTATTACCTCCATCGAGAGGGCCGAACCTGGGTAAAAACATCGTGTCCCTTGTCTCCTGTTACCATCCGCCTAGGCGCGAGTTCGGGACCCCCTACCGAGATCCGCGGTTTGACACGACATTGGTGCTTTCATTGAGAGTTCCTGCATGTGCGTCACCTATAGGCCCGATGGCTCCTTGATCATCAACAACGGCGCAGTCAGGGTGAGACTTTTCTCCTGGACAGATCTTCGTATTCGGCGGCTTTGCACTCCGGGCCAATTAAGCAGGCCATCTGGAGCAGATCGAAAGCTTCGCCCCTGGCCATCAGGTCAGATTTGGAAGTTTGAACTATCACGGACGATGTCGCGGAGACTTGATCTTCGACGGATTGAGCCGCAGCCAAGCGTGCCGCCTTGTCTCGATGGGCATGATCTGGCTCTGCTGACGAGCGATGCCACGGAGGCGCACCACATCTGCTCCGACCCTTAATCCGGGCGGATTCCCTGATCGAGGGCGAGTGGTTGGACACCGCCTCGGGGCTACAATCTCTATGGCGATTGAGCGAACTCCATCCTGTCGCTGCGAAGACCTCGACTCGGGTGCGGACTCCTCACGGACTCCGAACCCTCCGCGCCCCCCTAATCGAATCCGATTGGGCGCCGGTCATGGAGTTCACTGCGCGGACATCTTTCAGCTTTTCGCCCTTTGGCGACATCCTGAATTCACTAAAGTCTCTCTCTTTATCCGGAGAGCCTGGCGGACTACGGACAGGAAGGTTGAGATCTGGACGGCGAAGAAATTCAACGCCCACCACCACCCTTTATAGCCCATCCGATGATCTAACCGACATGCTCGACTTCGACTCGAAGACATCGGCAGGTATGGGCGAGATGCGGAGGCGACCAAGACCCACCGCCTACGAGGCACAGGAAGGCCACCTCGTCATATGACATATACATGGTGGACATCCCAAAAGATGGGAGCAGCGATGGAACAACGAAGGATGACCCCTCAAGAAGCAACGAGCGCCCGGCGTCGGTGGCGCCGCTCTAAATCCGCCACAATAAAAGCGGTGATTCCGGCACGGAGATAATAATACCCGGACGGTGCGAAGACAACCCCCTCGAGAGGACTCGGCGCGGGAGGAGGGAGAAGCAAGTCCGGACGACGGTCTGGCGAAAAGAAGAGGTCGAGGGCGATAATTATCGCCTCCCTCCGAAGATAAGGCAAGCCTCGGCGGCAGCAATTTGTCGTGCTGAGGATCCCTTGAGCAGGGCGCTTCAAGCGCGGGCTTATAGCCACGGCAAGCAGCCTCAAGAAAAAGCAGCAACAGCTTAGAGCTGACCAAGACCTGCTAGCTGACAGATGGACTGAAGTCCTTGCAACCGAAGAGTATGAACTCGAATGCCCCTCCAAAAGCTACCCCAAACGAAGGTCGTTGCCTCGATCAGAGGAGGAAGCACCCAAGTCACCAGCGCACGACATGGCAGACTGGCCACCCCGTGGCCGCGACAGAGAAGCCTCTCGACCCTCCGCTCAAGCCACACCCCGACGCCGCTCAAAAAGTACCAAGGCACGGGAAAACGCGCTAGACTTGCGAAATATATTGGAGGATAAGGCAAAACATACAAGATCAATCTACGGATCGCGTGGGCGTAGCAGCAGGGATGATTACCGTCGCGCGGATCAGCAAACCGGCGGGCGAACACGATGAACAAAGCTCATATGAGCTACGTCGTGATATATTATCTGAGGCGCCGCACACCCACTATGCTTCACAGATGAAGTAATGGATCATCAAATCTCCGAGGGCTTCAAACCGTACACATCGAATCATACGATGGTACCACAGATCCTGCGGTGCGGATCAAGGACTATCTCCTCCATATCCACATGGCCCGCGGTGATGATCTACATGCCATCAAATACCTCCCACTCAAGCTTAAAGGACCAGCTCGGCATTGGCTCAACAGCTTGCCAGCGAGAATCAATTGGTTGTTGGGAGGACACTGGAAGCCGCATTCCTTGATAACTTCCGGGGCACATATGTGCGATCACCGACGCCGATGACCTTAGCCACATAATTCAGCAGCGGAAGAATCGGCGGACAATTACGGACACGGTTCCTAACAAAGAAAAATCAAATCGTTGGTATCCGGATGCGGAGGCCCTTGCAGCCTTCAAACATAACATCCGCGACAAATGGCTTGCCGGCACCTAGGACAGGAAAAGCCAAATCCATGGCAGCCCTCACAACACTCATGACCCGCTTTTGTGCGGGAGAGGACAACTGGCTAGCTCGAAGCAACAACTTGGCCAAACACCACGATAGTTCGGATACCAAGGACAGCAATGGCGGTCGCGTCGCAACAAGAACAAGCGCCGCATTAAGGGCGATAATCACGGAAGATCGGCCGTCAATGCGGATTCAGAGGCTCTAAACCTGGTCGTGCGGAAGAAGCCATTCAAAAGAAATACCCAGGCCCGTCCAACTTGGACCGAATACTCGATCGCTTGTGCGGATACATGGCACCCCGAAAACCAGCCAATCACACCAACAGGGATTGTTGAGTGTTCAAGCAAGCGAGCAAGTTAAGTGCGAACTCAACGACAAGGGGCTGCATAGCGATGGCGAGGAAGAGCCCGGCCGCGAACAATAGAGGACAAAGGGTTTTCCCACACAAGTGCGGACGGTGAACATGATATCATAACCCATATACCCAAAAGGGAGCGGAAGCGTGCGCTAAGGGCGTATATGCGATGGAGCGATCGCCCGAAGTTCAACCCATGGTCTTCCTGCCCGATCACCTTGATCGAAGGACCACCCACTAGCATTAAATCACGGCGGTTTCGCCGCATTGGTCCTTGACCCAATTATTGTGATTTCACCTCACGAGTCGATGGATTTGGCGGTAGCAACTGAACCTGCTTTATCGGATCTGATGCATAAAATGGGCATAGACCCTCAATGATTAAACCTACAAAGGCGACCTTTAAAGGCGTCATACCGGTGTAGAGGCCAATTATGCGGGCTCGATTACACTCGAAGTGGTCTTGGATCCCGGATAACTTCGAAGCGAAATCTTGACATCGTCCCGTTCGCGGCGGCTATCATGCCTGCTCGGACAAACCGCATTTCAAAGATCAATGCGGTGCCACACTACACACCCTCAAGCTCAAGATGCGAGGCCCTCGAGGAGTAATAGCGGTCAATGGAAACACGAGCGCTCTCTCCGAGCGGAGGAGCACACGGCGACCCTTGCGGCGGGCGTACAAAGCATCCTCTCACGGCAATTCTCGAGTCCGGCCACTAAGCGTCCGGACAACATCCAGCAGCGCCGGAGTAACCTACAACAAGACCGCTGGCACGATTCAAGCATCAGCGTAGCAATCCGGCCCAACCCCAGCCCTCACGAAATTGCGAAGCTAGTGTTACGCGTACATAATTACGCTCTGGAGATACCATGGGCATATGGGGAGGGGCACGACCACGGCACGCCAAGAATGCGGCTCGACCACACTAGGGGCTCCCGATTGTGTCATTCTTTTTCTTTTTCTTTTTTTTCTTTTTTCTCACTTTCAGGACTCCGTGTTCCGGAAGTCCTGTCCGGCACTAGAATTGCCGAACTCACGATGCAACAGCCAGGGGAAGCGTAAGCCACGTCGAGTGTTGGTGGTCTCTATTACGAGCATTATACCTGTTTTACATACAATCCGCAGCTTACCCACGGAGAAGGACATGTTAGATAGTCCCATCCCTTGCTTATCGCACTATTTGTATCGCTCTGCTTTCATTGCAGTACCTTTTTGATATAAACAATACATAGCTTTCGCCTATTATTGCACTCTTTTCTTTATCTATATATAGGTTCATTTCATGACATTACGCACCCGTACACTTTGGTACGGCCAATACACCAGGGGCTTAAGTACCCCAAAATTATGGTGTGATAAGTCCGAACACTTTCACAAGTGAGGCACCCTGAACTTATAGCATTATATGAATCAGCTCCGAATCATGTCTTGGGTCAATAGTTGGGTTTGCCCGGCTCCCGTGTTTTGGTACCTTACGTTCCGTTATATCGGCTAAGGTAGCACCGGGAGAACCACTACGATTGTGCCCCAGTTGAGCTAGGTCGAGCACCTCAGTGGAGAAAGCTAAAACTGACCGTCATGATAGAGGCGAGAGCGATCGCTGTTCGAGAGGTTTTTTCGGTCCCTAAAGACTTATGCCGCTTAGAGCAAGGAACAGGAATTGTCCGGCCAAAGGCGTGGATAGTGCCCGAACTTCGGTCTTCCGAATACTAGGGGCTTCACGAAATTTAAAATTATAAATTCTATGTCTAAGTGAGAGTGTTCAAGCATTATAAGTCCGGTTGCCTTGTTACGTTGTGTTGGCGCCTCCTAGATGGACCCAAGAATGGGAACAAGAGTGCTCAAGTTTATCCGAACACCCCACACTTTCGTGGCATGGGGCTGAAATAACGACTTGCCATCTCTCAAATTTGATAAGCGGCCGCCTGAAGGTAATATTTTAAATTAACAAGCGTTGCTTAGCGCATATGAACAAGTTTTTAGCGTCTGGGATAAAAATGCGAGTCTATTCAAAATTACATCTTTGGAGCACTCATCCGCTATTCGGGGGCACCCTTGAGGAGGCCCTCATAGTACATTTCGGGCGTGCGATGCTCCTTGCCCTTGATGGCCGTCCGTCACAAGCTTCTCCGCATCCAGCTTGTCCCGGTGCACTTTAGCGCGGACAAGGGCCCGACGGACACCTTCAATGCAGACGGGCGCAGATGACTTCAATCCGTGGGCAGGCGTCCACCAGCCACTTCACTAAGCGAAGTAGCTCCCGGGCATGGCTTCAATGGCCACAGCCAGCGCTATAAGGCCCTTCATGGCCTGTTCGGCGACCTTGTGGAGCTCGACCAGCTGCTTCAGCTGGTCGCTCGAGAACACCGGATGTCCGGCATCGACATCTTGAGACCAGAACACCTTTTCGTCGAGCTCCCTCCTTGGCGGTAGAATCTGCGGCAGCATCGGACACACTCTGAGGGCAAATCTGCGAATGCTCTGGAGAGCTCGAATCCGGGTAAGTAATAGGTAATTCACTTGCACATGCTTGCTTTGCATAAAGAATGCCTTACCGCCGCTATCTTCTTTAACGACTCAATTTCTTGGAGGGCTTTTGGGCCTCGGCCTTAGCAGCTTTGGCACTCTCAAGAGCCGAGGCGAGCTCGGACTCTCGAGTCTTGAGTCACGCTCAAACTCGTGTTTTCCACGAGGGCTTGGAGCTCTTGCCGCATCTGTAGCCAGCTCGCCTCCCCTCCTCTTGCTCGGTGCGTTTTGCAGCCGCTTTGTTTTCGGCCACGGACACCGCTTCCTTCAGGGTCGCCACCTCGTTCGTGGCCCCTGCAGTACCGATGTTATTCCTGTTATTTTTTGCAACCGAAACCTTTCTATAAGGTATTTCTTTAATAAGGTACTACTTACCTTCCTTGTCCTCGAGCTGCTTCTTGGCTTTGCGAGCTCGTTCTCGGACCGCTTCGAGGCTCTGCTTCAATGCATTGACCTCCAGCGATCGGTCTGGGAGGTCGGCCAGCGGCTGCATTCCCATATTGACATACTTATGTTAGACTCCTGCGTATATCTTTTTAGATCCTTAGTCCGGCTTTTCCTTCCGAACACGAACTAAGCATCGAGACTACTGTCTATGCAGTAATATTTTTACATATTCTAAACTTACCTCAAAGCTGTTAGAAGGCTGATGCGAGCTTCAGTCAGCCCGCTCTTGGCGGACTGAACTGTCGGATCACCGCACTCATAACAATGCGGTGCTCCTCCTAGATGGAGGCACCTGTTAAGCGCCTCCGATAAGCTATCCGGTGCCTCCGGTTGGATGGAGGACACGGCGTATTACCCTTCTTGAAGGGACCGCTTGCGGACTCGGAACGGCTGAAGGTTCGGCATGGAGTCGGACAAGGGTCGGGCTTAGAACCCTGGGGTCTTGCCCCCACGCGCTGAGTCCGGGAGGTTGCCTTGTGGCGTCTCTGCGCCACCTCCTCTTGACCAAGCCCCTTGGGGCCCCACCGCAGCGTCGTCCATAGCGTGAGGTGAGGAGGCGGTCGAAGTGAATTACTCTCCATTTCCGGCGAACTCGGGGACCCGCTCGGCGAGTGGCGAACTTCGCCCTTAGGCGGGCTGCATGATTGTTCGGCATTAGAGAACACTATGCAATGATAAAAATCCATGGGTATCCGGACACTTACGATCTCGCGAGGGCTTGGCCCTTGTTGGCTAATCCTCCTCGTCGTTGTCGATGTTGGTGGAGAAGTCCGGAGGAAGGGTTCTTCCCTTCTTGGACCCTCTGGCCTCCCGGTTAGGGCGGCCTTCCTTTTCCTCTCCTCCCCGGCTGGGGAGAAGCTTCTTTCCTCCTCCTCATCCTCGGAGAGATTACCTTCAATCGACAGCACTGACGTCGGGAGCTCCTTGAGTTCTCGTGGCCTCCTTCTTGGCCTTCTTCTCCGGCACCACATGGGTACGGGCCAGCAACCTCGTCAATCAGGCGTCCGCTGGGTCTTCCGGCAAAGGGCAGACGATTAATCTGTCCGGACGTCTTGACCATCTGTCAAAGATTAGGGAGTTTTAGATCCCACATAGAGTCAATCTATGAAAAAGAGTCCGTAAAGGGTAAAATAACTTACCTCACCGGCTTGGCGCGCGAGCTGTATCCGCGATCTTTGTTGGCGAATCTTTGGGGCTTGGCTCCTTGAACAGCACCTTCGAGGCATCTTTATGCGTAGTGTCGAAGAGCGGCTCAAGGTTCGATCTTTGTGTCGGATCGAACTCCCACAAATTAAAGGCCCGTTGTTGGCATGGGAGAATCCGGCGGATGAGCATCACACAGATTACGTCGACAAGCCTGAGATTCTTGTCCACCAGGTTTGGACGCATGTTTGGAGTCCGGATAGCTCGTCCGAATTCCCCATGTCGGGCCCTTCTCTTTCCATGACGAGAGCCGTGTGGGAAGCGAGATCTGAATTGGGGCCGCCACCCATTCGGGTCGCGTGGCTCGGTGATGTAGAACCACCCGATTGCCACCTTTATTGTCTCCACAAAGGCGCCCTCGAGCCATAGGACTTTGGCCATCTTGCCGACCATGGCGCCTCCGCACTCCGGCACGGCCGCCCACTACCTTGGCTGACATTGAAGATCTTCAGCCATAGGCGGAGTGGGGCTGGATCAGAGGAAGGCCTCGCACCTGACGATAAACGCGAGATGTTGAGGATAAAATTGGGCCAGGTCGTGGAAGTCCGAGCCGTAGTAGAACATGATCCCCGGACAAATGGGTGAAGTGGAAAACCTAGTCCAGCGGAGGAAGTGGGGAGAAACACCACCCTCTCATGGGGCACAGGGGTTGGAATAAGCTGCCCGCATCGGGCAGCTTTGTCTGTGATGTCGCCGGACAAATATCCGGCCTCCCGCAGTCTTGTGATGTGCCCCTTCATGGCGGAGGAGGCCATCCACCTGCCTCCGCTCCGGACATGGTTGGAGAAGGTTGAGGTGGGATGTGCGGACTTGGGCGCTGGAGCTCAGTCTTGTGAGAATGGATGAGCAAAGGAGGAAGAAGGCGTGGGTGAAAAGGTGGATCCTTATCTCCTTATATGGATGGACGAAGCTATCGTCCCCACCAGCTGGTAAAACTCGCTTATCTCCCAAGCGCCGTAATCAATGGCGCGGATGGGTTACCCACATCCGTATTGATGAGAATCCCGGAATAAGGGGCACGATCTATGCTTTGCTAAGGCGTGCCAAGGAAACCGCCGCTAAGCGCTAAGGTGGAGCGGTAAAAATTCATATAAAGGTCTGGCCGTGGTGTGATGTCACGCCGCGAATCGTCAGCAGATCTGTGCAAAGTTATTCTCTCTATGGTGGTATGTGGAACTTGTTTTGCGAGCGGACACTATCACGGTGTTCAAAACCTTCTATGAAGTATTCGGAGGAGGAACCCGCCTTGCAATGTCGAAGACAATATGCGCGCCGGACTCATCGTCATTGAAGCCTGGTTAGGGGCTCTTGAGGAGTCTGGACTAGGGGTGTCCGGATAGCGAACTATCATCACGGCGGACTCCAAGACTATGAAGATACAAGATTGAAGACTTCGTCCCGTGTCCGGATGGGACTTTCCTTGGCGTGGAAGGCAAGCTTGGCGATCTGGATATGTAGATCTCCTACCATTGTAACCGACTCGTGTAACCCTAACCTATCCGGTGTCTATATAAACCGGAGGGTTTTAGTCCGTGGGGCGAACAACAATCATACCATAGGCTAGCTTCTAGGGTTTAGCCTCCTTGATCTCGTGGTAGATCTACTCTTGTACTACCCATATCATCAATATTAATGAAGCGGGAGTAGGGTATTACCTCCATCGAGAGGGCACAAACCTGGTAAAAACATCGTGTCCCTTGTCTCCTGTTACCATCCGCCTAGACGCTTGCAGTTGGGACCCCCTACCGAGATCCACGGTTTTGACACCGACACTAACCCTATCCGGTGTCTATATAAAGCTGGAGGTTTTAGTCCGTGGGATCGAACAACAATCATACCGTAGGCTAGCTTCTAGGGTTTAGCCTCTCTCGATCTCGTGGTAGATCCACTCTTGTACTACCCATATCATCAATATTAATCAAGCAGGAGTAGGGTGTTACCTCCATCGAGAGGGCCCGAACCTGGGTAAAAACATCATGTCCCTTGTCTCCTGTTACCATCCGCCTAGACGCACAGTTCGGGACCCCCTACCCGAGATCCGCCGGTTTTGACACCGACATTGGTGCTTTTATTGAGAGTTCCTCTGTGTCGTCGCTGTCAGGAAGGATGCCTCATCCCGTCTTTAAAGACGGCACCATTGCTAAAGGAGCTTTGGCCACCGGCCAAACTCTCCGGCTAGGCGGTTTTCTTATGACTGCTGTTCGGCCGCTACCACGATGACTTCTCGGGTCGCCAAAGCAATCTTCACGTTAACTTCGGAACTTCGCCGAGCAGTTAGATCGATGGAGCTCTCTTCCTTGAGCGAGCTCTTAGATCGCATCGCCGCCACAGGAGTCGCTACGGACTACGATCAGATTGGGCCTAAAACCGATCTGAGAGAGATCAACTCTCCCGAGGCTACCCACCACGTTGCTGTGGTAGAGGAATAATACGGCAACTCTTCTCCTACCTTACGGACTAGCTATGTCCGGATTCCCGACCCCTCCATGCGGATTCCCGCGGAGGGAGGACACCACTCAAGCCACGAACTTAAAGTCGTGCAGCGGGCTAGATTCATTGGACAACCTCCAGAACCCAAGCTTCCAAGTTTGGAAACTTCTTGGCCCCTGAATCTTAGATCGGACGGGGTTCGGAATTTAACTCCACCCGCCCACCCAAACATAAGCGATCTATCCCAAATCCGGCAAGAGCCCGGTGAAACAGTACATCATTCTTGGGCGATTCCTCCACAGTTATGGACAGGATAAAGGACTGTCGCGAGGAGGACGCAATCTCATTCTTCTACAATAATTGCCCGGACAAGGGAATCCTAAACGCCATAAGTCGTCGTGAAATTACACGCTTCGCTGACTTGGCGTCCATAGTACAAAAGTACTGCGCGATGGAGAGCGCCTGGAAAACCGAAATCAAATTTTGGGATAATCTGGCCCCGAATACGACCCTAGTCTGAAATAAAAGGGTGCATCATCACTAGGCACATGGGTTACATACCAAAAAGCAAAAACCCCCAAAGGGCATGGAACCGTCTTGGAGGGATGGCTCAATGGACCTGCAAAATTCATAGCACGAGGCGCCACTCCAACTCATAGCCTTAGACCATGTTGGATACTCTGACGGTGGCCAAAAGTGGCGAAGAGCTCTTAGCTCGAGCACCAGCCCAGCAATACCGATCACAGTATTAACAGTCTTGAGACTTTCGCATCAAATAATATGCGAAAGCGAACACTCCGCAGCCTTGCGAAGTCTACCAGATAGCAACAATAAGTCCATGGGTGACACAGCTATTACCTTTAACGCCAAAGGATGCGAACCTAAGTTCGAACAGCCCGAGCACCAGCCGCATTGGTCCTCGAGACAATAGTGGGCGGCTTTGCGCCTTACCAAGGTACTCATGGACGGCAGCGGTGATTAAACCTCATCTCTGAGGAAACCCTTCAAAAATGGAAATAGACTGGAGCCGCATTGGCGAAGCAGCACAACCTTTAGAGGAATAATCCCGGTCGGGAAGCATGTTGTACAGGAAAGGTCACACTAGATGTGGTGTTGACACGGGACAATTATAGGTCGAGGAGGTCACATTCCAAGTGGCCCCGTTCAGCAGCGGATACCACGCTCTATTAGGGCGAGAGGCATTCACAAATTTTAAAGCTATACCCCATTATGGGTACATGAAGCTCAAAATGCCGGACCAACGGAATTATCACTCTCGCTAGTGACCGGACATAGCGCTCGCGCCGAAAATAAAACAACCGCACTTGCCCTTGAGGCACTATCAAAAGCCCTAGCGGCGGAGGAACTCATCTTGCTGCGCTCCACGGTGGACAGGGGCGATGTGATACTCGATAAGAGATCCAAGTCCACCTCTTTTAAACCGGCAGACGAAATAGTCAAATTCCAAGTCCATCCAATGGACCCTACAAAACGGCCTCCATTGGGGCACAATTAAACCCTGATGTGGACGCCGCATTATGAGAATTCCTACGCGAAAATTGGGACATTTTGCACGGCACCCTTCAGACATGCCAGGGAATCCACGCCCGGTGGCGAGCACAGCCTAAATATCCTAAAAGGATTCAAGCCGTCAAACAAGCTCTTGGCGTTTCTCCGAACCCAAGAGACAGGCCATGGGAGAGGAGCTAGCCAAACTATTGGAGGCCGGATTCATCAGAGACATTAAACATCTGGACTGGCTAGCAAACTTGGTAATGGTACCAAAGAAGGACAAATCTTGGCGCCTATGTGTCTATTTTAAGGACCTTAACAAGGCTTTCCCAAAGGATCCCTTCCCCCTCCCCCGCATCGATCAAATTATCGACGCTACCGCAGGACACGATTCATTGTGTTTCCTCGACGCATACTCCGGCTACCACCAAATTAAGATGGCAGAGCCAGACCAAGCCGCAAAGCCATTCATCACTCCATAAGGCCCATTCTGCTTCAACACAATGCCCTTTGGGCTCAAAAACGCCGGCGCAACATATCAGCGCATGATTCAGACATGTCTCGCAAACCAGATCGGCAAAACAGTGGAGGCATACGTAGACGACGTGGTCGTCAAATCCAAGCATGTCGAAACCCTAGTCGACGACTTGAGGCTCACATTCGATAATCTCCGAACATATGACATCAAGCTCAAACCGGAAAAATGTGTTTTCGGCGTACCAGCCGGAAAGCTCTTGGGCTTCATTGTATCCGGTAGAGGAATTGAAGCAAACCCAGCCAAGATCCGAGCTATGTCACAATTGGATATCCCCAAAGACCTCAAAAAATACAAAATTATTTGGATGCGTGGTGGCTCTAAGCCGCTTTATCTCCGCTTAGGAGAAAAGGCATTACCCTTTATCGCCTCCTCCGACGACCGAACACTTGAGTGGGCGGATGCTGCCACGGCGGACTCGAAGAAATCAAAGCCATATTGACAACAAATCCGGTCCTGGCCGCACCCAACATGGGCGAACCAATGCTATTATACATCGCAGCAACCCATCAAGTTGTAAGTCGCGGTGCTCGTTGTCGAGCGAGAAATGGGCGGACACAAGTTCCCTCTCCAAAACCAGTTTACTCGTGTCCACTTGTCCTAACTCCATGCAAGTCACGGTACCGCATTATCAAAAGATAGCATCGCGGTGTTCATGGCATCCAGCTGCGACACTACTTCCAAGGGTGTTCGATAACATAGCCTCGAAGTACCTCTTAATGACATTATAAACAACCGCGACGCAATGGGCCGATTGCTAAATGGGCCATTGAGCTCCTCCGTTCGACATAACCTACAAGCCACGGCGAGCTATTAAATCGCAAGTTTTGGCTGACTTCATCGCCGAATGGACTAAAGCGAACTCCCTAAAATGCACGCGCATATTCAACTGGATCATGCACTTTGCGGCTCCAAAATGTTGGCGGCCCGGGGCTGCATCGTTACGGCGTCCCCAACCGGAGATACAGTCAATCGTACTTCAAATAATGTACGGACTCCAACAACGCGGCGAATCGAGGCCCTTCTACATGGTCTCCGGATGGCTGTCTCCATGGGCATTCAACGCCTAGAAGTGCGCGGGGATTCGAACCTCGCGATATCCCAAATAAATGGGGACTTTGACGCCAAGGATCCGAAAATGGCAGCTTATCGCAATGTCGTCCTAAAAATGTCAGCTCGGTTTGAGGGGCTTGAATTCCACCATATAGCCCGGGATAACAACCAGGCAGCAGACGTGTTGGCGCGCATTGGCGCAAGGCGCGATGCCGTCCCCCCCAATATCTTCCTAGAGAGGCTTTTCAAGCCATCCGTACTATGGGAGGGAGAGTCCGGAAATAACAACCAGGACCCAACCACACTGCCCCACACCGAACATTCTGGCATAGTTGGTGGTCCCGCCAACGAAATAACACCGTCAGCCCACGCAATAATGGCAATCATTGCCCCGTGGACAGAACCATTCCTAGCCTACCTAACTAGGCAGGAACTTATCGAGGACCAAAACGAGGCCCGCTACATAGTGCGGCGGTCTAAAGCCTATAAGGTCCATGCGGGAGAGCTTTATAAGAAAACCACAACCCGAGTCCTTCAAAGGTGTATCTCCGAAGAGGAAGGGCGGAATCTCCTGGCTGAAATTCATGCCGGACTCGGTGGGCACCATGCTGCAGCCCGGCCCTTGTAGGCAAGGCCTTCCGTGCAGGATTTTATTGGCGATGGCCCGGCGGATCTCGGGACTTAGTCCAGCGATGCGTCGGTTGCCAGCTCTTTGCTAATCAAAGCCACATGCCACCCACCCCTCAAAACTATAACCATCACCGGCCCTTGGCGGTGCAGGGGCTTGACATGGTTGGACCCCTTAAAGGAGGAACCCACAAGCAAAAATACATATTGGTCATGGTGGATAAATTCACCAAATGGATAGAGGCCAAGCACAGAAGGCGGCGAATCCGGACCGATGATAGACTTCATATCGGGGGTAGTACACCGTTCTGGCGTCCCCATAGCATCATCACGATAGCAGCACGAACTTCACGGCAAGCGAGGTCAAACTCGGTGCAAAAACATGGGCATCAAGCTCGACTACGCTTGATCATCACCCCCAAACTAGCGGTCAAGTCGGCGAGCAAATGGTCTAATCATGGCGGCATTAAACCCGGACTAGTGCGGTCCCTCAAGGAATCCAACACGCCTTTGGTAGAGGCTCGACTCCGTGCTCTGGGGCTGCGGACCATGCCGAATCGCACTACCGGATTCACACCGTTTTTTATGGTATCGGCGCAGAGGCAGTTTGCCTGCGACATAATTCATGACTTCGCCTCGGCGTGCGCATGTATGAAGAAAGAGAAGCCGAGCTCGATCGGCGGGACAGCTGGGCGCCTTGGAGGAGGAGCTTGGCGTGGCAAAAGCTCGTTCGCATTCTATCAACAGCAGGCTCGAAGATATCAAAGCGAGGAAATGCGGGCCAAAGCTTACAATATTGGCGAACTAGTTCTCGCTGCCGGACAAGAAAAGGACAAACTCAAGCCCAAATGGGAGGTGCCTTCATCATCGACCAATTCCTGACCGGTAGTGTACCATCTGCAAACGCATCGGATAACCGACTCGAGCCAAACCCATGGAGCGCAGCCCGTCTCACGAAGATTCTCGCCTAGCGCCGGATTCTGAGTTCGTCTCCTTCCTCCGTCTATATTTTATACTTTAAGCTGTCTTTTATTTCTCTCTTCTCCTCCTTTTTCCAAAGCCGTTAAAGGCTCGTTTAGCATTGTTACTTTTACACTTGACGCGCTATCCGCTCATTATACTCGGGGCTTCTTTAATGAAGCTTATTTATCTGGGATTTATGCCCAACACATGTGTCACACTTCCGCATGTACCTTTTATTCACCATTATATGCATCGATATGACTTAAGTTTTGGCCAAGCTGGGTTGCTGGCTCTGTGCTTACCCCTCGTTCTGATTGTTCGGCTAGGTGGTAAAGGAGCACCACTGCGATTATTACCGCCGGGTCAGCCGGACGCGTACCTCGATGGGTGAAGCCGAAAGCTAAGCGTTCTTAAGGGAATATTTGGTCGGTGAACTAAAAGACGATTTTATTTTTATTTATCTGCCCCGGATGCTTTTACGCTTTTTTGCAGTCCGGACATGCACTTTAGGGCATGCCTCCCGAGAAAGGAACCCCTAACGGAACTATTCTCCTGGAAGATGTTTCTTACTAACCATGTAATATAACATAACTAGTTGGGCACTTGTGCGATAAAGCACTCATGACCCCTACGCTGGTCTCCACGCATGCCCGGTTTTTACATAACCGCGAGGTATTCGGACACACTCGGACTATTGGGTCCCGAGGTTCAAGCGAAAAGGTCCGCTACGACAAACGATCTACAATCCGGCTAGAAGGCATTTTACATGTCATTTTAAATTACATAGTCAAATTGACTGATTGCATTCCTCTTCAATGCCGTCTAATAGGCTGTCTAGTTTACAGTCCTGCTGGGAATACTTTGCGGCCAACTCTACTTGGCCGTACACTAAGCTCACAGGGATCTCCTTCCCGTCGGGCCCCACAGGTCCGACCTCGGCCATGTGGTTTGGGTCCGCCTTCGCGTACGCGTCTTCACCATGGCCCAGGCCTCCCTGGCGCCTTGACGACAGGCCAATATCTTCCATAGTCGGAGGCACCTCCGTGCTCCCTGAAGCTTCTTTGAAAGCTCTCCAAGGCCTTCGGGTAGGGAGATAGATGGCCACAAGGCCTGGGCGACGCCTTTCATCACCTGCCGAACTCGTTCGTGTAGTTGCAATAGCTCGGGAAGAAGGTCACCCGTAGAACCGGGCATTTCCTCTTCAGTACGACCCGTGAGCATACCTCTGAGACATAACTCATTAATTGACTTCCTCACGAACTCTTTTTCAAAGTTCGCTCAAGCACTTACTATAAATGCCGCGAAGAAGTCGCGATTCTCCTTCACGCAGTCGGACATATTTGAGCACGTACATCCTTTAGTTCCTCACCCAGCTGGGTGTTGGCATCTTGGAGATTATTTTCTCTTGCCTCACCCTTGTAAGCACATTCTCGCCGACCTTCAACCGGCGCAAGAGCTGTTTCTTGTCGGATCTAGTCCGCGCCATCTACACTATTATTGTCGATTTACACACGCCGCACTTCACAAACTATTTATCTTTTGAAGCATATATTACGGAGGGGTCTCTGTGGCTCCCCAGATGGCGGCTAGTCTTGACCTCAAGTTGGGCCTTGCATTCTTCAAGCTCGAGAGATAGTCGGGTATTCTTTTTGTAAGATCCAGCATAACAAATGATCCTTAAATCAGTTATTCTAACTATTTTAAGTCTCGGGAGCTCTTGGCATATATAATCACAAATTTCCTCACCCAGTATGTCCTTTACATACTGCTCCGTGGCTCTGGCTAGACCATCTTGAGCGGCACGGAGGTGCGCATCTCCCGAATTGAAGGCATGCAAGGCCTCTTGGGAGAAACATGCGTCACGGAGAACTGTCCGGCGGCGCCTGTGATTCATGGCGCTCTCCACCTCGGAGTTGGTGGCGGACAATCTGCCGGCATCCTCTGTTGGAGGAGCATCCGACGCACGCCTCGTGCTCGCCTCCGCTTCTGGACCCGGCTTTGGAGCCTGGATGGCGGAGGTTCGATTGGCAACCTCTCGGACTCGATCCGGTGGCGCTCTTTTCCTGAAAAGAGCACCAGCGTTAATCGCCTTCGAGAATCAATCCTGGGAATATGGTGATCGCCATACCGTGGCAGCGGAGTTTCGATCCGGACCGCACTTCTTTTTTAGCCTCTTGAGGCCGTCGCCTTTGTTGGCTAACCGCCGCGGGCTCGGCCTCCTGCCTCAAAGGCACCCCCTGCGAAACACCATTGGTATACGGTGATAAAAAATAAGCACAGATGGGTCATTATCAGAGTATTAGGACCTCGGTCTCAGTTACCTGTGAGGCTGGAAGTATTCCGGGGTAATCGGCCGTAATGGCAACCAAGGCATTAATGATGCTCAGTTGGTGATATACCCCATCAATCAGCTCCGCCAATATGTCCAGATCCTCTTGGGAGGCCGAATCGAGGAGCAGTTCCGGATCCTCGGGTTGTGGAGGCGGGCTGTCTATGTCTTTCATTGCCTGGCGCAGTTCCTGCGTCAAAATCACAAAATGATATACCTAACCATGGGAATACGGATCGGGTGTACAAAAAGAAATGTCCGCTTACCCAGCTTCGAGGATTGTTCATAGAAAATCCGCTCAATGGACTGACGCGGAGAAAATCCTCCTCTTCTCCCTTGTACATCACGGACAAAATCTTCACCAGATCGGAGACCGATCCCAGCCCCTTACGGCCATGAGGGTGGCATCCCACATGGGGTGGCCCCTATACTGGAGCGGCTGCACCCCCCGCATAATACATGTGGCCATGACACTGATCATGGTCAGTCCGGAATGAGCTAACAATCTTATTCGGCTCATCAGGTAAATGACGTCCCTGTCGTCTTCCCTCTGGGAGCTCCGTGGGCGCCAACTCAGGCGTTTCTTCAAAGGAGCATTGGTGAACTTAGGGAGACCGATCCGAACAGGATCCGGCAGTGGGACGTCTTCTATATAAAACCATTCCGAAGGCTAGTCTTCGGACGCCTTCTTCGGGGTTCCGGATAGATATCCAGTCCCGGTGATGCGCCATAGTTCGGCTCCGCCCACTTGATATATTGACCCCTCATGAGAACGGGGTACAAGGCAGAATAATCTCTTCCACAGCGCAAAATGAGCCTCGGCGCCAAGAACAGTTCGCAAAGGGCCACGAAGCCCGCAATGTGCAAAATGGAGGCAGGCGAAGGTGGTGCAACTGGAGGCGTAGAACTCCAAGAGCCCCCGGAGAAACGGATTAATTGGAAATCCGAGTCCTCTTACTAGATAAGAGATAAAGCATACCCGCTCTCCTTTAGAGGGATCGGGGACACTCTCCGCTTGCTTTCCGCCCCTGTAGGTGGCAAGTCCGGCTCGTACTGGAACCATGAAGGCCGGGGGAAGAAATCCCTTGGTTTGGAGTGTCACTAGCTCGCTATATGGGACTGAGCATCTCTCCCAATTTCCAGGCTGAGGGCTGGGAGCGCGAGAGGAGGAGCCGCGTCGACTGTCCATGTTGGAATGGATTTTTGTCGAAGGCGCTCCGATGAAAGTTCGCGGAGGGGGGATGGTGTGACTCAGATCTAGATCCTCGTCCCTTTTATAGGCGGCTCATTTGCGCAGCTAGGGGGATAAGTGTAAAAACACCCTGGCTTTTCGCATTCATTCAAACACGTGGAAGATGGCCATTATTGGGCGTGGAAGCCAAGGAGCGCAGCATTTATCAGAAGCCGGACACTATTCGACAAGTATATGGAATTTGGAGAAGAACCCGCCTCGCAATGCGAAGACAATCTGCTACCGGACTCATCGCCATTGAAGCCTGGTTCGGGGCTACTCTTGGGAGTCTTGGATTAGGGGTGTCCGGATAGCCGAACTATCACCGTTGGTCGGACTCCTGGACTATGAAGATACAAGATTGAAGACTTCGTCCCGTGTCTGGATGGGACTTTCCTTGGCGTGGAAGGCAAACTTGGCGATACGGATATGTAGATCTCCTACCATCGTAACCGACTCTGTGTAACCCTAACACTATCCGCTGTCTATATAAACCGGAGGGTTTTAGTCCGTAGGACGAACAACAATCATACCATAGGCTAGCTTCTAGAGTTTAGCCTCTCTGATCTCGTGGTAGATCCACTCTTGTACTACCCATATCATCAATATTAATCCAGCAGGGAGTAGGGTATTACCTCCATCAAGAGGGCCCGAACACAGGTAAAAACATCGTGTCCCTTGTCTCCTGTTACCATCCACCTAGACGCATAGTTCGGGACCCCCTACACGAGATCCGCCGATTTTGACACCGACAGGGCCCCCTCCCTTGCTCCTTTCCCCTCCTTTCCACAAATGCCCAATAAGGCCCATATACCTCCGGGGTTCCGATAACCTCCGGAGCTCCGTGTTGTCCCAATCTCACCCGAACCTTTCGGTGTCCAAATATAGTCGTCAATATATCGATCTTTATGTCTCGACCATTTCGAGACTCCTCGTCAAGTCCGTGATCACATCCGGACTCGAACAAGCTTCGGTACATCAAAACTCATAAACTCATAATAAAACATCAACGAAACCTTAAGCGTCACGGACCCTACAGGTTCGAGAACTATGTAGACATGACCGAGACACATTTCGGTCAATAACCAATAGCGGAACCTGGATGCTCATATTGGCTCCTACATATTCTACGAAGATCTTTATCGGTCAAACTGCATAACAACATCGTTGTTCCTTTGTCATCGGTATGTTACTTGCCGAGATTCGATCGTCGGTATCCAATACCTAGTTCAATCTCGTTACCGGCAAGTCTCTTTACTCGTTATGTAATGCATCATCTCGTAACTAACTCATTAGATACATTGCTTGCAAGGATTATAGTGATGTGCATTACCGAGAGGGCCCAGAGATACCTCTCCGACAATCAGAGTGACAAATCCTAATCTCGAAATACGCCGACTCAACAAGTAACTTTGGAGACACGTGTAGAGCTCCTTTATAATAACCCAGTTACGTTGTGACGTTTGGTAGCACACAAAGTGTTCCTCCGGTAAATGGGAGTTGCATAATCTCATAGTCATAGGAACATGTATAAGTCATGAAGAAAGCAATAGCAACATACTAAACGATCAAGTGCTAAGATAACGGAATGGGTCAAGTCAATCACATCATTCTCCTAATGACGTGATCCCGTTAATCAAATGACAACTGATGTCTATGGCTAGGAAACTTAACCATCTTTGATTCACAAGCTAGTCAAGTAGAGGCATACTAGTGACACTATGTTTGTCTATGTATTCACACATGTATTATGTTTCCGATTAATAAAATTCTAGCATGAATAATAAACATTTATCATGAAATAAGGAAATAAATAATAACTTTATTATTGCCTCTAGGGCATATTTCCTTCAGTCTCCCACTTGCACTAGAGTCAATAATATAGTTCACATCGCCATGTGATTTAACACCAATATTCATATCTGTATATGATTAATACCCATAGTTCACACCGTCATGTGACCAACACCCAAAGAGTTTACTAGAGTCAATAATCTAGTTCACATCGCTATGTGATTAACACCCAAAGAGTACTAAGGTGTGATCATGTTCTGCTCGTGAGAGAAGCTTAGTCAACGGTCTGTCACATTCAGAGCCGCATGTATTTTGCAAATATTCTATGTCTACAATGCTCTGCACGGAGCTACTCTAGCTAATTGCTCCCACTGTCAATATGTATCCAGACTGAGACTTAGAGTCATCTAGATCGGTGTGAAAGCTTGCACCGATGTAACTCTTTACGACGGGCTCTTTTATCACCTCCATAATCGAGAAATATTTCCTTAGTCCTCACTAAGGACATTCTTGACCAATGTCCAGTGATCTACTCCTAGATCACTATTCTACTCCCTTGCCAAATTCAGAGCAAGGTATACAATAGGTCTGGTACATAGCATAGCATACTTTATAGAACCTATGACTGAGGCATAGGGAATGACTTTCATTCTCTTTTCTATTTTCTGCCGTGGTCGGGATTTGAGTCTTACTCAATTTCACACCTTTGCAACATAGGCAAGAACTCTTTCTTTGACAGTTCCATTTTGAACTATTTCAAAATCTTGTCAAGGTATGTACTCATTTAAAATCTTATCAAGCGTCTTGATCTATCTCAATAGATCTTGATGCTCAATATGTAAGTAGCTTTACTGAGGTCTTTCTTTTAAAGAACTCCTTTCAAACACTCCTTTATGCTTTCCAGAAAAATTCTACATCATTTCTGATCGACAATATGTCACTCGCATATACTAATCAGAAAGGTTGTAGTGCTCCCACTCACTTTATTGTAAATACAGGCTTCACCGTAAGTCCGTATAAAACTATATGCTTTGATCAACTTATCAAAGCGTATATTCCAACTCCGAGATGCTTGCACCAGTCCATAGATGGATTGCTGGAGCTTGCACATTTTGTTAGCACCTTTAGGATTGAAAAAACCTTCTGGTTGTATCATATACAACTCTTCTTTAATAAATCCATCAAGGAATGCAGTTTTGTTTATCCATTTACCAGATTTCATAAAATGCGGCAGTTTGCTAACATGATTCGGACAGACTTAAGCATCGCTACAGTTGAGAAAATCTCATTGTAGTCAACACTTTGAACTTGTCGAAAACCTTTTTGCGACAAGTCGAGCTTTGTATATAGTAACACTACTATCAGCATCTGTCTTCCTCTTGAAGATCCATTTATACAATATGGCTTGCTGATCATCGGGCAACTCCACCAAAGTCCACACTTTGTTCTCATACATGGATCCCATCTCAGATTTCATGGCCTCAAGCCATTTCGCGGAATCTGGGCTCATCATCGCTTCCTCATAGTTCGTAGGTTCAGAATGGTCTAGTAACATGAATTCCAGAACAGGATTACCGTACCACTCTGGTGCGGACTGTACTTTGGAAGACCTACGAGGTTTTGTAGTAACTTGATCTGAAGTTTCATGATCATCATCATTAGCTTCCTCACTAATTGGTGTAGGAATCACTGGAACTGATTTCTGTGATGAACTACTTTCTAATTCAGGAGAAGGTACAAATTACCTTATCAAGCTCTACTTTCCTCCCATTCACTTCTTTCGAGAGAAACTCCTTCTCTAGAAAGGATCCATTCTTAGCAACAAATGTTTTGCCTTCGGATCTGTGACAGAAGGTATACCCAACAGTTTCCTTTGGGTATTCTATGAAGACACACTTCTCCGATTTGGGCTGGAGCTTATCGGGTTGAAACCTTTTTCACATAAGCATCGCAACTCCAAACTTTAAGAAACGGCAGCTTAGGTTTACTGCTAAACCATAGTACATACGGTGTCGTCTCAACGGATTTAGATGGTGCCCTATTTAAAGTGAATGCAGATATCTCTAATGCATAACCCCAAAACGATAGTGGTAAATCGGTAAGATACAACATAGATCGCACTATATCCAATAAAGTGCGGTTACGACGTTCGGATGCACCATTTCGCTGTGGTGTTCTATGTGGCGTGAGCTCTATTCCACATTGTTTAAAATGAAGGCCAAACTCGTAACTCAAATATTCTTCTCTACGATCAGATAGTAGAAACTTTATTTTCTTGTTACGATGATTCTCCACTTCACTCTGAAATTCTTTGAACTTTTCAAATGTTTCAGACTTGTGCTTCATTAAGTAGATATATGCATATCTGCTCAAATCATCTGTGAAGGTCAGAAAATAACGATACCCACCACGAGCATCAACACTCATTGGACCGCTACATCGGTATGTATTATTTCCAACAAGTTAGTAGCTCGTTCCATTGTTCCGGAGAACGGAGTTTTAGTCATCTTGCCCAAAAGGCACGGTTTGCAAGCATAAAATGATTCATAATCAAGTGATTCCAAAATCCCATCAGCATGGAGTTTTTTCATGCGCTTTACACCAATATGACCTAAACGGCAGTGCCACAAATAAGTTGCACTATCATTATTAACTTTGCATCTTTTGGCTTCATTATTATGAATATGG
This sequence comes from Aegilops longissima, assembly GCA_021605205.1. Lineage (NCBI taxonomy): Eukaryota > Viridiplantae > Streptophyta > Magnoliopsida > Poales > Poaceae > Aegilops > Aegilops longissima. The sequence continues at coordinate 80,801,963 of CM038677.1, forward strand.
GTATCACTACGATCGAGATCCAACAAACCATTTTATTGGGTGTATGACCATAGAAGGTTTTATTCATGTAAACAAAACAACAAATATTCTCTAATTTAAATGAATAACCGTATTGCAACAAACATGATCAAATCATATTTATGCTCAACGCAAACGCCAAATAACATTTATTTAGGTTTAACAATAATCCTGAAAGTATAGGGAGTGTGTGATGATGATCATATCAATCTTGGAACTACTTCCAACACTATCGTCACTTCCCCTTCAACTAGTCTCTGTTTATTCTGTAACTCCTGTTTCGAGTTACTAATCTTAGCAACCGAACAAGTATCAAATACTCAGGGGCTACTATAAACACTAGTAAGGCACACAACAATAACCTGTATATCAAATATACACTTGTTCACTTTGCCATCCTTCTTATCCACCAAATATTCAGGGCATTTCCGCTTCCAGTGACCATTTCCTTTGCAGTAGAAGCACTCAGTTTCAGGCTTTGGTTCAGCTTTCGGCTTCTTCATGGGAGTGACAACTTGGTTGTCATTCTACTTGAAGTTCCCTTTCGTTTCCTTTGCTCTTTTCTTGAAACTAGTGGTCTTGTCAATCATCATCACTTGACGCTTTTTCTTGATTTCTACCTTCGTCGATTTCAACATCGCGAAGAGCTCGGGAATCGTTTTTGTCATCCTTTGCATACTACAGTTCATCACGAAGTTCTACTAACTTGGTGATGGTGACTAGAGAACTCTGTCAATCACTATCTTATCTGGAAGATTAACTCCCACTTGATTCAAGCGATTGTAGTACCCAGACAATCTGAGCACATGCTCACTAGTTGAGCAATTCTCCTCCATCTTTTAGCTATAGAACTTTTTAGAGACTTCATATCTCTCAACTCGGGTATTTGCTTGAAATATTAACTTCGACTCCTGGAACATCTCATATGGCCCATGACGTTCAAAACGTCTTTGAAGTCCCGATTCTAAGCCGTTAAGCATGGTGCACTAAACTATCAAGTAGTCATCATATTGAGCTAGCCAAACGTTCATAACGTCTGCATCTGCTCCTGCAATAGGTCTGTCACCTAGCGGTGCATCAAGGGCATAATTCTTCTGTGCAACAATGAGGACAATCCTCAGATCACGGATCCAATCCGCATCATTGCTACTAACATCTTTCAACACAGTTTTCTCTAGGAGCATATCAAAATAGACATATGAAAGCAACAACGCGAGCTATTGATCTAAAACATAATTTGCAAAATACTACCAGGACTAAGTTCATGATAAATTAAAGTTCAATTAATCATATTACTTAAGAACTCCCACTTAGATTGACATCCCTCTAATCATCTAAGTGATCACGTGATCCAAATCAACTAAACCATAACCGATCATCACATGAAATGGAGTAGTTTTCAATGGTGAACATCACTATGTTGATCATATCTACTATATGATTCACGCTCGACCTTTCGGTCTCCATTGTTCCGAGGCCATATCTGCATATGCTAGGCTCGTCAAGTTTAACCTGAGTCTGCGTGTGCAAAACTGGCTTGCACCCGTTGTAGATGGACTTAGAGCTTATCACACCCGATCATCATGTCGTGTCTGGGCACGACGAACTTTGGCAACGGTGCATACTCAGGGAGAACACTTTTATCTTGAAATTTAGTAAGAGATCATCTTATAATGCTACCGTCAATCAAAGCAAGATAAGATGCATAAAAGATCAACATCACATGCAATCAATATAAGTGATATGATATTGCCATCATCATCTTGTGCTTGTGATCTCCATCTCCGAAGCACCGTCATGATCACCATCGTCACCGGCGCGACACATTGATCTCCATCGTAGCATCGTTGTCGTCTCGCCAATCTTATGCTTCTACAACTATCGCTACCGCTTAGTGATAAAGTAAAGCATTACAGGGCGATTGCATTGCATACAATAAAGCGACAACCATATGGCTCCTGCCGATTGTTGATAACTTCGGTTACAAAACATGATCATCTCATACAATAAAATATAGCATCACGTCTTGACCATATCACATCACAATATGCCCTGCAAAAACAAGTTAGACGTCCTCTACTTTGTTGTTGCAAGTTTTACGTGGCTGCTACGGGCTTAAGAACCGTTCTTACCTACGCATCAAAACCACAACGATAGTTTGTCAAGTTAGTGTTGTTTTAACCTTCGCAAGGACCGGGCGTAGCCACACTCGGTTCAACTAAAGTTGGAGAAACTGACACCCGCCAACCACACATGTGCAAAGCACGTCGGTAGAACCAGTCTCGCGTAAGCGTCTGGCGTAATGTCGGTCCGGGCGCTTCATCCAACAATACCGCCGAACCAAAGTACGACATGCTGGTAAGCAATATGAATTGTATCGCCCACAACTCACTTGTGTTCTACTCGTGCATATAACATCAACGCATAAAACCTAGGCTCGGATGCCACTGTTGGGGAACGTAGTAATTTCAAAAAATCCTCGCACACACAGATCATGGTGATGCATAGCAACGAGAGGGGAGAGTGTGTCCACGTACCCTCGTAGACCGAAAGCGGAAGCGTTAGCACAACGCGGTTGATGTAGTCATACGTCTTCACGGCCCGACCGATCAAGCACCGAAACTACGGCACCTCCGAGTTCTTGCACACGTTCAGCTCGATGAAGTTCCCCGGACTCCGATCCAGCAAAGTGTCGGGGAAGAGTTCCGTCAGCACGACGGCGTGGTGACGATCTTGATGTTCGACCGTCGCAGGGCTTCGCCTAAGCACCGCTACAATATTATCGAGGAGAACTATGGTGGAGGGGGGCACCGCGCACGGCTAAGAGATCCAAGGGATCAATTGTTGTGTCTATGGGGTGCCCCCCTCCTCCGTATATAAAGGAGTGGAGGGGGGGCCGGCCAAGGGGGGTGGCGCGCCCAAGGGGGGGAGTCCAACTCCCACCGGGAGTAGGACTCCCCTTTTTCCTATTAGGAGTAGGAGAGGGAAGGAAGAGGAAGGAGGGAGGAAGGAAAGGTGGGGCCGACCCCCCTCCTAACTCGGATTGGGCTTGGGAGGGGGGCGCCCCCTCCATTGCTCCTTTCCCCTCCTTTCCACTAAGGCCCAATAAGACCCATATACCTCCCGGGGGGTTCCGATAACCTCCCGGAGCTCCGGTATTGTCCCAATCTCACCCGGAACCTTTCTGGTGTCCAAATATAGTCGTCCAATATATCGATCTTTATGTCTCGACCATTTCGAGACTCCTCGTCAAGTCCGTGATCACATACGGGACTCCGAACAACCTTCGGTACATCAAAACTCATAAACTCATAATAAAACTGTCAACGAAACCTTAAGCGTGCGGACTCTACGGGTTCGAGAACTATGTAGACATGACCGAGACACATTTCTGGTCAATAACCAATAGCGGAACCTGGATGCTCATATTGGCTCCTACATATTCTACGAAGATCTTTATCGGTCAAACCGCATAACAACATACGTTGTTCCCTTTGTCATCGGTATGTTACTTGCCCGAGATTCGGTCGTCGGTATCCAATACCTAGTTCAATCTCGTTACCGGCAAGTCTCTTTACTCGTTACGTAATGCATCATCTCGTAACTAACTCATTAGATACATTGCTTGCAAGGCTTATAGTGATGTGCATTACCGAGAGGGCCCAGAGATACCTCTCCGACAATCGGAGTGACAAATCATAATCTCAAAATACGCCAACTCAACAAGTACCTTTGGAGACACGTGTAGAGCTCCTTTATAATCAGCTAGTTACGTTGTGACGTTTGGTAGCACACAAAGTGTTCCTCCGATAAACAGGAGTTGCATAATCTCATAGTCATAGGAACATGTATAAGTCATGAAGAAAGCAATATCAACATACTAAACGATCAATTGCTAAGCTAACGGAATGGGTCAAGTCAATCACATCATTCTCCTAATGATGTGATCCCGTTAATCAAATGACAACTCATGTCTATGGCTAGGAAACTTGACCATCTTTGATTCACGAGCTAGTCAAGTAGAGGCATACTAGTGACACTATGTTTGTCTATGTATTCACACATGTATTATGTTTCCGGTTAATACAATTCTAGCATGAATAATAAACATTTATCATGAAATAAGGAAATAAATAATAACTTTATTATTGCCTCTAGGGCATATTTCCTTCATCTGCTAGATAGATCTTGCGTGATCGTAGGATTTTTTTTTAAATTACTGCGTTTCCCAACAGATACGTAGCGCCATTCCCTGATAAACTGTCGCATGGCGAGATGTACATGGGCGTTAGGTAATGAGGAGCTTCTTGAGCATGTGACATCGAACAATACTGAAGATTCTCGGTTGTTCAAAAAAAGTTCACAACATGATCTAGCTTGGGTTTTGGTGACTTTATGGACCATTTGGTGGGCTAGAAGGAGGGCCATTCATACAATGAGTTCCAGAATCCGATCACGATATGGTGTTTTATCAACAGATACCTTCAAGACCTGGAGATTGCTTCAGCGCGACAACCAAAATTTCCCAAAGTGCGGCCTGCCCGTAGTGAGAGGACGTAGATTCCACCATCAGGAAGTGGAACATATGCGAAGCTAAACGTCGATGGGGGCCTTTCGCGTCAAGGTGATCGGGGTGCAGCAGCAGTGGTGTGCGGAGATCATACATGACTCTTCCTTGGTGCTTCGGCTACTGTTTTTGATGGCCTGCTAGATGCAGCATCATTGGAGGCACATGCATGTAATGAGGCTTTGGCATTAGTTAAGGACCTTAATATCCAAAGAATGATCATTGCCTCAGACTGTCCGGAGGTAGTGACGAATATCAACAGAGGGGCTGCAACAGTTTATGAGAGGGTGATCAATGAGATTGAGCATAGGAGGAGAGACTTCATCGAGGTTACTTTTAAATTCGAGCATAGGGATTGTAATTTTGAAGCTCGTGATTTAGTTAAGACAACTGTTTCTCTTCCAGTTGGTCGCTACATGTGGCTAGGGTTCGTTCCAGACATTATTTGTATTTCGAACATCGTTGAATTCTAATAAAGACCCTGGTTCACCTAAAAAAACTTATGAAAAGGATCTACCGATACATGCATGGATGCATGATCTTAACCAAGCTTACCGGGAACAGTTTTTTAGACGTGAGAAGCGCTTTGACACAGCATGTAGAGCAACACAGTGATTATGGTTAGAGGTGTGGGAGCGTATGTTTTTTGTCCCCATCGTATCAAAGGGATGCTGGTGATGTTTAATCTCTGACTTTTAACCAAATTTTTTTTGAGAATCTCTGGCTTTTAGGCCCTGTTCGGATCTCAGGAATGTAAAATGTAGGAATGTAAGAAAATGTAGGGATAGTAAAGGAACGCAGATGCAAAACAAAGGATCCGAAAACCTACATACTGTTGTACCTGATGTAGGGACGGTGCGTTCGTTTGGTTACAAAAGAAACAGAGGAATGCATACTGTTATACTGTTGCACCTGATGCAAATCGCGATTTCAAGAATATTTTATTTGGCCACAGCTGATGCAACCTCGATTGGACTCACAACATTGTATTACTCCCTCCGTCTGGAAATACTTATCGTAAAAATGACTAAAAATGAATGTATCTAACACTAAAATATGTTTAGATACGTTCATTTCTCCGACAAGTATTTCCGGACGGAGGGAGTATTTTATTTGCATGCAAACCAACAGCCTGCACCACACCATGACCTCTCCTTGGTCTTCCGCCCAGAAAATGAGAACTGAGTGGATGTTTACAATCCTTAGGATTTGGCACTGTGGGAGAAGATTTCCTTTGGAACACTGTAGTCATTTCCAACATTCCAAACGCCAGGAAGGGAAGAATTCCTACATGAACAGTGTTCCTCTAAAATTCCAGCAGAATTCCTATGAACCAAACGCAGCCTTAACAGCAAGTATATCATCTTGGCCACAAAATTTGCAAAACAAGCAGAGGATATGCGGGCCATCAGGTCGAAAAAAAATACAGTAGGACAGAAGGCCCAGCCCAGCAAAATAAAAGCCGGATGAAAAAGGAAATCGTCGACAACAGGGATCGAACCTGCGCTTGCATAAAATTTGCAAAACAAGCAGAGGATATGCGGCCATCAGGTCGAAAAAAAATACAGTAGGACAGAAGGCCCAGCCCAGCAAAATAAAAGCCGGATGAAAAAGGAAATCGTCGACAGCAGGATCGAACCTGCGGCTAGCATAAAATTTGCAAAACAAGCAGAGGATATGCGGGCCATCAGGTCGAAAAAAATACAGTAGGACAGAAGGCCCAGCCCAGCAAAATAAAAGCCGGATGAAAAAGGAAATCGTCGACAGCAGGGATCGAACTGAGTGGATGTTTACAATCCTTAGGATTTGGCACTGTGGGAGAAGATTTCCCTTGGAACACTGTAGTCATTTCCAACATTCCAAACGCCAGGAAGGGAAGAATTCCTACATGAACAGTGTTCCTCTAAAATTCCAGCAGAATTCCTATGAACCGAACGCAGCCTTAACAGCAAGTATATCATCTTGGCCGCAAAATTTGCAAAACAAGCAGAGGATATGCGGGCCATCAGGTCGAAAAAAAATACAATAGGACAGAAGGCCCAGCCCAGCAAAATAAAAGCCGGATGAAAAAGGAAATCGTCGACAGCAGGGATCGAACCTGCGGCGCTTGGCACGCAAAATTTGCAAAACAAGCAGAGGATATGCGGGCCATCAGGTCGAAAAAAAATACAGTAGGACAGAAGGCCCAGCCCAGCAAAATAAAAGCCGGATGAAAAAGGAAATCGTCGACAGCAGGGATCGAACCTGCGCGCTTGGCCGCAAAATTTACAAAACAAGCAGAGGATATGCGGGCCATCAGGTCGAAAAAAAATACAGTAGGACAGAAGGCCCAGCCCAGCAAAATAAAAGCCGGATGAAAAAGGAAATCGTCGACAGCAGGGATCGAACCTGCGCGGGCGTAGCCCAACAGATTTCAAGTCTGTCTCCTTAACCACTCGGACATATCGACTTGTTGTTTCTACGTTCTTCTGTAAGCTATATGTACCTACCGAGACTACAGACATTCCTTTTTCACAAAAGAACAATAATCATCCTACTCCAGGGACAGCAGTAAGAACGGTTTTTTTTTTAACAAAAGACGGCAGAATACTCCTGAAGGAGTACGATTAATGTTATTCATGTCCACAGGTACATGATTGCAGAGCTAACTGAACCAATGTCTATCATGTCCACAGGGTACATCACGCAGAGTTAACTGAACCGATCTTTTACATGTTCGTACTTCATTGAGCACATCATATATTTACCGTTAACTAGCCCTTGGTTAACCTATATATATGCTGTTTTAGAGAATCTAACTCTAAGATTGTATATACTAACTAAAACTACATATAAGTTAATTTTAAAAACTTTGTCTCAAAGGAGCAATTCTCATCCTACTCCAGGGAGCAGTAAGAAAGGTTTTTTTTATCAAAAGATAGCAGAATACGGTTGTGTCATCCATGACCACAGGTACATGATTGCAGTAATTTCCCATGTTCATACTTCATTGAGCACATGATATACTTACTGTTAACTAGCAGTTAGTTAACCTATATATACAGTATTTTGCGGTCATTTTTTTACTGTATACAGTATTTAGAGCCGCTGATCTAACTAAGATTGTATTTTCTCTGTCGAACCGAGTACTACAAACAGATCCGAATAATACAAATCAATGTCTTACATGACCACTGGGTACATGATACAGAGCTAACTCAACTGAAATCTTCCATGTTCATAGAGCACATGATACCAATCTAACTCTCAACTAACTAATCAGCAACATCACTCATGAGATGCTAGACTGATGAACTGGTACATGGAGCTACAGAAATATCAGAACCTCATTAGACCTAGAAACATATCATACTCCTAGGAACATTATACAGGAACACAGGGCATGGAAATAGGGTGTCAAAACACTCAGTAACTAGCTAGTGTTCTGGCAAAGTTAAACATCAGTTCTCATCTGACCCTCTCTTCTTCTTGCTCTTGGCCTGCTTTGCCAAGAAAACTGACAGCCCAGTGAAGGCAAACTTCTTCCTCTTTCCTGAGAATTTCTTGTTAGCACTTGTATCACTGCTATAAGTCAAGATTGCCTGCCTCCTGTTCAGGATCTGACCGAGGGAGATGCTAGAGGTTTCACTCGTACTCGTGTCGTCCGACACGCTCTTGTCGTACCCATCAGGCCCCATTAGCTTCATACTCAGTATCTGCCCGATCGACAGTGTCGGCTTCATGGAGTTGTCTGAAACATCGATGATGTCCATGCAGTGAGAGTCGTCCCTGTGGCGATGTGCTGCAGTTTTGAACTTGGGGGAGCCACGGAATGAGCGCCTCTTGTGTCCGGTCTCCGATCGGCATCTCCGAAGGGTCTCTTCCACCGCAAACTTTCTTCGGTTGGCAGTCTCTACCCTCTTCAGGGCCTCCTGCAGTGCCTTCTTGCATTCCTCAACCTCCATTTTGGCTTCTTCCAGCCTTGTGAGTGACTCCGACTTTGATTGGTTGGCTTCGTCGACATGGACCATGGCAGCTGCAATCTTGTTCCTTGAGTTTTCATCGGCCTCTCGAGCCATTGAAGCAAGCTCGGAGTACTCTTCCACTGAAAGGCTCACTCCATCTGTGCCCTGTAGACCTTCAGCTGAGGCTTCATTGCAGAGCAGGGCCTTGATCTCAGCTAGTGCAAGAGCTTCAGCTGCCCTTGCTGCTTCCTCCATCTTCTTGGCAGCAAGACATCTCACTTCAGCAGTGCCGATGGTGGCCTTGGTCTGCTCAATCTCGGCAGCTAACATCATGGCTTCAGATTTCGACGCATTTGCTGCATTCCTGAGCTGCTCTATCTCAGAAGTCATCCTCTTGATCTCCAAGAAGATGTCCGAGGGATCATCGCGCCTTCTCTGCAGGTCCTTCAGCGTCTGCAGCTTCTGCGTGGTCTGGTCCAGCTCCTCCTCCAGAGAAGAAACCAAGGTGGCATCCGAGGACACCTTCGCCCGGCTCCTCTCCACCAAGACCTTCTCCGTCGCGATGTCGTTGCGCAGCGACTCGATGGAGGCTCTGATGGCAGCGAGATCACCCGTGGTTCTGTTCAGGTTCGACTTTGCCTGCTCGAGCTCCATCAGAACCAAGTTAGGATGCTGCTGCTGCTCTTGTTCATCTAGACCGGAGCACATGTCCACATCAGCTTCGGCATTTCCCTCAGGCTGCTGCTTGGCTTCAGGTTCTGCTGTTTGCACTTCTTCTGTAGCTTCGGCATTCCCTTCAGGCTGCTTCACTTCAGGTTCTGCCTCTGGCTGCTGCTTCTCTTCTTCAGGCTGCAATGTATCTTCAGCTGTTTTCTTCTGAATCTTGAGCTTCAAATCTGCAATGATCTTCTTGGCGGACTCCAGCTGCTTGAGCACATCGAGCGTCTCCCTCTCCTTGGCGCCGAGCTCCTTCTCTATCTGCGCCGTCTGCTCCGCCAGATTGATGCATTGCTCATCTTCGTTCCCCACACGCCGGTCCTGTTTACGCAGGCCGAAAAAGTAGCAAGCACCAAATTAATCGGGAGAGTGGTGATTTTACTAGCTGCATTTGCCGCCGAATCACGGGCAAGAACCGCTCTACTCTGCTCCTAATTGAATGACGAACTAACCCAAAGTACAGGGGTGCGGCCATGTAGTACTGTGCAAGAAAAAAGGTACTCTGCGGAACAGGAAATGGCACGGTTCCCCCACCAAGAATGTAAATCGGGCCAAGATTATCCGCGGCCAAGCGAGCAAAGGAGGAAGAGGGGAGGAGGAGGAGGCCGCACTGACCTTGTGGTGCGCGAAGATGCGGTTGACGAGGTGGGAGCTCCAGGCGGCGCTGCCGCCGAAGCGGTCGACGGCCTCCCGCACGGACTCGAACGGCGCCGAGGTGTCGATCTCCGCCCTGCCGCCGCCGCACGCGCCGGCGGAGGCCGGGGCCAGGTCCTCGCCGTTCACCGGGACGCGCACCGGGAGCAGGGGCGGCCGGGCCTCCTCTTCCATTCCTTTCTCTTCTCTCGGGTCCTGCGCGTGCTGCTGGGTCAGGGTTCTTGGGTTTGGGCAAAGAGCGAGGGAGAGAGAGTGGGTGGGCTGCAAGCGGACAACGGGGGAGTGCGGCTCGCTCGGGGTTGGGTTTAATAGTGGTCGTTGACCGGCTGCTGCTGAGGTAGCCGTTGGGCCGAGACTGAGACTGCACGCTTGTCGCTAATCACGCCGGCAAATGGAGCAGTGGCGGTGTACATTAAGCATGATGACACGGAAAACAGTGCGGCCGAGGCAGTTGTTCGTCACGGCCGGACCCGCGGGTGGTTCTTTCTTTAATCTTTGTGGTGGCAGAGGGCCGTTGCGCACTGCGTGACAACTCCCTCGGCGGTGCACGAGCGTCCTGCCATGCCATGGCTTGCATTATTACTACCGCGGCGTCAGCCTTGCGGTGCCGACCCGTCGTCGGCGGGCATCACGAGGTGGCAGTGAATCGAGCCGTTGCTTGGATACGTCACATCTCACTGGTCACTGGCGGCCGATTTGGGTGTTTTGATCTCTCGCTAAAATTCATCCAACAATTCTTTAACTACAGGCATTGGGTATTTTATTAGACGAATCCATCTTATTTCCTTATTTCTCTGTTTTGATGCGGCAGTGGTCCGCCGGCAAGCTCGTTCTGATCCTGGACGCAGTACATTGGAATCCTGAAGCACCACCACGAACGCTACCGCGCGTGGTAAAAAGAAGGTCTTTATCCTGGTGCTGCGGAGACCGGTGTTGATCGAACTCATTTTCTTTCGAGAAGATCGAAAATCTCTGAATTTCTGCGAAACGCTTCTTTGGCCGGCCCACTCATTTCACTCTCAAACTCTCTGAGAAGAGAGAATCCGATTCAAGATGTTTCGAATTCAGCCTTTCCTTCATGTTCGTGCTTTAAGTCAGTTCGACTAGACGCTGTAGAGAATTGAGAATTTTCATGTCTTTCAATTCTCGTACTCGTAATTGGAAAGTTATGGGTAAATGGCAAATTGATCCAATGGGTTTTCCAAAAAAAAGCGGATTCGGAGCATTTACAGCGCTACCCGGCATTCGTTAAAGCTGAAAATGTGTTTCTGCCCGGAATGTCCGTTCGGAATAGGAAGCAAGCCCAACCACGGACTTGGGCCTCTCGGGGAGGAACGAGCCGGATCTGAACCGTTCACAAGTATTTTGGGATCTGACCATTTTTCTATCGTCAGGGTTGATGGCGGCAGGGTATAACAGCCCGTGGCCAAGTCCCTTGGCGGTAGGAATGCACGCCCTACCGCAAAAATTCTCTAAGTATCAGATATATAGTGTGTGTGTGCGCGCGCGTGTGCTCACCTACCGTCGGGCGCCTCGGCGGTAGGGGTACACAGGCTACCGCCAGCCTGTTTGGCGATAGGCCAGCTTTGCGCTGATGTGGATAAGTTGCCTACCTCCAAGGCCCTTGGCGCTAGGTTATTATACCTTACCACCATAGACCCTAGCGGTAGCAAAAGGGTCAGACCTTGAAATACTTTCGGATGGGGGGTTAGATCCGGCTAACTTTAGCAAAAGGGTCAAAACATGAAAAATTGGTCGTCACTAGTTGTTCTTCATCCGTCTCTTTTATTGTTCACAAACACGCAAAGATTGAGTATCTTTTCATTGATGGAAGAGTGAGTAGAACTACACTCATGGATTACATCATGAACTCGTACACAAGGAGGCATGTGGGCCATGCCCGGAGCAGAGGAGTGTGGGGTGCTCAGCCCAAGCACAAAGGTCAGTGCCGATCTCCAACATTGCCCTGCAAACCAGACATCGCATATGTCTGCGGACAATGAGACCAGTTCGCGGACATGAATGCGGGAGCCGGTCATCCAACGCTATCCGCATACATTTCAAATTGCATTTCAACTAACCGAACGAAATCCATGCGAACCAAATGATTTTTATACAAACCAGAGCATATTCATTACATTTTGGACAGTTTTAATTAAAAGAAGAAGGGGTCGGACCTAAACCTAGACTACTGAGGTGTCTGTTGTGAATGTCATGGTTGTTCCTTCCGGCGACTGCATCCTCCATCTGCCATCTCCATGAGCGACAGCAATAAGAACCGTGAAGTGAAGGTGTAGTCGCCGCGCGAGGAAGAGTAGAACATGGGAGACAGACCGGTCGAAACGGGACACAAGGCCCTGCCACCTGCCATGGCCTACTCACCCTCAACGGAGACCACGACCTGTCCATCGCCGAACGTGAGGTCCATGATGGAAATGGAGGGGACAACACTCTCGTCGTCCCACCGACATGCCCAAACAGTGTTTGGCGGCATGTAGGACGCGTAGTTGGCGGCGTTCTCCTCAGCGATCGCCTGTGAGGTCAGCGCAACCTCTGCGTCCGGCATGGCCGCCTGTGTGTTGCAAGTAGTGGCTTCAGTGTGGGCGGCCTCATAGAGCGTTTGCTGCTTGGCAACGAAGTTGGGGTTCACCTTGGCCATGGCCGCCATGGCTTCTTTGCTCTCTCGCTCGCCGTAGATCTGGCCTCCACCAGCCGGTGCTGTTCGAGGATGAAGAGATTGTACCACTGCTTCTCCTGCGCCTGCCAGAATAGCGACATAGGTGTCGACGCCGACTGCTCCTCGGCCATGGCGGCATTAAAGTGCACCTGCGCCAGCTCCATCAAGTCGGCATGCACCACACGGAGTCGTCGTTGGAGCCAATCTCCATTGTGGGGTCGTCCTTGGGGACCTCAGGAGAACTGGCCGGATGCTGGCCTCTATCCGCCGGGCACGGAGGCTCTTCCAGGCAACCTCGTGCTTCATCTCCGTCGATAGGATCTCTCGCAGAGCATTCCCCCTCGCGGTCATGGCGGATTTGGTGCACGGGAGGAAGATGTGGAGCGGATGTGTTGTGGTGTGCTTCTAGACGGTGTGGTCGGCTTTAAATAGTGGAGGTCGATGAAGCCAAGCATCCTAGTGCGTCAATATGTGGGCGCCAGAGTTGCTTTCTCAACCGGTGAGCATGTTTAATGGCAGCAGACAAAGGGATGGGCATTGAACGGTCGTGGTAGATATTCGCCCCGTCCCATCCAGTAAACGTCTCTCAAGTATTGAACAGGAGCAGACACTTGGGGACCTGCTGGGCCTCGGTCCACTCCTTTAGAAAAATGGCGATGGCTTGGGACTTGACTGCCTCACGTGGTTTGTAAGAGAGATCGAACGGTAGGAGCTCGATTGCTCATTTAGTTAGGCGACCTATGGCGCATGTTGTTGATTATATCAGAGAGCGGTGTGTGGGCTGCCATGGAGGCCATGGACCAGAGGGGAAACTCTCCTCCCATCTAGGGGGGAGACCAAGGAAGAAGAATAAGGAGGGGGCTCTCTCCCCCTCTCTCCCGGTGGTGCCAGAGCGCCGCCGGGGCAATCATCATGGCAACGCTATACTCCAACAACTTCGCTGCCGTCAACACCAACTATCTCCCCCTCTATGCAACGGTGTAACATCTCTTCTTCCCATTGTAATCTCTACTTAAAAATGGTGCTCAATGTTATATATTATTTTCAAATGATCTATGACTATCTTATGATGTTTGAGTAGATTCGTTTTGTCCTATGGGTTGATTGATGATCGTGATTGGTTTGAGTTGTATATTTTATTTTGGTGTTGTCCTATGGTGACCTTCGTGTCGCGCAAACGTGAGGATCCCCGCCGTAGGGTGTTGCAATGCGTTCATGATTCACTTATGGTGGGTGGTTACACTAGTGCAGAACCGGCCTTTAGTGCCGGTTCGTAACGGCCTTTAGTGTCGTTTCTCCAACCGGCACTAAAGAGTGGGGACTAAAGCACCCCCCTTAGTACCGGTTAAATCACGAACCGGCGCTAAAAATCTTGAACACGTGTACGAGCCAGGCCCGGGTGCGCGTAGGACATTAGTACCGGTTGGTAACACCAACCGGTACTAAATGTTTGGGGGGGGGGGGTTGCTTTATTTTCCACTACATTTTTTTTGTTTGCTGATATTTCACGATACTACAAATTGTACACATTATGCATATATATAAATAAATTTTCTCAAATGCGTATAGAACATATATATATATATATATATATATATATATATATATATATATATATATATATATATATATATATATATATATATATATATATATCATCGAATGTCTCACAACCAACACCATTATTCACACATTGAAAGTCAGGAGGAATGGCAATCTGATGGTGAGGAGGACGAAGATGACGACAGCTCCGGTGAAGAGGAGGAGGAGGAGGAGGAAGGGGAAGTTGACCCTCCTCGCACATGTATATACATATACAATTTCTCCTGCATATGTTGTCTTGGTGCCTCCGGAGCACGATGACAAGTGGTTCATGGGGGCGGTAGCGGGTAATAGTATTCTCCTTTGGGATTTATGACCTGGTCGAGCAAAAATCCGGCTATTTCCTCTTGAAGTGCTAGTATGCGGTCCGATGGTAGGAGCTTATCCCGCACCTCTCTGAACTGTTAAGAAGGAGATCAATATGCATGTGTGTTAGTTGTGTGACTAGATATCGATAACGGTGTGAATAGTGTTCTGACAAATGTACCCAGTCCTGTCTATCAGATCTGCTCCTTTCGGACGTCATCATGCGAATGTTCTCACAAACATAGAATGCACACAGATTATTCCCCGGCGCCTGCTTCAGGGCCTTTACGAGAATGGAATTGAATCAGATAATGATTAATCAAGCATGATAATTAATTAATGATATTGAAACAAGAATTAAAGAGATGGTAGCTAGCTAGTACTACTTAATTACTTACCTTTGGTCGATGCCAAAACAACTTTTGTTTCCATTCGCCTGGAGTCACCTTGATGAACTTTGCCCATGCCCTGCCCGCTGGCAAAGAAAATTAATAAAGGGGTTATTAAATAGTTAATATCAGGAAATGGCGAACTAATAATAGGCCGATATATATATAGTTAATAATGATTGAAATTACCTGTTGACTGTCCCCTTCACGATGGTGAAGTCATTTTCTTCTTTTGTTAGTGAGTCCAGTAATTCAACTTTTCCTTCCTCAACTTTAATGTCTATCAAGACCCAGTGCCAACTGCATGCGCACACGTTTGCATGTCTTAAATAAGCGGGCATGTGCATAAAATTAATCAACTACCATAAACCGTATACACTTAATTATTAATATCTAGCTAGCTAGTAAGCAAAAACAGAATTTGTAGTACAAGACAGTGTGACTCACGGGAAGTTGTAAGGAAGTAGTACATCTTCATTGATATTGAGGCGCTTCAAGAACTCTACCATGCTTTCCTCTACACCTGCTTGATAAAATGGAAACTTCCATATGTCCTCATTAATGGTATTTGGGTCAATGAATCCAATGCCATAGCGTCCAGATTTTTTCATTTCATACATCTTCATCCTGCATATAATACCACGAGAAAAGAATATAGTAAGGATAATTACATGTAATGATTGATCAAAATTATCACTACATAATTAGCTTGAGACTTAAATTACAGAAAGAAATCACTTACGCATAATAGCAACCGATTTATAGACTTGTCGAGTGCGTCTTGATTGTATAACTGAAAAAGTTCTGTATACTCAATGGACAAAACTTTCTCATGGTAATAATGCTCCTTCTTGACATTCACCATGAGGGACACTCGATTGGAAATCTTGGTAATGTTCATGTACCATTGATGCAATTCATACATTCTTGTTGGGAGGTCCTTGACCTTGTCTGGATGGACCAAAGGTTGGCCCCAGGCATATTTCCATTTTATTTTTGATTCTTTAAGCGGAGACATGGGCTCGATTTTGAGGAGTTGTCCAACAGAGATCTTGAGCATTTCAGCCTGCATTATATGCTCCTCCGTTATTACCACATCGCCCTGCTGGGGAACGCTAACGGTTTGCCCACAATAATATTTGGCGCGCGTACTCCTCTCATGTGTTGTTGGCACAACAAGCGGGGGGATCGCTTGCGCCGCCTGTTCTCCCAGCTGGGGAACGGTTTTTCCGCATTTTTTGCCAGCTGCTTGTTGCCTCGAGCTCGAGCTCGCTTCCTTCTTTAGCCGTTCTCGATGTAGTTTCCTGATTTGGCGCTCATAGTCCGAGTCAACAGGCTTGGGAGCTGGTTCTCTAGCCATACGAATGAAGTGGTCAATTACTTTCTCAGGCACTTTCTCCTTTGGCGGCGGTGCCGGTTTCAGTCCAAAATGGGCGTCCACTTGGGCTTGCACTATGGCTGCGTTTTGCTCCTCGGTCATGTCGTAAGGCCTCTGAAGAAGAGGAGCGAGGCTTGGACCATATTTATATCGCTTGTCTCCGCCTGTACTTCCTGAACTACCTCGACTCGTACCGCTACACACCAAAGCTGCGGCATGTCTCTTCTGCGATTGCTGAGACGGCGGAGACGGCTGACGTGGAGTTGGACCAGGAGAAGTGGCCTGACGATGTGCCGGACTTGAAGAAGGAGGTGTGGCCTGACACGGTGCCGGACTTGAAACCGGAGAAGTGGCATGATGCTGTGCCGGACTTGAAACCGGAGGAGTCAGCTCACGCGTTCGGGGACTTGGAGGAGGTGGCAGACTTCAAGGAGGAGTCGTCTCACGCGTTCGTGGACTTGGAGGAGCGGGAGTCTACTGACTCGGTGGCGGACTTCGAGGAGTCGGCAGACGACGCGGTGTCGGTGGACTTCAAAGATGATGCAATCCTTTCTCCATAGGATGATCGATGTATGGCCTCTCTCGATATCGCTCGTCTTCACCTCCGGGAATGTCAGCGTTAGCCCGAATATGGGTCCAACACTTCATCAACCATGACACGAGCATAGCCCTCTGTAATCGGGATGCAATGGTAGGTTGCTTCGGGGGTCACTGGAAAAGCAACGCCGTCCGCCACCTTCATGGATATGTTCTTCAATTTGGAGTGTAGCTCACAGTTAGTGTTCTCTATGATGTCATTGTTGGGGAACGTAGTAATTTCAAAAAATTTCCTACGCACACGCAAGATCATGGTGATGGCATAGCAACGAGAGGGGAGAGTATTGTCCACGTACCCTTGTAGACCGTAAGCGGAAGCGTTATGACAACGTGGTTGATGTAGTCGTACGTCTTCACGATCCGACCGATCCAAGTACCGAACGTCACGGCACCTCCGAGTTCAGCACATGTTCAGCTCGATGACGATCCCGGGCTCCGATCCAGAAAGCGTCGGGGATGAGTTCCACAAGACGACGGCGTGGACGACGATGATGCTCTCATCGCGCGAGGCTTCGCCTAAACTCTGCGACGATATGACCGAGGTGGAATATGGTGGAGGGGGCACCGCACACGGCTAAGGAACGATCTGTAGATCAACTTGTGTTGTTGTGTTTAGAGGTGCCCCCTGCCTCCGTATATAAAGGAGCAAGGGGAGGGTGGCGGCCTAGGAGGGGGCGCCAAGGGGAGTCCTACTCCCACCGGAGTAGGACTCCTCCTTCCTTGTTGGAGTAGGAGAAGGGAAAGAGGGAGAGAGGAGAAGGAAAAGGGGCTGCGCCCTTGTCCAATCGGACCAGAGGGGGGGCGCAGGCCTCCTTCCTTTGGCCTCTCTCTCTATTCCCGTATGGCCCAATAAGGCACATATATTCCTGGCGAATTCCGTAACTCTCCGTACTCAAAAAATACCGAATCACTCGAAACCTTTCCGAACTCCGAATATAGTCGTCCAATATATCGATCTTTACGCCTCGCCATTTCGAGACTCCTCGTCATGTTCCCGATCTCATCCGGGACTCGAACTCCTTCGGTACATCAAAACTCATAAACTCATAATATAAGCATCATCGAAACCTTAAGCGTGCGGACCCTACGGGTTCGAGAACTATGTAGACATGACCTAGAACTATTCTTGGTCAATAACCAATAGTGGAACCTGGATGCCCATATTGGCTCCTACATATTCTACGAAGATCTTTTATCGGTCAAACCGCATAACAACATACTTTGTTCCCTTTGTCATCGGTATGTTACTTGCCCGAGATTCGATCGTCGGTATCCAATACCTAGTTCAATCTCGTTACTGGCAAGTCTCTTTACTCGTTACGTAATGCATCATTCCGTAACTAACTCATTAGCTACATTGCTTGCAAGGCTTATAGTGATGTGCATTACCGAGAGGGCCCAGAGATACCTCTCCGACAATCGGAGTGACAAAACCTAATCTTGAAATACGCCAACCCAACATGTACCTTTGGAGACACCTGTAGTACTCCTTTATAATCACCCGATTACGTTGTGACGTTTGGTAGCACCAAAGTGTTCCTCCGTAAACGGAGTTGCATAATCTCATAGTTACGTGAACATGTATAAGTCATGAAGAAAGCAATAGCAATATACTAAATGATCAAGTGCTAGGCTAACGGAATGGGTCATGTCAATCACATCATTCTCCTAATGATGTGATCCCATTAATCAAATAACAACACATGTCTATGGTTAGGAAACATAACCATCTTTGATTAATGAGCTAGTCAAGTAGAGGCATACTAGTGCCTATATGTTTGTCTATGTATTCACACATGTATCATGTTTCCGTTAATACAATTCTAGCATGAATAATAAACATTTATCATGAAATAAGGAAATAAATAATAACTTTATAATTGCCTCTAGGGCATATTTCCTTCAGTCTCCCACTTACACTAGAGTCAATAATCTAGTTCACATCATCATGTGATTCAACACTAATATTCACATCTGTATGTGATTAACACCCATAGTTCACATCATCATGTGACCAACACCCAAAGGGTTTACTAGAGTCAATAATCTAGTTCATATCGCTATGTGATTAACACCCAAAGAGTACTAGGGTATGATCATGTTTTGCTCGTGAGAGAAGCTTAGTCAACGGTCTCATCATATTGAGCCGTATGTATTTTTGCAAATATTCTATGTCTACAATGCTCTTGCGGAGCTACTCTAGCTAATTGCTCCCACTTTCAATATGTATCCAGATTGAGACTTAGAGTCATCTGGATCGATGTAAAAAGCTTGCATCGATGTAACTCTTTACGACGGGCTCTTTTATCACCTCCATAATCGAGAAATATTTCCTTAGTCCTCACTAAGGATGTTCTTGACCAATGTCCAGTGATCTACTCCTAGATCACTATTGTACTCCCTTGCCAAATTCAGAGCAAGTTATACAATAGGTCTGGTACATAGCATATCATACTTTATAGAACCTATGACTGAGTTATAGGGAATAACTTTCATTCTCTTTTCTATTTTCTGCCGTGGTCGGGCATTGAGTCCGACTCAATTTCACACCTTGTAATACAGGCAAGAAACTCTTTCTTTGACTGTTCCATTTTGAACTACTTCAAAATCTTGTCAAGGTATGTATTTATTGAAAAACTTATCAAGCGTCTTGATCTATCTCAATAGATCTTGATGCTCAATATGTAAGCAGCTTCACCGAGGTCCTTCTTTGAAAAAACTCCTTTCAAATACTCCTTTATGCTTTGCAGAATAATTCTACATTATTTTTGATCAACAATATGTTACTCACATATATTTATCAAAAAGGCGGTAGTGCTCCCACTCACTTTATTGTAAATACAGGCTTCTCCAAAAGTCTGTATAAAACCATATGCTTTGATCACACTATCAAGGCGTTTATTCCAACTCCGAGATGCTTGCACCAGTCCATAGATGGATCGCTGGAGCTTACACATTTTGTTAGCACCTTTAGGATTGACAAAACCTTCTGGTTGCATCATATACAACTCTTCTTTAAGAAAACCATTAAGGAATGCAGTTTTGACATTCATTTGCCGATTTCATAAAATGTGGCAATTGCTAACATGATTCGAGATAGACTTAAGCATCGCTCTGCTTGAGAAAATCTCATTGTAGTCAACACCTTGAACTTGTCGAAAACCCTTTTTGCACAAGTCGAGCTTTGTAGATAGTAACACTACTATCGTGTCCGTCTTCCTCTTGAAGATCCATTTATTTAACATGGCTTGCTGATCATCGAGCAAGTTAATCAAAGTCCATACTTTGTTCTCATACATGGATCCTATCTCAGATTTCATGGCCTCAAGCCATTTCGCGAATCTGGGCTCATCATCGCTTCCACATAGTTCGTGAGGTTCATCATGGTCTAGTAACATGACTTCCGAACATGATTACTGTACCACTCGTGCGGATCTTACTCGGAAGACCTATGAGGTTTGGTAGCAACTTGATCTGAAGTTTCATGATCATCATCATTAACTTCCTCACTAATTGGTGTAGGAATCACTAGAACTGATTTCTGTGATGAACTACTTTCCAATAAGGGAGAAGGTACAATTACCGCATCAAGTTCTACTTTCCTCCCACTCACTTCTTTCAAGAGAAACTTCTTCTCTAGAA
The DNA here is from genome assembly GCA_021605205.1 of Aegilops longissima. NCBI lineage: Eukaryota > Viridiplantae > Streptophyta > Magnoliopsida > Poales > Poaceae > Aegilops > Aegilops longissima. The sequence goes on from CM038677.1 coordinate 80,822,454, forward strand.
AGGATCCATTCTTGGCAACGAATGTTTTGCCTTCAGATCTGTGATAGAAGGTGTACCCAACAGTTTCCTTTGGGTATTCTATGAAGACGCACTTCTCCGATTTGGGTTTGAGCTTATCAGGTGAAAACTTTTTCACATAAGCATCACAACTCCAAACTTTTATGAAACGACAGCTTAGGTTTACTGTTAAACCATAGTTCATATGGTGTCGTCTAAACGGATTTAGATGGTGCCCTATTAAACGTGAATGCAGCTGTCTCTAATGCATAACCCCAAAACGATAGTGGTAAACCGATAAGAGACATCATAGATCGCACCATATCCAATAAAGTGCGGTTACGACGTTCGGACACACCATAACATTGCGGTGTTCCAGGTGGCGTGAGCTGTGAAACTATTCCACTTTGTTTTAATTGAAGACCAAACTCGTAACTCAAATATTCATCTCCACGATCAGATCGCAGAAACTTTATTTTCTTGCTACGATGATTTTCTACTTCACTCTGAAATTCTTTGAACTTTTCAACTATTTCAGACTTATGTTTCATCAAGAAGATATACGCATATCTGCTCAAATCATCTGTGAAGGTCGAAAATAATGATACTTGCCACGAGCATCAACACTCATTGGATCGCATACATCGGTATGTATTATTTCCAACAAGTCAAGAGCTCGTTCCATTGTTCCGAGAACGGAGTTTTAGTCATCTTGCCCAAAAGGCACGGTTCGCAAGCATCAAATGATTCATAATCAAGTGATTCCAAAAGCCCATCAGTATGGAGTTTCTTCATGCGCTTTACACCAATATGACCTAAACTGCAGTGCCACAAATAAGTTGCACTATCATTATTATATTACATCTTTTGGTTTCAATATTATGAATATGTGTACCACACTAGTAGAAAACAGGGCTTTCGTCCAGGCCAATTTAGCCCATTAGTCCCGGTTCAATCCAGAACCGGGACTAATGTGAGCATTTATCCCGGTTCGTGCGGCTAAGGCATTAGTCCCGGTTCACCTGTGCCCTTTAGTCCCGTTTGTGCCTCAAACGGGGACTAAAGGGTGCGATGTTCATTAGTCCTGGTTCATGCCTCAAACCGACTAAAGAGTAGACCTTTAGTCCCGGTTTGAGGCACGAACCGGGACTAATGGGTTGAGACCTTTAGTCCTGGTTAGTGCCACTAACCGCACTAAAGGTCCCATTTTCAAACTCTACCCCCGTGGATCGCCTTTTCAATTTAAAAAAAATAAAAGAAAATGATGGAAATGTCAAAAAATAAAAAAATAAGTTTCCCATGTGATATGTGGTCTAGTTGTTGGGAAAATTTGCAAATATGAATTTCGACTTTATTTGCAAAATCTCTCGGAATTAAGTAAATATGGGCATAACTTTTGCATACTAACTCGGATGAAAAAGTTTTTATATGAAAAATCATCTACTCGAAAGTTACATCCAAATTTAACGGGGAACCCGTTAAACATTTTCAAAATCCTCAAAACCTAACAGAAAAAAAGTTACGGGCTTTTAATATCTAGAGTGGAAAAATCGAAAAAATTTCAAACTGTGGTCAAACAATGGTCAAACCATGGTCAAACTAATTATTCTAGAATATTAGTGTTACTAAATAATTTGTTCAGTTATTTTGAATTTTGGTCAAATTTGGTCAACCTGTGGTCAAACTATGGTCAAACAATGGTCAAACTATGGTCAAAACATGGTCAAACCATGGTCAAACTAATTATTCTAGAATATTAGTTTTACTAAATAATTTGTTCAATTATTTTGAATTTTGGTCAAATCTGGTCAAACTGTGGTCAAACTGTGGTCAAACTATGGTCAAACCATGGTCAAACTAATTATTCAAAATAACTATTGTTTTCTAAATAATTATTGTTTTTGAAAACAATAGTTTGAAAATCAAACAGTGAAATGTGTCAATTCATGCTCAAGCAAAATTCCTGAGGGTTAATAGGATTGACATCTTACTATTGTGAGGAAAACAACAAGTGCAGACTTGGAAGCGAGGAGAATAGAACCCGGAAGTTAAGCGTGCTCAGCTGGGGGAGTGGGAGGATGGGTGACCGTTCGGGAAGTTAGGTGATTTGGAATGATGAGGGTGATTAGAGAAGAGGATAAATTGAGCGGTGATGAGGGTGCTTGATTAGAGATTAGGGGTTAAAATAATTCAGAAATTTGAAAATAAAAAATTTCAATAAAAAATTCAAAAAAAAAATTCAAAAAAAAATTCATAAAATTACCATTAGTACCAACCGGGACTAAAGGTGGAGCCCCATGTGTCATGTTTTAGTCCCGGTTCGATTGAACCGGACTAAAGGGGAGGCATTAATCCGACCCTTTAGTCTCGGTTCACCAACCGGGACTAAAGGCCCTTACCAACCGGGACAATAGGCCCTTTTTCTACTAGTGTCACACGATCGAGATCCAACAAACCATTTTCATTGGGTGTATGACCATAGAAGGTTTTATTCATGTAAGCAGAACAATAATTATTCTCTAACTTACATGAATAACAGATTGCAATAAACATGATCAAATCATATTCATGCTCAACATAAACGCCAAATAACATTTATTTAGGTTCAACACTAATCCCGAGAGTATAGGAGTGTGCGATGATGATCATATCAATCTTGGAACTACTTCCAACACTCATCGTCACTTCCCTTCAACTAGTCTCTGCTTATTCAGAACTCCTGTTTGAGTTACTAATCTTAGCAACCGAACAGTATTAAATACTCAGGGGCTACTATAAACACTAGTAAGGCACATATCAATAACCTGTATATCAAATATACTCTTGTTCACTTTGCCATCCTTCTTATCCACCAAATATTCGGGCATTTCCGCTTCCAAAGGACCATTTCCTTTGCAATTATAGCACTCGGCGGTTTGTGCTTTGGTCCAGCTTTGGGCTTCTTCGCAGGAGTGACAACTTACTTGTCTTTCTACTTGAAGTTCCCTTTCTTTCCCTTTGCCCTTCTCTTGAAACTAGTGGTCTTGTCAATCATCAACACTTGATGCTCTTTCTTGATTTCTACCTTCGCTGATTTCAACATCACGAAGAGCTCGGGAATCGTTTTCGTCATCCCTTGCATACTGTAGTTCATCATGAAGTTCTAGTAACTTAGTGATGGTGACTAGAGAATTCTGTCAATCACTATCTTATCTGGAAGATTAACTCCCACTTGATTCAAGCGATTAAATTACCCAGACAATCTGAGCACATGCTCACTAGTTGAGCGATTCTCCTCCATCTTTTAGCTATAGAACTTGTTGGAGACTTCATATCTCTCAACTCGGTATTTGCTTGAAATATTAACTTCAACTCCTGGAACATCTCATATGGTCCATGACGCTCAAAACGCCTTTGAAGTCCCGATTCTAAGCCGTTAAGTATGGTGCACTAAACTATCAAGTAGTCATCATATTGAGCTAGCCAAACGCTCATAACGCCTCGCATTTGCTCCTGCAATAGGTCCGCACCTAGCGGTGCATTAAGGACATAATTCTTCAGGCAGCAATGAGGATAAACCTCGGATCACGGATCCAATCCGCAACATTGCTACTAACATTTTTCAATACAATTTTCTCTAGGAACACATATAAAAACATAGGGAAGCAAAAACAACGCGAGCTATTGATCTACAACATAATTTGCAAAATACTACCAGGACTAAGTTCATGATAAATTAAAGTTCAATTAATCATATTACTCAAGAACTCCCACTTAGACAGGCATCTCTCTAGTCATCTAAGTGATCACGTGATCCAAATCAACTAAACCATAACCGATCATCACGTGAGATGGAGTAGTTTTCAATGGTGAACATCACTATGTTGATCATATCTACTATATGATTCACGCTCGACCTTTCGGTCTCCGTGTTTCGAGGCCATATCTGCATATGCTAGGCTCGTCAAGTTTAACTGAGTATTCTGCGTGTGCAAAACTGGCTTGCACCCGTTGTAGATGGACGTGAGAGCTTATCACACCCGATCATCACGTGGTGTCCGGGCACGACGAACTTTGGCAACGGTGCATACTCGGGGAGAACATGTCTTGATAATTTTAGTGAGAGATCATCTTAAAATGCTACCGTCAATCAAAGCAAGATAAGATGCATAAAGGATAAACATCACATGCAATCAATATAAGTGATATGATATGGCCATCATCATCTTGTGCTTGTGATCTCCATCTCCGAAGCACCGTTGTGATCACCATCGTCACCGGCGCGACACCTTGATCTCCATCGTAGCATCGTTGTCGTCTCGCCAACTATTGCTTCTACGACTATCGCTACCGCTTAGTGATAAAGTAAAGCAATTACATGGCGTTTGCATTTCATACAATAAAGCGACAACCATTTGGCTCCTGCCAGTTGCCGATAACTCGGTTACAAAACATGATCATCTCATACAATAAAATATAGCATCACGTCTTGACCATATCACATCACAACATGCCCTGCAAAAACAAGTTAGACGTCCTCTACTTTGTTGTTGCAAGTTTTACGTGGCTGCTACAGGCTGAGCAAGAACCGTTCTTACCTACGCATCAAAACCACAACGATAGTTTGTCAAGTTGGTGCTATTTTAACCTTCGCAAGGACCGGGCGTAGCCACACTCGGTTCAACTAAAGTGAGAGAGACAGACACCCGCCACCACCTTTAAGCAACGAGTGCTCGCGGCGGTGAAACCAGTCTCGCGTAAGCGTCGGCGTAATGTCGGTCCGGGCCGCTTCATCTCACAATACCGCCAACCAAAGTATGACATGCTGGTAAGCAGTATGACTTGTATCGCCCACAACTCACTTGTGTTCTACTCGTGCATATAACATCAACGCATAAAACCAGGTTCGATGCCATCGTTGGGGAACGTAGTAATTTCAAAAATTTCCTACGCACACGCAAGATCATGGTGATGGTATAGCAACAAGAGGGAGAGTATTGTCCACGTACCCTCGTGAGACCGTGGCGGAAGCGTTATGACAACGCGTTGATGTAGTCGACGTCTTCACGATCCGACCGATCCAAGTACAGAACGTCACGGCACCTCCGAGTTCAGCACACATTCAGCTCGATGGCGATCCCGGGCTCCGATCCAGCAAAGCGTCGGGGATGAGTTCCACAAGACGACGGCGTGGTGGCGATGATGATGCTCTCATCGGCGCAGGCTTCGCCTAAACTCTGCGACGATATGACCGAGGTGGAATATGGTGGAGGGGCACCGCACACGGCTAAGGAACGATCCGTAGATCAACTTGTGTTGTTGTGCCTAGAGGTGCCCCTGCCTCCGTATATAAAGGAGCAAGGGGAGGGCGGCCGGCCTAGGAGGGGCGCGCCAAGGGAGTCCTACTCCCACCGGGAGTAGGACTCCTCCTTCCTTGTTGGAGTAGGAGAAGGGAAAGAGGAGAGGGAGAAGGAAAGGGGCTGCACCCTTGTCCAATTCGGACCAGAGGGGGCGCAGGCCTCCTTCCTTTGGCCTCTCTCTCTATTCCCGTATGGCCCAATAAGGCACATATATTCCTGGCGAATTCCGTAACTCTCCCAGACTCGAAAAATACCGAATCACTCGGAACCTTTTCGAACTCGAATATAGTCGTCCAATATATCGATCTTTACGCCTCGACCATTTCGAGACTCTTCATCATGTTCGATCTCATCCGGACTCAACTCCTTTGGTACATCAAAACTCATAAACTCATAATATAACATCGCCGAAACCTTAAGCGTGCGGACCCTACGGGTTCGAGAACTATGTAGACATGACCTAGAACTATTCTTGGTCAATAACCAATAGTGGAACCTGGATGCCCATATTGGCTCCTACATTTTCTCGAAGATCTTTTATCGGTCAAACCGCATAACAACATGCTTTGTTCCCTTTGTCATCGGTATGTTACTTGCCCGAGATTCGATCGTCGGTATCCAATACCTAGTTCAATCTCGTTCTCGGCAAGTCTCTTTACTCGTTACGTAATGCATCATTCCGTAACTAACTCATTAGCTACATTGCTTGCAAGGCTTATAGTGATGTGCATTACCAAGAGGGCCAGAGATACCTCTCCGACAATCGGAGTGACAAAACCTAATCTTGAAATACGCCAACCCAACATGTACCTTTGGAGACACCTGTAGTACTCCTTTATAATCACCCGATTCGTTGTGACGTTTGGTAGCACCAAAGTGTTCCTCCGTAAACGGAGTTGCATAATCTCATAGTTACGGGAACATGTATAAGTCATGAAGAAAGCAATAGCAATATACTAAACGATCAAGTGCTAGGCTAACGGAATGGGTCATGTCAATCACATCATTCTCCTAATGATGTGGTCCCAGTAATCAAATAACAACACATGTCTATGGTTAGGAAACATAACCATCTTTGATTAATGAGCTAGTCAAGTAGAGGCATACTAGTGACTATATGTTTGTCTATGTATTCACACATGTATCATGTTTCCGGTTAATACAATTCTAGCATGAATAATAAACATTTATCATGAAATAAGGAAATAAATAATAACTTTATTATTGCCTCTAGGGCATATTTCCTTCAGTCATCCACAGGGTATGTATCCAGCAGTGTGTCGCCTGGGGCAGAACCAACGCTGCTTCTCGGCATGGATGGGACGGTGCTATCCAATGCTGGGCGACCATCCGCTTGTTGCTGCCGCTCCGAGACCCCTTTCCTGGCTAAGTGAGTCGATCTGCTGCTGCTGCTGCTGGAATTTGAGTGCCACGTCCGCGTGCCTTGCTTCTAGGCCTTGAAGGCGTTCTGCGTCCTGCTTCCTCTGCTCCTCCAGCTTCCTCTTCTTCTCCTCCTCCATCTTCTTTCTTGCACGGACCTGTAGTCGTCATTCAGTCTGAAAATCCTCATACCAGGGAATAACGCCCATGCCTCGTGTTCTTCCCGGTGTTCAGGATTTCCAAGGCGCGCGAAGCTCGTCGTTCTCTCTGCTGGCGTGAACACCCCGCCGAGCTTCTTCTATTGCGTCAAGTATCTTTTGTTCGCTCCTTTTAGACTTGCCTTCTTGAAACCAGGCCTGTCTTGGGTCCAACGCCCCATGCGCATAGAACCAAGTTCTCGCACTGGGGCCAACTCTAGTAATCGGAGTGACCCTGCACCTCCATCTCTTGCTCAGACTTATCCCACTTAGGCAATCCCACCACGTAGCCACCGGACCCAGCCTATGGAACTGCGTCTTTCTTGCGGCATTTGCCTTGTTTTTCATCGACCGTTTCTTAGATAATTCTGAATCCTTGAAGGTCACGAAATCGTCCCAGTGTTCTGTTTGCTTCTCCAGTGTTCCACACGAACCGGTACTAATGAGAACGGCCGGCTAGCCGTTGGAACCGGCACTAATGGACACATTAGTGCCGGCTCAAAATCAAACCGGCACTAATGTGTCTCATATTAGGTCCTTTTTCTACTAGTGTTAGAGTGCCAGAAGCTTATGCCTGAGTATGGGGGTTGTTGCGTACGGGATAAAAAGGACTTGATACTTAATGCTATGGTTGGGTTTTACCGTAATGATCTTTAGTAGTTGCGAATGCTTGCTAGAGTTCCAATCATAAGTGCGTATGATCCAAGTAGGAAAGTATGTTAGCTCATGCCTCTCCCTCGTATAAAATTGCAATAATGATCACTGATCTAGTTATCGATCACCTAGGGACAAATAAATTTCTTGTGTGACAAAAGCTATCCACTTTTATTACCTTGCAATTTATTTGTAGTTTTATTCTCGCAAAGTACTTCTGGTTTTATTCTTGTTCTAGGTAAAGCAAACGTTAAAGTGTGCGTAGAGTTGTATCGGCGGTCGATAGAATTGAGGGAATATTTGTTCTACCTTTAGCTCCTCGTTGGGTTTGACACTCGAATTTATCGAAAAAGCCTACAAACAACCCCCTATACTTGCGGGTTATCAAGGGTGCGTATGCAAAGTAAGGAGGAGCAGGCGTAGAGTGGAAGAGAATGGGACCGGGAGGGAGGATTTGAGTGGGCCGGGGTACTGGAGTCATATGTGGCGGAGTTCCGGCCTCCCACAAACCCCTCCCCCCTAGTTTGCCTTCAATTTGCGGGCGAATGGACGCCAGGTCCGGTGCTCCCGTGGACTGATAAGGTATTGCATTGGATGATAGAATGGGTCCCGATAGCTCGGTCAGGACTAGTGCACTCATTTTGAGGTTTGGCGAAATAAAAGGTTTTCTTGCGCAAGAAAACATCTATGGAGTAGTTTGCCGAGCTAGAAATAGTGTTGCGCATCACTTAGCTCAAAAATATCCCACCATAACATGCGAACAACAGCTTGATTGTGATCTAGTCCTCATGAGATTGATTTGCTATACGTTAATGATTGTAATCCCAAGGTTAAGCTATGAAATCTCTTTTACCCGCAAAAAAACCCGTACTTAAAAAAGAATTTTTGTCCAAAAAGATCACCTGCCGGATCAAAATGACAAAAAGGCTACCCCTGGGTCAGATTGACAAAACAGAGCAGCCTCGCCGTGTTGGCAGGCGAGCCAGCCGACATGTGGCACCTGTCGCCATGCGCGGAAGCGGCCGGCCCTGGCGGCAGCTTGCCCATTACAGATTTTTTGGCCGCTCGCCACACAGGACGGAACGGAGCTGGGTAAGGTGGGCCCTGCCGCCACCTTATGAGGTAGCCGACATTGTAGCTGCTGCGATCGAGCCGACAACGCTATTATTGCTGTGGCAGATGCGACAACACCGAATTCGATGCCATTTTGACGCGTTGTGCTGACACTGATTGCTGCGTTTTGATACTGTAAATTTCTCGCCGAAAATTTTGTTCGTGCGTGCACTATTTTCCCGCCATCACATTTACCATCTGAGCCTATAAAATGAGGTCCTCTCTTCATCCATCACCCAGCCACCCTCGATATCCCTAATGTGGTTAGTGTGTCACACTTTTTTAGTCGCTATGAGTTTCCCTTGCTCGGACCAAAGCATCAGGCCGAGGAAAATGAAGAGTGCTAGTTTGCCTGGAACTCCTGCATTGTTGGTGTGGGGATCTTTGCAAGGTGAAGGAGGTGATGGATTTTTCTAATTGGCTGGGCATGAAGTTTTTCATGTGCGCCAATTATGAGGAAGATACACTGGTAGCTTGTTCAAAGTACGACAAGCCTCTGGTATGCTTTTAACAGTCATGAATATACATATTGTTGGTTTTTTTGTTGGCTTTTTATTAACATTCTTGTTCTTGTTGTAGTCTCCTCCGCCTTTGCACATGTACTATCGTTGGATTGACACGGAGATGCCGGCTTGGGAAGTGATTGAGATTCGTGAAAGAAGTCGATGTGCATGGTTTAGTTTCTACGTGGGAAAGCCACGCGAAAATGCGGCAACAAAGGAGAAAACAGAGCAAGAGAGAGAGAGGGAGAGATAAATACTATGCCGGGCAAAAGTGTTTCTTTCAGGATTTACAGAAGAAAAATCAGGAAGAGGCATGCCGCATGGAGGAGCAGGAGCGACAACTAAAGGAGGTTAGTGAGGCGGAGAGACAGAGGAAGAAAACAAAATGGCTCATGAGGCCAAGGCAGCAGAAGAAGCTGGTAATGAAAAAGGAAAATATCCACGCTGGACTCAGTAGATTGTATCCTAAATTTCACAGCCGTTTGTATCTTAATCTCAACAGTTTAATGTAGCTTTATTTCAATAGTTCAATGTACCTTATTTTCAGTTGTACCGTGTCGTAATGAATAAACGTAGCTTGGAAATAAAATATGATAGTTTCTTCCCGCCATTATCTTTCCCGCCATTTCCTCCGACCAAATTTCTTCCCGCCTTATCTCTTGCCTTGACAACTCTATAAAACCACCCCCTAGTATGTTGTGTTCTGCATCTTTCCATAATCATTTATCTAGCCATGTCTGGTGCCAACTCTAAAAAGACCTGCCCAGAGTGCTGTATCAACTAGGGGTGCCACAACCTCAAAGAAAGTGAGTGTAGACTATGATGACTTTATGCCAAGCAAGTAAGCTCAGAACAAATCGAAGGGCCGATTTGCATAGGGAATGGTGGCGCTAGCTCTAAGATCATGAAGAGCGATCATGACGACAACTTTATGCCGAGCAAAAAAGCTCAGAATAGATCCAATGGTAGTGCAAGCTCGAAAAGGAGTAAGACAGGTAAGAGTGTTGCACCAACAAAGGGCGCTGATGCTGATTACAATTCCGTTGATGAGTTTATGGCAGGGTAGCTAGTTCAGGTAACATTTGGACGTAATCGTGAAGACCTCTGGAAGCCCCATGTTAGCGAGAATAGTGAAGATGACTTTATGTAACCGTATTTTCGTTAGAAATATCCGGGTTGTTTTAAATATCATTTGCTTCGACTTTAAACATAATAGTACGATAATATCATTTTAATATCATATGAGTAAAACATTTAATATCTTTCGATTTTAATAAATTTTTCATACCATACGATAATAACCGTTTTTATTTACAAATAATAATACGACAAATATTCGCAGCAGCAGTAACATCATTCACAACAGTACATCAATATAAAAAAATATTCACAAAATTACACAGCGTCATTTATACCTCAACTTCAGTATGGATGTCCTTCCGAAAACAATTAAGCGTCACAATAGTTTGAAAAAATATCCGTCAACATAAGGTATCACCAGTAATATATGAACGGAGTCAACCTATTCACATGAACATAAATATTACACACGGAATTTTTTTCTGCTATCAAAAGTACCAAAAATAGCACTTGCATGTATGTGGTCATCACCTCAAAAGGGATATCGAAGATCGAAACACAATTTCTTCATCACGTCATCCCCTCCTTATTTTCTACTCAGATGATTTTTTTACCTAATTACATACATCATTGAGGATATTAGCATGTAATCTTAGTATACAAAACTTAGGTTATTGTGAGATAACAAAGTAGACCTACGGTTTTCTAACTATAAAACTTATTAATAAACATACACATGCAATGACCAATTACAGTACAGACTTTTTCTTAATTAGCATATTTAAGAACTTCTTGCATGTCAAACAAAATTGATGCATTTGAAAGGCCTAACCTTGATCTACAATACCGTCAAATATTTGTTGTCCAAATTTCAGTTCCAACCCAACCTAAACGTTCAACAAAAGTATTAATTACGATTTAATGAGAAAAGTAACGACATCTTGCATGTCAAAAAAAATTAGTGGTAATGGACACAACTAACATTGATCCACAACATCTTCAACCTACTCTTCTGGAAAAAAAACTTACTATAAATGCAACATATCTCGTCTGAAATATTTTCTAACTTTTAAGCTGTAAACATCGCATAGCTAACACCGAGCTAAAAACTAACTAATTATCATCGTGCATGCACAAAAAATCCACATATTGCAAAGCTCATACCTCGATCTTCAACTTTATAGTTCACTTCACACGGCAAATCCTGCTACTCCTGAAGCTCCAAATGACTCCCAAAAGTGATGAAATAATGCCTAAAACAACAAAGAATACATACTTAGGAACTAATCAAACAGAGTAAAAACATCATGCATGTGAATGAAACCAACAAAAGTGGATAGAACTTATCTTGACCTATCTTTTCTTCAATTTCAGCATCTTCAAACTCCAACTATAAATCACCCAAAATCGCAAGTGAAAGTAGCTACTAAGATTTTCTTTCTCTGCGTTCTTAGAGGCTTAGAGAGAGGAGAAGAATGAGGCACCGAAGTCAGAGTGTGTTTGCGCACGGAGAAACAACATATAGCAAATAAAAAGAAGAGGACCATTGTCGTGTCGACACAACATGTTAAAACTCACCTACCCAGCCTCATATTTCCGCCCGAGTGAGCTGAGTGAGTGCCGTCGCGTCCGTCTAAGCAACATCACCGTTGTCGGCCCGCGTGCAGCAGCAGCAGTGCGGCCACCTCAAGGCGTGCTGGCAAGGCCCACCTGCACATCCCGCGTGCAGCAGCACTGTCGGCCCGCGTGCAACAGCAGCAGTGCGGCCGCCTCAAGGCGTGCTGGCAAGGCCCAGCTGCCCATCCCGCGTGCAGCAACACTGTCGGCCCGCATGCAACAGCAGCAGTGTGTCCACCTTGCAGTGTGGCGGCAGGTCCCACCTGCCCGTCCCAGTTCCGTCGCGACTCGGTGCTGGCCTGGAAATCCCGTTGCGGGCCACGCGCCCTATGGCTGCAAGTGCCACGTGTCGGTTGACGCGCCTGCTGCCATAATTCAGATGGTCTCTTTTGGCATTTCGTCTACGAGGTGGTCCTTTTTTGTCAATTCCGTTAGGCAAGTGGTCCTTTTGGGCAAAAATTAAAAGAAAAATCTCTCGCCATCTCACATGGCAACAATACCATGGGCCTCGCTTGGGCACGTCTGCTGGACAAGTACGAAGAAAAGAGAGTAGATACGGGCTCACGGATGGGAGCCCAAGCCCACAATATGAATAGTCGTGCCCAGTGAAAGTACTACTGTCAAGACTTGAGAGTAAACACCCCAAAACAGACGAATCATTCAGGTTCAGACATGCTTGGGGACGAAGCATTCATTTTAAAACTTCCGTTCAGTGACCGCCTAAGCCACCCATCAACAATTAGCCCAGACATCTCTTTCAACCGACGCATATCCTGCATGGCCATGCTTAAAAAGGTCAGGCCGGGAGGTTAGGATAACTTCTGTACATGCAAAAACCAAGGGAGACAGCTGGTTGGCACAATGGTTTTTGGGTTAATTAGATAAATGCCACTCCAAATATGACGATTCATAAAAATGCCACTGCAATTTCCAAACTTTGAAAAATGCCACTGCAATTTTTGCAAACTTTGAAAAATGCCACTGCAGACTTTGAAAAATGCCATTGAAAATGGCATGAAATGGCATTTTTCAAAGTTTGAAAATTGCAGTGGCATTTCTTGGAATCGCCAAATTTGGAGTGGCATTTATCAAATTAACCCATGGTTTTTCTATAGCTTTCAGGTCGTTTCTTGCCGTGTTCAGTTAACAGACCCGTTAGTCGGCAGAAAGGCAAGCGTGGTGGTGATTCTGTCACTGTTAGTCCCGCAGGATCGGCAGCTATGGTCGTCTCTGCAAGAAATCTTGCAATTTCGCACTCCCAACCAACTTATATTGTTTGATGGTGAATTCTGTGCAGCACTAACCATCGATAAAGCACGGGTTGATAGTATTTGATAAGTTGGCACTTGGCACTGCACGCAAGTACAAAGATCTCGCAATCTCGCGGTTTAGGCATTTGTAAACAAGATGCAATGCACGCAAGTCGGCAATTGCATAAAGCAGCGCTTTCCACAGTTAGAAAATTACAGTCCTGCCTGTCGATGAGTGATCATCGGTAAAACGGAGAAGAAACTGGTCTCTTCGCGCACAAGCCTTGCGCCCTGAACGAACCCCATTGGCTAGACCAAACACTAAACAAGCATCGGTTGGTCAGGTGGCTAATTCACCGTGACGGGTCCCCGCAAAAAAAAAAAATTCACCGTGACGGGTCCAAATCAATCTCACCGGGCGCTATATAAACCCACGGCTCCAATCCTATCTAGCTACATCATATCACACGCCAAAATCAGTCACATCCGAGGAATATCTCATCACCGGCTATCACTGGTACAAACTGTAAATTTTGCCACTGGCTTGATTCTTCAGAAACATGGCAGCGGCTCTTCTTTGCTTCGCCGTCCTGGCGGCGGCGGCTTTCGCCGGCGCGTCGGGGCAGGAGCTCACGGCGGACTACTACGACGAGGCGTGCCCGCAGGCGCTGTCGGCCATCAAGCTCGTCGTCGGCACGGCCATCGTCAAGGAGCCCCGGATGGGCGCCTCGCTCGTCCGGCTGCACTTCCACGACTGCTTCGTCAACGTACGTGAGCTTGATCGTTGAATTACTTCATTCATGTCCATCGATCGCATGTTAGAAACGTCTTGTGTCGAATGTTTTCAGGGCTGCGACGGCTCCATTCTGCTGGACGACACCGCGGACATGGTCGGGGAGAAGACGTCCCAGGCCAACAACATGTCGGTGAGAGGGTTCGGCGTGATCGACGCCATCAAGACCGCCGTGAACACGGCGTGCCTGGGTAATGTCGTCTCCTGCGCCGACATCCTCGCCGTTGCCGCTCGCGACTCCATTGTTGCAGTAAGCTCACTGTTAGCTTTTATCTCTACCTTGTTTCTGTAAAAGCTTACGTGCAAATCGTCAATGGAGTGTAGTAGCGACGAGCACTAACCGTAAGATAAGAAATGTTTTAAGCAACTTTTGGAGTAGCTTTATCTTGGACCTAACCGCACCTAGTCGACCACGTCATTTCGTGAAGAAAATGATGTTTTTCGGATAAGTTCAGCTCTCCCTCTCTTCTTTGTAACAACTTGCAGCACCCCTTTTTATCCGAGGAAATTGACCGCATGGTACTACTGTGTAACATTTGACTTGGTCCGGCCAGAATGGCAATGTGACGTGACTGGCTCGTGTCGTTGCAGCTCGGAGGGAGCTCGTACGACGTGCTCCTGGGCCGGCGGGACGCGACGACGGCGAGCATCGACGACGCGGACGACAGCATCCCGAACCCGTTCATGGACCAGCCGGAGCTGCTGGCCAACTTCCAGGCCCAGGGCCTGTCGCTCCGGGACCTGGTCGTGCTCTCGGGCGCCCACACGCTGGGCTACTCCCGCTGCGTCTTCTACCGCGACCGCCTCTACAACGAGACCGGCAGCCTGGATCCGACCTACGCGGCGGCGCTGGACGAGCGGTGCCCGCCCGCGGGGGACGACGAGGCGCTGGCGTCGCTGGACGACACGCCGACGACCGTGGACACGGACTACTACCAGGGGATCACGCAGGGCCGCGCGCTGCTGCACACGGACCAGCAGCTGTACCTGGGCGACGGGGGCGACAGCGACGCGCTGGTGCAGTACTACGCGGAGAACCCGGACAAGTTCTGGGAGGACTTCGGCGCGGCGATGCTGAAGCTGGGCGGCCTGAGCCCGCTCACCGGCAAGGACGGCGAGGTCCGGGAGGACTGCCGGGTCGTGAATCGCGGGTGATCGCCGGTGGCGCGTGCTCGGATTCGGATAGAAGGCACGATAGAGCTGCGGCCGTGGTGCTTTTCGAGCAGAGTGCTCTGCTTGGATGTAGTAGTTTCTTGATTTTGTTACGGTTGTTTGGCCATGGATTTAAACTGTTCTTGTTGGATCCACGAGGTGTTTGATGTTATACAAGTTGGTAGTTCAGCAAAACTTCTTTCGAATCCTAATGCAGGAATACTGCGTGCGTATACGTAGAAATATACTCCCTCCGTCTCATAATGTAAAACAGATTTTGACACTACTGTCGTGTCAAAAAACGTCTTACATTATGGGACGGAAGGAGTAACAAGTTAGCTGCATGTGAGTCCCCTGAAATTTTCTTTTGGGTTAGTCAATTTTGTGCCGTTGATCTTGCTTTTACGTGTCGTGTCGTTCTTTTTTCTTTTCTGGCAACCCCGTCGCCCAACACTCAACGCCCAAATCCAGAAGCGTCGCCCTCCCAGTCGACGGAGTTGCCAATTGCAAGAATGCTGGTTCTGAAACAAGGGCTCTGTTTCAGAAAACGGACGCGCGTGACACGGAAGCGGGGATGCACCCGTCCATCCGATCACAGACCATCCAATGGACGCGGCGCTCGTGGTCGATCGGGTGAAGGTAAACTTTTCCCTTAAAAAAATTCGTTGCATAGACACAACATCAATGTATGTTGTAATTTTTTTTCAAAACATTGCTTGAGATATAAAAATGTCAAATTTGGCATCATTGTGCTAATGGGCCAAAACTGAAGCCCAACTTGTGTTATGTACAATTAGTGTCAAATTTATCATTTTTATATCTCTAACAATGTTTCAATTTTAATGTAATTTTTTTATGAAAACAAATACATTGATGCTGTGCCAATGCGCTATTTTTTTCTTATTTTTTGAACATCGTTAAATGTGCCACGGAAGACCGGTGCACCTGTAGCACCAATTGCCCCAGTGCACCAGATACATCCTGCCGCTTGTTGCGGTGCCTACTGCCTAGTAACCAACTGCCGTATCATGCTGATGCCATGATGGTATCATGCTCGTTTTTCGTTGTTTCTTCATATTTTTACTGTACATTCTGAACTTCATATATATTACAAAATCATTTTACATATATTTTTGAAAAATATTCATCCTGTATTTGAAAAAAAATGCATTTGGAAAATGTTAAGCGTGTATAGAAAAATGTCTTTGTTGTATATAAAAATGTATAAATGTGAATGTACAACGAAAAAAAGTTAATCATGTATCCGACAGATCTAAATCATATGTACAGAAAATGTCAGAGACATATACAAAAAATGTTAATCATGTATACAAAATATCAAAATCATATGTATGAAAAATGTTAATCATGTATATAAAAATCTAAATCATAAATACATAAAATGCAACAATATAAAAAGTCACAAATTTCAAAATATATGTACATTACATTTAATTGAAACAGTATTTATACAAATGTAAAAAAGTTGGGCGATGTACTACAAAAATGTTCACATAGTGCCAAAAATTGTTTTTATCATCCAAATAATCTTTCAACATGTATTGGAAAAATTTCTAACACTTATTCTGAAACAAATTGAATTTATTTTGAAAAATGTTTAAAACACGAATTAGAAATGGTAAACATGCACAAATCAAATAGTTTTAATATATATGAAAATTTTAAAACATTGATAGAAAAATTAGACATGTATTGGAAAACAAAACCAAAGAAAAACTAAAATAGAAACAAAATAAAATGTGAAGAAACTAAAAAAACCCAAAGAATAGCCTGAAAGAAACAAGGAAAACTAAAGTGTAGTAAAGAAAAAAGAAAGAAATGTTGAATAAACAAAGCAAAACAAAGAATAAAAGTAGAAGAAAAAAGAAAACGGGAAACCAATGAAAAAACCAACAGAAACAAAAGCTAACAAAAGAAAGTGCAACCGAGCCATATACGGACCTCTACGAGCCGTAACAAAGCGGACCTACGTGTGTGTAGCACCAGCGCTACAAAATAGGTCGGCCTACTGCTGTGGCCTGTAGACAATTTCTGTTTGGAACCAGTATGGGCGAGATATAGCACTGGCGGTTCGGCCAAGCACTGACTATAACTCATTTTCAAAATCACTAATTGATGAGTACTCGTTGCAAAGATCACCCCATCTTCTCACGTTACGACAAGTAACGCGCTGCATGTGCACCATTTATCGCAACCTGCAAGTTTTCTCTTTTTTCGTAGATACGTCTTTTCAAAACATTTTATCGTCCAAATCTCGAACCGTTTTCACCGTTGGATTCCTTATGCCGAGATCTTCAAAACTAGATCCCATGTTGATATGTTCTGACGATCTTTTTTTACGAAAAAAAAGGATGAAAAAACCGGGAGCAAGAGTTTTTTCCCCTTTTCAAAAGAGGCACGCCCGTGCCTCTCGCGGAAGAAAAAAAAAGAAGAGAACGAGTTGTTTTGTTTCCGAGAGGCACGGCCGTGCCTCTCACGAAAGCACAAACGTGCCTCTCGCAGAAGCAAAACCATGCCTCTCGCAGAAGGAAAAAACAACAGAAAACATGTTTTTTTCCTTTTCCGAAAGAGGCACGGTTGTGCCTCTCGCGAAAGCACAATCGTACCTCTCGCAGAAGCAAAACCGTGCCTCTCGTGAAAGAAAAAAACAGAAAACACATTTTTTTTTCGTTTTCGAGAGGCACGGCCGTGACTCTCGCAAAGCACAACCGTGCCTCTCGCGGAAGAAAAAAATAAATCAAAAAACGTGTTTTTTTTCCGTTTTTGATAGGCACGGCCGTGACTCTCGCGAAAGCAAAACCGTGCCTCTCACGGAAGCAAAACAGTGACTCTCACAAACAAAAGAAAATGCGTTTTTTCGCGCAAAAAAACTTTTTTCAAAAATGTTTTTTTGGTCCAAAAGTTAAGGAAGACCTATGGAAAACCGAAACGCCGAAAAAACCCAGAAAAAACAATTTAAAAAGCAAAAAATGCGTGCAAAAAATAAATAAAAACAAATCCGGAGAAAGCGTCCAGAGCGCGACACGTGGCGTGTGGCTGAGAGCACCAAGTGGCGCTGATCGTTGTAAGGCTTCCGAAGGAGCGCTCGTTAACTAGTTGCTCCCACTCACTTTCCGACGAGACTGACGGAAGCTTCCCGCCAAGTAGAGCACAAGCTTAGCCAGCCCAGGCCCGCGGGAGGCTACAACACCATTTTTTCCGTTGACGTTTTCTGTTTTTCTTTTTTCTTTTCCTTACATTATTTTATACTTCCAAACATTCTAAATATATATTAAAAAAACACTACATATTTCAAACAAAAAGCCAAGCATTTGAAAATTGGTATATGTGTACAAAGCAAAGTTTCTCATGTATATAAAAATGTACAATGCGTGTCAAGACATCGATCATGTAACTAAAAATAATAATCTAACATTTCAAAAACATTTAGAAATATTTTTAAAATATTAGTTAAACATTTGAAAAATGTGTATAAAATGTTGACCATGTAACTAAAAATATTAATCAACCATTTGTAAAATGTTAAATGTTTATTTAAAAATATTGACCATGTATTCAAAAAATGTTAATCTATTTGAAAATGTTAATCAACCATTTGAAAAATGTTTACCATGTAGTAAAAACATTAATCTTTCATTTGGAAAATATCAAAATTGTACTTAAAATGTTAATCAAATGTTAGAGAAAATGTTAAATATATATGGAAAAAACATTGACTGTGCATTAAAAATGTTTATCTACTACTTGAAAAATATTAATCAAGCATTTAAAAATGTAAGGTGTGTGTGGAAAAATGTTGACCATGTATTCAATAAATGTTAATCTTTTTATTTGAAAATGTTAAACATGCATTAGAAAAGGGTACTAAAGGGTAATGTTAGTGCTAATAATTCATTCTTTCTTATTAATATTATTCTTTTTATGTTTATTTTATTTTTATTCTTCTTTAAGGGTAATACCAAAATACTATAATTCATTCCTTCATTGGAAACTTTTTTCACTATCATAAATTTATACCGCATATTTAAAAACATAATTTTCGTGTATATC
This sequence comes from Aegilops longissima, assembly GCA_021605205.1. Classification (NCBI taxonomy): domain Eukaryota; kingdom Viridiplantae; phylum Streptophyta; class Magnoliopsida; order Poales; family Poaceae; genus Aegilops; species Aegilops longissima. Next base: position 80,841,600 of record CM038677.1, read on the forward strand.
TTGTGCAAATTTTTTATATCGTTTTTGATTTTTATTTTATTTTAAAAGGTAATACCAATGCCATTAATTCATTCTTTGTTAGGATATTTTATTACTCTGATTTAGTTAGTTTTTCAGTTTTATATTCTTTCTTATTTAAGGGTAATTCCGATGTCACTAATTACACTATTATATTCTTGTTCTAGCATATTTAAAAAAGAGCATGTTCTGTATATAGTGGGCAAGTCCTATCATTGTTTGTGTTAGAATATGTTTTAGTATTATTTTCTTCTTTAAGGGTAATAGAAATGCCGCCAATTCATTCTTCCTTAGAAAAAATCATTATTTTAATTTGGTTTTAGTTTTTATTTTATTTTGTTTATTCTTTAAGATTAATACCAATGCTACTAATTATTTTTGCTTATAAAACTTCATTATTTTGATTTTTTATTTTATTTCATTTTCCTTTCTTCTTTAAGGGTAATACCAATGCCATTAATTCTTTCCTGTTTTGGATTTTTTTTCTTGAAAAGTTCCTTATTATAAGCTTACTCTTGCATATAATTTTGTGTACACTGTGTATAAATATTGCCATTGTTTTTCTTAGATTTTATTTTAATTTTCTTTCTTCTAAAAGGTAATATCAATACCATCATTTCATTATTCCTTAAAAAGCATTGTTATTTTATTTAGCTTTAGTTCTTATACGTGCGAACTTCTTTATTATGAAAACCTTGTGTAAGTATACACATGAGTATTATACAATATGTATGGAAATTATACTAGAGTGTGAAAATCACACTATTATATGTTTATTCTTTGCATATTACAAAAAGTGTAATGTATGCCACTAATTCATTCTATATTTGAAAAATTACTTTTGTAGGAAAATTCCACGGTAATGGATTTATTTTTTATATTATAAAAATATAATTTATGTATAAATTGTGTGCAATTTGTCATTGTTCGTTTTAGATTTTTTTTTAGCCTCAAGTTCTGTGATTGCATGTACTTCATTAGTGGAGGTAGTTGTGGTAGTTGTCGCACCTGCATGTGCTTGTTCTCTGCATATATGTACATACTCGACTGATAAATAGACATAAGTTCAGTCTCTCTCGTGTTACTCTACCTTAAATGGTATCCCATACCTTGTTCTTCTTCCGGGCTTCCGCTTCGGCACTCATTCCTAACATCTGAACAGAAAATTTGGTCAGTTCCCATGTTTTCTTTGTCCACTGTTATCGTTGAATACCACAAAACTCACATAAAAACTCTGGAGCACACGTACCCACAAAAACATCCTAAATAGTTTCGTGTTGTCTGAAGGTGACATGAACTATACATACCTATACTAGTGCAGAACCGGGCAATAGCACTGTTCGTAAAAGCCTTTAGTGCGGTTCCATAACCGCACTAAAGTGTAAGCACTAAAGGCCCCCTTTAATCTGGTTCAAAGAACCAACCAAGCAAAGGAAACCACGTAAGACGAGCCAGCTCAGAGGGCTCTGAGTTTTAGTACCGGTTGGTAAGACCAACCGGTACTATAAGGTTTGGGGTTTTAGTTTTATGATTTCTTTTTATTTAATTTTGTGTTTTCATTTTAATTCTTTTTCGTTTGCTGGTATTTTACGATACTACACATTGTACACGTAATATATATATATATATATATATATATATATATATATATATATATATATATATATATATATAATTTCTAGTAGAACCAATTATGCATATATATATATATCATCAGTGTCTCACAAACCATCATATTAATTAATTCACACATACACACATGTATAGCTATATACAATTTCTCCTACATATGCATGTTGCCTTCAGAACCAGTAGCATTAGCCTAATTGGTGCCTTCGGAGCACGATGACAATTGGAAGTGGTTTTCATGGGGCGGTAGCGGGTAATAGTATTCTCCCTTCGGATTTATGACCTGGTCGAGCAAAAATCCCGCTATTTCCTCTTGAAGTGCTTCTACGCGCTCCGTTTCTAGGAACTTCTCCCGCACCTCTGTGAACTGTTAAGAAGGAGATCAATATGCATGTGTATTAGTTGTGTGACTAGATATCGATAATGGTGTAAAAATTGTGAATAGTGTTTTGACAAGCGTACCCATTCCTGTCTTTGAGATCTGCTCCTTTCGGACGCCATCATGCGAATGTTCTCGCAAACGCAGAATGCACACAGATCAGTCCCCTGCGCCTGCTTCAGGGCCTTTACAAGAATGGAATTTGATTAGATAATAATTAATCAATCATGATAATTAAAGAGATGGCAGCTAGCTAGCTAGCTATTACTACTTAATTACTTATCTTGGGTCGAAACCATTTAAGCTTTTTTTTCCATTCTCCTGGGGTCACGCTGATGAACCTTGCCCAAGCCCTGCCCGCCGACAAAGAAAATGAATAAAGGGGTTATTAAATAGTTCATATCATGAAAAATGACGAACTAAATAGGCCGAGATATATAGTTAATAATGATTGAAATTACCTGTTGACTATCCCAAACAAGATGTTATAGTCAGTTTTTTCTTTGAGTAGTGAGTCCAGTATTTCAACTATTCCGACGTCAACTTTAATGATACACAAGACCCAGTGAAATCTGCATGCACACACGTTTGCATGTCTTAATTAAGCGGACATATGTAAGCAAAAACATGTAGCTAGCTAGTAGGCAAAAACAGAGAATTTGTAGTACAAGACAGTGTGACTCACTGGAAGTTGTAAGGAAGTAGTATATCTTCATTGTATTTGAGGCGCCTCAAGAACTCTAGCATGTTGTCCTCTACGGCCTTTTGATGACGTGGATTTATTTTCCATGTGTATTCATTAACGGTGTTTGGGTCAATGAACCCAATGCCAAAGCATCCACCTTTTCTCATTTCATACATCTTCATCCTGCATATAATACCACAGAAAAGAATATAGTGAGGATAATTACAGGTAATGATTGATCAAAAGGATCACTACAGCTAGCTTGAGACTTAAATTACAGAAAGAAATCACTTACAGACAATAGCAACTGACGATAGATTTATCGAGTGCGTCTTGATTGTATAACTGAAACATTTCAGAATACTCAACGGACACAACTTTCTCATGGAAGTAATGCTCCTCCTTGACATTCACCATGAGGGATAATCGATCGGAAATCTTGGTAATGTTCATGTACCATTGATGCAATTCATACATTCTCGTTGGGAGGTTCTTGACCTTGTCTGGCTCGACCAAAGGTTGGCCCCGGACATATTTCCGTTTTATTTCATCCTCTCTAAGCACAGGCATGGGCTCGATCTCGAGGAGTTGTCCAACAGTGATTTTGAGAACTTCAGCCTGCATTATATGGTCCTCCGTTATTACCACATTGCCCACCTCGGGAACATAAACTGTTTGCCCACAATAATATTACGCCACAGTCTTTATCACGTGTTGTTGGCACAACAAGCGAGGGATCGATTGCGCCGCTGTTCTCCCAGGTGGGAATGGTTTTCCGCATTTTTGATAGCTGCTTCTTGTTTGCTCGATCCCGAGCTCGCCTCCTTACGTGACGTGCTCGATTTAACTTCCGATGTGGCGCTCATAGTCTGTGTCAACAGGCTTGGGAGCTGGTGGTTGAGCCATACGAATGAAGTGGTCAATCGTTTCCTCGTGCACTTTCTCCCTTGGCGGCGGTGGCGGTTTCGGTGCAAAATGGGCTTCCACCTCGGACTTGATATGGCTGCGATTTCCTCCTCGGACCTGTCATAAGACCTCTGTGGAAGAGGCGTGAGGCTTGGACCATATTTATATCGCTTGCCTCCGCCTGTACTTCTGTACTACCTCGACTTGTACCGCCACGCACCATAGCTGCGGGTGTCTCTTCTGCGATTGCCGAGGCGGCGGAGATGCCGGGCCGACGGGCTGAGTTGGACGAGGAGGAGTGGCCGCTGGCTGTGCGGACTTGGAGGAGGAGTGGCCTGAGGTTGTGCGGACTTGGAGGAGGAGGGCGTCTGACGCTGTGGCGGACTTGGAGGACGAGGAGTGGCGACACTTTGCGGACTTGGAGGAGGAGGCGACACTTTGCGGACTTGGTGGACTTGCGGAGCGGGAGATGCTGACTCGGTGGCGGACTTGACGAGGAGTCGGATGACGCGTGTCGGTGGCCTTGAAGATGATGCAATCCTTTTCCATAGGATGATACGATGGTTGGCGTCTCCGAGAAAGCGCCGTCGTCACCTCCGTGAATGTCAAGCTCTAGCCCGAATATGGGTGCACCACCTCGTCAACCACGACACGAGCATAGCCCTCTCGAATCGGGATGCAATGGTAGGTTGCTTTGGGGGTAATCTGGAAAAGCAACGCCGTCCGCCACCTTCATGGATATGTTCTTCATTTTGACGTAGCTCGCAGCTAGTGTTCTCCGTGATGTCATCCACGGGTATCTACCCAGCATTGCGTCGTCGGGCGGAACCCACGCTGCTTCTCGACATGGATTGGGCGGTGCTATCCAATGCTGGATCATTCGCTAGCTGCTGCAGCTCTTTGAGACCCCTTTGCTGGGTAAGTGAGTCGATCTGCTCCTGCTGCCGCTGGAATTTGACTACCAATTCCGCTTGACTTGCTTCTAGGCCTTGAAGGCGTTCATAGTCCCGCTTCCTCTGCTCCTCCTCCATCTTCCTCTTCTTCTCCTCCGCAATCTTCTTTCTCGCACGGGTTCTGTAGTCGGTGTTCCATCTGAAAACCCTCATACCACGGAATAGCGCCCTTGCCTCGTGTTCTTCCCGGTGTTCAGATTTCCCGAGGCACGCGTAAGCTCGTCGTTCTCTCTGCTGGGCTGGAACACCCCGATCGTGCCTCTTCTATTGCAACAAGTATCGCATCGTCGGCTCCCTTCAGACTTGCCCTCGTCGAAACATTTCCTATCTTCGGTCCAACTCCCCCATGCGCATAGAACCAAGTCCCGACCACAGGGGCTAGCTCTTAGTAACCGGAGTGGCACCTGCATCCTCCATCTCTTTCTCGACTTATCCCACTTAGGCATTGCCACCGCGCAGCCACCGGCCCCACTTATGGAACTTATCCTTTTTTCGGCATTCTTCTTGTTTATTCTCGACCGTTCCTTAGCTAATTCCGAATCCTTGAATTTCACGAAATCGTCCCAATGAGCACGTTGGTTCTCTAGTGTTCCCTCGAATACTGGAGTCTTCCTTCCTCCCTTGACGTACTTGTCCCATTCACGATTCTTGTGGTTCTTGAATGCAACCGCCATCTTCCTAAGAGCAGCGTCCTTGACTTTCTGCACATCTGCTTCTGTGAAATGATCTGGTAGGGTGAAATGTTCCATGAGAGTATCCCAAAGAAGATCTTTTTTATTCTTGTCGACAAAAGTAACATCTGGACGTGAAGCAGCGTCCTCTTTGCCTTTTTGTCCTTTGTCTTTTGCTGGCTCTCTCCATTCTTGAAGGGAGATCGGAGTTGGTCCTTCACAAGAACTCCGCCCGACGAACGAACTTGTCCGCAATCTTCTTAGGCGCTAATGGTTCGCCATTAGGTCCGACCGCCTCGATATTGTACTTTACGCCTCCTTCAACTTTTTGTTCGGGCCTCGTTTAGTCCTTTTGCTCAAGATTTGCTCGATCCGGATGGCTGAAAGAACAAAGATCGATTCGTTAATATATCTTCAAGTCATTTAAAACATGTGATGATCACCGATACCTGCTTATATAAATATATATACCTCGCGGTCTTTGTTGTTTCAGGATCAACATGTTCTTCGTCATCGTCATAATCGTAGTTCATGACTTCATCAATTCGGTCGTCGCGATCGAATATCATATCACCCTCTCCGGTGTTGTTTAGAAATTCGAGCCGTCATAATCTTCTTCATTCGATCATCATCGGCCCACGTATCATATCGAACATGGTCTGTTCTCCTCTCTCTGTCGGTATTGTCGCCATAGCTTTTATTTAACTAATTCAAAAGAAATATAAAACAATTTAGTATTCAAATTACATCATCTCGAATAATAGATATAATCTCGAATACTTCGTCTAGAATAATAGATATAATCTCAATACATCGTCTCGAATAATATATAATATTGAATAGTACATCACCGGCTAGCTAATTAAAGATCGAATACTACGAAGAATCTAGGACACTCGCGGTTCTCGCGGCGCGCGGCGGTGGACACCCAAAGAGAAGGAACCCTCACGGATCATAGCTGAAGTGAGATCCCGAAGATACCGCCGGTATTGGAGAACCTGCCGCCCTCTAACGCAACCATGTAGCGATGGGCGTGCTCGTCCTCCTCCATGACACGGCGACGTACCTCCTCCGGCGGGGCCGGTCCTCCGCACCAAACTGGCCCACGCTAACGCCACCAAACGAGACCAGGGGTCGACGACGGGACCCGGGCCGGGTTCTCATCAAGCGGCGCGCCTCCAGCAGCACCTCCAGTGCCAGCCAGGCGGAGCCAGTCCGGACATGGGTCGGCTGGGCGTCGTCGCAGACGGGTCGACGGCGAGGATGCGGGCGGGCATCATCGAGAACAAATACTAGCTATATGCCCATAAAAAGTAATATTTTTTAATGATTGGATTTTGATAACTAAAATTTCTAACATTTCTACTATTTCAAAAATCTATATACGATTTCATACTAATTAAGCATCTAACACTAAAAACAGAAAACACAACTTCTATACATCCATTAAAAACTGAAAAACAACATTATATAAAAATTTCCATACTAATTAAACACTAGTTATATCCATCTAACATGCATTCATACATATATAATAGTGAAAAATAATAATCTAAATAATCTAAACTAATTAAACATACAAAATACGTATATACTAATATATACATGCATTAATTCATACATATGTGTGTGTGTGTGTTCATCATGCTTGTGTGTGTGTGTATGGGCTCGGGAGGGCGGCGCCGTGGTGGCCTTGGGCGAGGGAGAGGGGTTAGAGGGGAGAGCTCACAGCGGGCGACGGCGACGGCGAGGCGACGGCTGGGGCGGCGACGCTGGGACGGCGCGGACGGGACGGTCCCAGGCGGCGACGGAGACGAGGGCGGCGACGGGACGGGGCGGCGACGAAGACGAGGGCGGCGACGGGACGGGGGCGGCGACGGCGACGGAGACGACGGAAACAGAGGAAGAAACAGAGGGAATGAAATTTTCAAAGTGTTGTATATATAGAAGGCACCTTTAGTACGGTTGGAGCCACCAACCGTACTAAAGGCCAGTTTTGCTAGCCTAAGCGGCGGAAGCGACCCCTTTAGTACCGGTGGTGGCACAAACCGGTACTAAAGGCCCTTTAGTACCGGTTGGTGGCTCCAACCGGTACTAAAGGCCTCATGTCACCCCAAAGTTTAGTCCCACTCGCCGGCGCAGGGCAGCCACACTGGTTTATAAACCCAGCCGGCTACCACTTGAACTCCTCTCAGATAGCAGACTTGTGGGCCTAAACTCTGCAGCTGCCACAGTGAGTCTGCTGGGCCTTTAAGGCCTGTAATTACACACACATGCCCTATCAGGCCCACAGGGCAGCACCCCAATTTTTTATAGTTTTTTCTTTTCTGCTTTATTTTCTTCTATTTATTTTTATGTAGTTTTTGTATAGTTTTTCTTTTCTGTTATATTTATTTTCTTCTATTTATTTGTGAGTAGTTTTTCATCTAGTTTGCCAAAATTCAACATTTTCAGAGTTCAATTTGTAGTGATTTTCAATTTCACGGTCATTTTGTAAACGATTGAAAAATAGCAATTTTTTTTTATTTTCTGCTTTATTTTTTCTTCTATTTATTTCTGAGTAGTTTTTTCTTTTCTGCTATATTTATTTTCTTCTATTTATTTTTGAGTAGTTTTTTTATATAGTTTTTTTCTTTTCAGCTATAGTTTTTCTTTCTTTTCTGCTATTTTTTCTTTTCTGCAAAACTTGATGGTCAAAGTCTGGAGTTATAACTTTAAAAAAAGAAATGTCGACGTGCAATTAGTTTTTGCCATAACAGAAGAAGTCCAGAGTTGTAATAAGTTATTAAAAATAAAAAAGAGGTGCAATGCTCGTTAATTTGCTTCAAGCCTTTCGGAATAGTGTAAACTGCACTGCGCATAGCTCCGTGCAGTCTACCGTATTCCTGAAGGCTTGAAGCTAAGCAACGTGAGCATTGATCCTCTTCTTCATCGTCTCTGCACTCAGGGCTTATAAACCGCTCCTAGTCCCTCTCACTTCGCGAGGTGGGACTAAAAAACAGCTTACGTCTGGTTCATCCATGAACCGGTACTAAAGGTGCTCGTGGGGCCCCAGCCTTACCTGACACAACCTCATTAGTACCGGTTCGTGGTACGAACCGGCACTAAATGGTGATGGTGGGGCCATAGCCTGACCGGAGGCTGACACAGCCTCTTTAGGTACAAAAAATTACAAACTTTCTGTTAGTGCCCGTAGTTTTCAAATTTGAATAGTTTAAATTTTGAATTATTTGAAATTAGTGTGAATTTGTTTGCACATAAAATTTCTTCGCATTTCAAATGCCAAAACACATAACTACCCTAACTATTACAGAGATTCCCCTCTCGGTGCGAAACACAGAAGAAAGTGATGATAGCTAGTGAAGCCGATCACATCCCAGATCTTTGGGTGTGAAACTTTTTCTTCGCGTGTGTCCCTTTGCGCCGTAACCATGGAAAATCTTCATCATTTAACGGGATGCTCGGGTCAATATTCACTGTGAATGGAGCAATTTCATCAAACTTTTCATAATCTTCTAACTTCTCTGTCTTGTTATCCACTCCCACGATGTTTCTCTTCCCAGAAAGAACTATGTGCCGCTTTGGCTCATCGTACGATGCATTCGCTTCCTTATCTTTTCTTTTTCTTGGCTTGGTAGACATGTCCTTCACATAGAAAACTTGTGCCACATCATTGGCTAGAACGAATGGTTCGTCTGCATAAGCAAGATTGTTGAGATCCACTGTTATCATTCCGTACTGCGGGTCTTCCATTACCCCGCCTCGTGTCATATTGACCCATTTGCACCGAAACAAAGGGACCTTTAAACCACGTCGATAGTCAAGTTCCCATATGTCCTGTATATAACCATAATATGTTTCCTTTCCCGTCTTGGTTTCTGCATCAAAGCGGACACCACTGTTTTGGTTGGTGCTCTTCTTATCTTGGACGATCGTGTAAAATGTATTACCATTTATCTCGTACCCTTTGAAAGTCATTATATTCGAAGATGGTAACTGGGACAGCAAGTACAGGTCATCTTCAATAGAGGTGTCATGCATGGTACGTGTTCGCAACCAGTGGCGAAACTCTGGTTTGTTCACGTGTAATCCAGTCATCGACCGCTCCGGTGTTTGGGCGTAGCAAATTCTTGTGTTCATCCATATACGGAGCCACCAAGGCGGAATTCTGTAGAACTGTGTAGTGTGCTTCAAAGAGAGAATGTCTGTCCATACATATTATTTGTTCCCCTCCTAGCGTGCCTTTTCCATCGATCGCCCTTATGCCGCGATTCAGAACACCAATCGGCTTAAGGTCAGGAATAAAGTCAATACAAAACTCAATGACCTCCTCATTTTGATGGCCCTTGGAGATGCTTCCTTCGGCCTAGCACGGTTATGAACATATTTCTTTAAGACTCCATGAACCTCTCAAAGGGAACATATTGTGTAGAAATACAGGACCCAAAATGTTAATCTCTTCGCATAGGTGAACCAGGGCGTGCGTCATGATGTTGAAGAAGGATGGTGGGAACACCAACTCGAAACCGACAAGACATTGCACCAAATCATTACAGAACCTTGGTATGATTTCTGGATCGATTACCTTCGAGAGATTGCATTGAGAAATGCACATAGCTTCACAATGGCTAATCGAACGTTTTCCGGTAGAAGCCCCTCAATGCAACCGGAAGCGCTTGCGTCATAATCACGTGGCAGTCATGAGACTTTAGGTTCGGAACTTTTTCTCTGCCATGTTTATTATTCCCTTTATATTCGACGAAGCCGACGGTACCTTAATATCGAGCAGGCATTCAAAGAAGATTTCCTTCTCTTCTTTGGTAAGGCGTAGCTTGCATGACCCTGATGTATGCCGTCTTCTCCGTGCATACGTTGCTGGTCCTCCGTGCCTCGGTGTATCTTTTGTCTTTCCATACACGCCCAAGAAGCCAAGCAGGTCACGCAAAGATTCTTCGTCACGTGCATCACGTCGATTGCGGAGCGGACCTCTAGGTCTTTCCAATATGGCAGGTCCCAAAATATAGATTTCTTCTTCCACATGGGTGCGCGTCCGTCGGCATCCTTTGGAACAGGTTGTCCGCCAGACCTTTCCAAATATCACCTTCAAATCCTTGACCATATCATGTACATCAGCACCGATGCAGTGGCGAGGCTTCGTCCGTGATCCGCCTCACCTTTGAAATGCTTGCCTTTCTTTCTTCGGGATGCTGCTGGAAGAAATCGACGATGTCCTGGTACACATTCTTCTTACAACTATTCAAATATATATTGTCGGTATCATCCAAACAGTGTGTGCATCCGCGGTATCCCTTGTTTGTCATCACGAAAGGTTCTTGAGAGCAGGCCAATCATTGATGGTCACGAACAGCAACGCCTTTAGGTCAAATTCTTCCCCCATGTGCTCATCCCACGCACGTACACCTGTTCCATTCCACAGTTGTAAGAGTTCTTCAACTAATGGCCTTAGGTACACATCAATGTCGTTGCCGGGTTGCTTAGGGCCTTGGATGAGCACTAGCATCATAATGAACTTCCGCTTCATGCACAACCAAGGAGGAAGGTTATACAAACATAGAGTTACAGTGCCAGGTGCTATGGTTGCTGCTCTGCTCCCCAAAAGGATTAATGCCATCTGCGCTTAGACCAAACCATACGCTCCTTGCGTCATCGCAAACTCCTTCCCGTACTTTCTTTCGATTTTTCTCCATCGCGACCCGTCACCGGTACTCTCAACTTTCCGTCTTTCTTACGGTCTTCTCGTGCCATCGCATCGCCTTGGCATGCTCTTTGTTTTGGAACAACGTTTCAACCGTGGTATTATAGGAGAATACCACATCACCTTGGCAGGAATCTTCTTCTGGGCGCCGCCCTCGACATCACCATGCTCATCGCGGCTGATCTTATAGCGCAATGCACCACATACCGGCAAGCGCTCAAATCCTCGTACTCACCGCGGTAGAGGATGCAATCATTAGGGCATGCATGTATCTTCTGCACCTCTAACCCTAGAGGGCAGACAGCCTTCTTTAGCTTCAGACGTACTCTTGGGCAATTTGTTGTCCTTTGGAAGCATATCATTTATCATTACCAGCAACTTTCCAAATCCCTTGTCGATACACCATTCTCTGCCTTCCATTGCAGCAATTCCGATGTGGTGCCCAGCTTTTTCTTGTCACCTCGCAATTTGGGTACAACAATTTTTGTGATCCTCTAACATGCGCTGCAACTTCTTCTTCTCCAAATCACTTGCGCGTTTCTCTTTGCATCGGCAATGGCCCGACCTAGATCATCAACGGGCTCATCGATGCCTCTTCTTCAGCTTCTTCCCGCATTGCCGCCCAGCTTCTTCCGCATTACCGGCTCAGCTTCTTCCCCATTGTTGTATCATCGTATTCAGGGAACCCATGGCGGGATAGCTGTCGTCGTCCTCTTCTTCTTCATTGTCTTCCATCATAACCCTCTTTCTCCGTGCTTGGTCCAAACATTATAGTGGGGCATGAAACCGGACTCAAACAGTGGGCGTGAATGGTTCTTGGCGAGAGTAATTGCGACCATTCTTACAGCCAGCACATGGACAAGGCATAAAACCATCCGCCCGCTTGTTTGCCTCAGCCATAGCGAGAAAAGTATGCACGCCCTCAACGAACTGGGAGAGCATCGATCATCGTACATCCATTGCCGCTCATCTTCATTACACAACACGAATAGACCAAATTAATACAAGTTCATACATAAAGTTCATACAACACTTAAATGCAACAAACAAATAACTCTCTAGCTAAAGCATTTAAATGCAACAACAAATGCGATCAAGATCGCAACTAAGGTAACAATTGATCCAACAGCATAATGATACCAAGCCTCACTATCGATGGCATATTTTCTAATCTTTCTAATCTTCAAGCGCATTTTCTCCATCTTGATCTTGTGATCATCGGCGACATCGGCAACATGCAACTCCAATTCCATCTTCTCCCCCTCTATTCTTTTCAATTTTTCTTTCAAGTACTCGTTTTCTCTTTCAACTAAATTTAACCTCTCGACAATAGGGTCGGTTGGAATTTCCGGTTCACATACCTCCTAGATAAAAATATCTATATCAACTTGATGGGCACAATTTGTCATAAACACAAAATGCAACAAATAGTTTTAAAAAGAATATACCACATCCGAATCATAACAAGGACGAGGGCCGACGGGGACGGATATCAAAACCATGGCACTATGTATAACAAACAACGTCGGGTAAGATAATTATTATCTGAGTAACTATATATCCAAATCACACAAACATCAATTTTTATATAAAATTTCATGAACAAGAGGCTCACCACAAGGTGGTGCCAGCGACGGACGGTGCGGGCGATCGACGGTGGTTACGACAGAGATTTAGAAGGCACTAAGTAAACCACACCTACATATGCAAACTAAGTGTTATTTTGACCTCAAATTGCATATAAATCAAATACTACCACATATAATTCCTCCCAAATTACTAAAACCCACAATTAATCACTATATAAACCAATGCAAGAGCTAATCTAGCAATGAGATATGAAAGGACAAAGTTGCTAACCTTGGTGATCATTTGAATGGATGAGGGCCTGCAAATCTTGACAAATTTGGGGCAAATTTTGTGATGAACTCGAGAGGAAGAAGGGAAGAACAGAGGAGAGGGAGAGGGGAAAGGGGGAAGAACAGAGTGCGGGTGGACGAAGGATTTATATAGGACGACATTTAGTACCGGTTCGTGCCACGAACCGGTACTAAAAGGTGCTGGAAGGGCCCCATTCGACAACATCCTGCCACCACTCTCATTAGTACCGGTTCGTGGCACGAACCGGTGCTAAAGGTTTGCCACGAACCGGTACTAAAGAGCTCCTCCCGGCTAGCCGTTGGAACCGGCACTAATGGCCACATTAGTGCCGGTTCTGTTACAAACCGGGACTAATGTGTCTCACATTTAACCCTTTTTCTACTAGTGCTAGGAGAATCATCCCACTAACTTCTTTATATCGACATGCAAGCATGCCATCTCACTATACAAGTACGAATACGAGCCATCTAAACATGCAATAATGCATGAGAAATGACCCACCGCAACATTCAATCATGGAAAATGTTTTTCATTCGACTATTCTATTTATATTAAATAAATATAGTTACCATTACATAATTAAATATAATAAGTCATGTGTATTTTAATTTGGATTCTCGTGTTATCAACCCAAATTCTTATCAACCAATTACCGCAGCGCAACGTGCGGGGTATTCTCTAGTATGCAAAATGACTGCACACCAGTCAAAACGTGGGTGAATTGCCTTGGACAAACTATATCATGGAGATGATGAAAAGCACGCGTATATTTTCTGTTTTATAAGGTAAGCCAATTAATTTTGCAGATTTTTGCGTGGCAAACGCCAATATAGATCGCTCAAGTTGGCCCTATCCACTTGCATGCGTGAACCTTCCAAATATGCGGCCAAGTTTGTCGACACCATGCACGTAGCAGACCGCGATGGGCCTTACCCGATCGACCGGCTAGCTGTATTTGGTTGGAAAGGTTCATGGATGGATAGATGCTGTGCACGTCGTTCGAGAGGCTAACGCTGGACCAAGCGGACCTAGGTTTTGGATGCTCTCTCCCTAGTGGGGGACAGGGACCGATTTGCAGGTGCACCTGAGCTGAATCTTTGGCTATAAATATGCATGCGATGCACTGCTCTCTTGCACAAGCCACACTAACGGTGCAGGCAGCTAGCTAGCTGACCATGGCCGCCTCTGCCTCTTGCATTTCTCTGGTGGTGCTCGTGGCGCTGGCGACGGCGGCGTCGGCGCAGTTGTCCCCGACGTTCTACAGCACGTCGTGCCCTGGGGCGCTGGCCGCCATCAAGAGCGCCGTCACGGCCGCCGTGAGCAGCGACCCCCGCATGGGCGCGTCGCTGCTCCGGCTGCACTTCCATGACTGCTTTGTCCAGGCAAGTTTCGCATAACCGCTAACTAATTTGCATGATCGAAGAACAGCCGGGATTGACCGATTATTTGCTGTGCGTGTTTTGCTGGCTGCAGGGCTGCGACGCCTCTGTTCTGCTGTCTGGCAACGAGCAGAACGCGGGCCCGAACGCGGGGTCGCTGAGGGGCTTCGGCGTCATCGACAGCATCAAGGCGCAGGTCGAGGCCGTGTGCAAGCAGACCGTCTCCTGCGCCGACATCCTCGCCGTCGCCGCCCGCGACTCCGTCGTCGCTGTAAGATCATCATCTTACGACCAGTTACATGATCCATTGGATGCTCGGCACCTTTTTCTTTACACCATCGTAATCGTTTGTTTGCTTTTTGTCACGTGCAGCTCGGAGGGCCGTCATGGACAGTTCCTCTGGGAAGAAGGGATTCCACCACCGCAAACGCGGGTTTGGCAAACAGCGACCTCCCAGGCCCGGGCTCCAGCCGGGCACAGCTCGAGGCCGCGTTCCTCAAGAAGGGCCTGGACACGGTCGACATGGTGGCCCTCTCCGGCGCGCACACCATCGGGCAGGCGCAGTGCAGCTCCTTCCGCTCCCGGATCTACGGCGGCGACACCAACATCAACGCGGCCTACGCCTCGTCGCTCCGGGCCAACTGCCCCCAGTCCGGCGGCAACGGCAACCTGGCGCCGCTGGACACGACGACGCCCAACACCTTCGACAACGCATACTACACGAACCTCCTGTCCCAGAAGGGGCTCATGCACTCGGACCAGGTGCTGTTCAACAACGACACCACCGACAACACCGTCCGGAACTTCGCGTCGAGCGCGGCGGCCTTCAGCAGCGCCTTCACGACGGCCATGATCAAGATGGGCAACATCGCGCCGCTCACCGGGGCGCAGGGCCAGATCAGGCTCAGCTGTTCCAAGGTGAACTCTTGATTGACGTACATGTTGGCAGCTCGCCGGCACGACACGTCAATGAATAAGTCCCCAGAAGCAGTAGCCAAGACCAATTATAGCACTTAGCAACCCTACCCGGTCATGGGCTACTCGGTGCATGCTGTGGTGCTTGAAGACCTCAAGTTTGAAATGCGCACCGGGTTTTCCAAGCCTGAGGTTCAGGCATGCTGGAGAAATGCAAACAACGCCGCCCATGCACTAGCTAAACTAGGCATGCAATGTATTTTTTTGAAACAAGGCAAAAGATTTGCCATTTCATTAATTAAGAAAGGAGTTATCGAACAAGGGCCGCAAGGCGGTAAAATAAAATGTCTACTCTCGCGGCATTACAGCACTCATGTGCTTTGCACCCGCCACTGCCCAAAGAGACACCTCCTCTTTGATCTTACAGATTAGGACCATGGAAGGGATGGCTGTGCTTCGAAAGACCCTAGCGTTACGCTCTGTCCATATCTCCCATGAGATAAGCATCATCAAGGAGGCTAGCGCCTTAGGGGAGCCAAGGCGAATCTGAAGGTTGCCGTTCCACCAGTCTTTCACCGAAGTCCTCGTCTGCCATATCGTCGTAGAAATGTGGTGCATGCCAAGCCACATAAGAATATGGTTCCAAATGCGGATGGTGAAGCGGCATTGGAAGAGGAGGTGGGCCGCTGACTCCTGGCATTGCTTACAAAGTGGGCAGAGGCCACAGTTTGGCCATCCGCGACGTATGAGACGATCCGATGTCCAAATCCTGTTTTAAAGGACTAGCCAAGCAAAGAACTTGCACCGAGGGGTGGCCCAAACCCTCCACACAGAGTGAACGAGATCGGACGATGTGAGACCCTCAAATTGTGCCTTGTAAGCAGACGAAGCAGAGTACACCCCATCCTTGGTGAACTTCCAGGTGATGGAATCTTCTATGTCTTCATTCAGAGCGATCATGGATATCTTCTCCCAGAGGTCGGCAAACTGTTGGACGTGTGCAAACCATAGGCCATTGGAGGTGTCAATGAGGGAGATCCAGCTGTTGTTGGTGAGGGCTTGCTGGACGGAGGAATTCTTCTTGCGGGAGATGGCAAAAATATTCGGCGCTAAGTCACAGGGGCAGAGACCATGCAACCAAGGGGAGTGCCAGAATCGTGCGCCCATTTCCCACAATCACCACTGTAGCAGCCGCAAAAAATTTGCGGTCGTCCTCGGTGCATGGAGACCCCATGCCAACCCAAGGCTTGCTTTTGTCCACCCACTCAAACCATAGCCATCGAAGTCGGAGGGCCTTAGCGAATTTGTTCAAATTAAGCACACCCAAGCCACCAAACTGTTTAGGCTTGCATACGAGGTCCCAATTGATCTTGCATGACCCTCCCGAGACTTTGTCGGTACCCTCCCAAAGGTAAGCACGCCGAAGTCGGTCAATTACGTTAAGGATCTCCACGGGGATGTCGAGAGACGTGAGATGATAAATTGCAATGGCCGTGAGGACCGCCTTTACAAGCACCACACGCCCAGCAGTAGCGACGTGTCTTCCCTGCCATGGTGGGAGCTTGCATGCGACCTTGTCCACAAGGTGTTGAAGATGAATGCTCTTGAGGCGCTTGACCGATAGCAGAAGGCCAAGGTACCGCATCGGGAATGCCGAGCGCACCACCGGGAAGGCCTCGAGAATGTCATCCAAATTTATGTTGTCGCAGCAAATAGGAGCCACCAAACTTTTGGTACAGTTAGTATGCAGGCTGGTCACCTCTCCAAAAGCAGCCAAGGAGGAAGCAAGAAATTGGACGTCACCCCTGGTGCGTTTGACAAAGATGGTAGCATCGTCTGCGTACAAGGACGTCCTGATGGTCGGAGCACTTCCGCAGATGGGTTGAAGATGTCCTTGTGCAGTGGCCTTGTTGAGTAGGTGGTGCAGGGGGTCGATTGCCAGGACAAAGAGCAGCGGGGATAATGGATCTCCCTGTCGGAGGCCACAGCCGTGTTTCATCGGATCACCCACCACCCCATTGATAAGAACCCTCGAGGTGGCAGTGGAGAGTAGTGCCGAAACCCAATCGCGAAATCTGGACGGGAATCCCAGGTGCCTCAAGAGGTCCATAAGGAAGTCCCATCTAACTGAGTCAAAAGCCTTCTTGATGTCAAGCTTGAACAACAGGGTGGGTGTACGATTTCTGTGAAGTTTCCTCGCCAAGTTTCTGACATACATGAAATTATCGTGAATGCTTCTCTTCTTTATGAAGGCGCTTTGCGCACTGGAGACAAGGTTGTCCATATGGGGAGCTAGACGCGTAGCCAACACCTTTGTTAGGATATTCGCAATGGCGTGAATGAGGCTAATGGGGCGAAAGTCCGAGATGCATTCCGCTCCATCTTTCTTTGGTATGAGAGCAATGTTGGCCGAGTTGAGCCAATGAAGATTGGATGTGTGCAAGTTTGAGAAGTGGCTCACAGCAATCATAATGTCATCCTTGATAATCTCCCAACACTCTTTGAAGAAAGCTCTAGAGAAGCCATCGGGCCCTGGTGCTTTGTCACGGGGAAGGTCAAAAACTGCCTTCCTAACCTCCTCCTCCGTAAAGGCCGCCCCAAGATCTGAAAGGTCACTTGCAGGCACCGGAATGTTGTCCCAGTTGATGTCTTGATGGCGTGGCGGGCCACGCTTGGAGACCTCGGCAAAGTGGTTTGGATGACGGACTTTTTGTGATCATGGTCCACCACCCAGCCATTGTTGTGCTTCAGACGGTGAATGAAGTTCTTTCTTCTTCGGTGATTGACCCGCAGGTGAAAGAAACGAGTGTTGGCATCACCCTCTTTGAGGCTGGTGACTCTTTAATTCTGTCTCTTTCGGGCACGCTCCATCACAGACAGGGTAATAATCTTTCTTTTGAGCCTCCTACGAATATCACGCTCCTCCACACTGAGAGGCCTGAGCTCTTGTGCCACATCTAGGCGGAGAATGACCTCCAGAGCCATGAACAGCTGCACTTGAGTGTGCAAAAATCGTCTTGCTCCATTTCCTTAGTGCTTGGCTGGTTTTTTTGAGCTTGTGGAATAGGATCTGATAGGGGTCAGAGTGGTTCACCCTTTGGTTCCAAGCGCCTTGAACGATCTCCTTGAATCTGGGCATTTTAGTCCAGAAATTCTCAAAGCGGAAACACTTTGACTTAGGTGGTCCTTGGACATTTGCGAGAAGGAGAGGGCAATGGTCAGAGAGGGATGAAGAGAGGGCATGAAGTAGATGACTGCCAAAGTCGATGTCCCAATCTTCACTGCAGAAAAATGAATCGAGTTTGCATAAGGTTGGATCGCTTTGCTCATTACTCCAAGTGTACTTCCTGTTCTGTAGGTGTATTTCTTTCAGCTCACAGGTATTGAGGGTGTTACGGAAGCGTGTCATGCGGCTCCGATTACTGTTAGCGCGGTTCTTGTCTCTTGTTCGATAAATCTGATTAAAGTCGCCGGCTAGCAGCCATCTAGTACCAGGAGTAGGCTTCTCAGAGATCAGCTCTTGGAAGAAAATGTCTTTGAGGTTGCTGCGAGTTGGTCCATAGACGGTTGTGAACTTGAGGAAGTGTCGGTACGGATAATGGTGATTGTAGCCGAGAGGAAGAAAGTTCCAGTGTTAATGTCCTTAACCTCGACGAGGTCTTCGTCCCACAGAAGCAGGATGCCACCACGAGTACCAGTAGCAGGTCGTTGTGTGAAGCCTTTGAGCCTCTGACCTCCAAGAGAGGAAGCCATGAAGGGGTCGACGTGCTCAAGTTTGGTCTCCTGTAGACATAATAGATGGCAAGGCGTAGCAGCGACGGTCTCTCGTATAGTTGCGCGGCGATTGGGACAGTTTAAGCCACGAACATTCCAGTTCAGAATACTCAGGTCTTGATCATGCATATTGAAACCTGGGATACATCAGCAGTGGAGTAACAAGAAGTGACACATCAAGTAAGAACTGCCTTGGACGTTTAGGACAGACTCCATTGAGCATCTTCAGGTAGCAGAAGTTGTGATAATGAAAGTGCATCATCAGGTAACAGCATAAGCTACAACAACTACAGGACTCACACATATTCGCCTTGCCAGGGCAACAAGGGGCAGCTATCTTCATCGATAGCAGGAAACAGGCATACACCCACACAGACAGAAAGCAACAATAGGCCTTAGTTAACATATAGAACTAAGCTACATCTTCAGTGACCAAAGCAGTCCAGTCACGCGGCCTCGCCGGCCACCTCTCCATTCGCAGACTGCAGCTCTGCTCCAGCCTCGCTTCCATGCTCCACCAGTGCGTCCTCGACGGCCTTCGCAAGGTCACAGTCAAGGTTGAAGAGGGCTCGAAGGGCCGCCACTGTGATGCCTGGAAGTTGCCCATTGAACATGGCAACAAATTTCCTGATGGCTTCTTCAGTAACTTCTTGTCCTTCATTGATGATGCCCATGCGTTGACAGAGAAGCCTCTCTGCCATCTGCGCCACCGTCAAAGCTCTCTTCTTTGCTTGAAGCCGAGGGCTGCGTCGGCTGAGGTTGAAGCCCGACACACCCGCGAGTGTCTTCCTCCTTGTCCTGGGCAGCTTCGGTGGGTGCCCATGCTTTAATGTGGGAGTATGATTACTGTCCAGAGGTTGTTGCTGATCATGTAATGGGTGACATGCCCACGTCTTAATAAAAGCTTTGGTAGATCAATTATGTACCAGCACTTGAAACGTGTATTTTTAGAAACCGCTTATAGATCAGTCAACTGATTTTTTTTCTTTCAAGTTTCAGTCACTTTGCTCTCAACCTTCGACAGCGTGTTTGGCAGCTTGGGAGATTGGGCATGGGAGTTTATCAGGGGTATTTTGTAAAGGGATTAGACTTGAGAAATAGATTATTAGTCCTCATCCTATGTTTGGTGTGTGAAGGGAATTGCCGGTGGGAATTCGAACTGGAAGTTATTTTCTCTATTTGGTTCATGGGTTAATTAGTGTTGCTGTCACTAGACGTGAGTGAACAGTTCCCTCGCTCGCCTTTTTAACGCCAATTCCCTTTCCCTTGCTTAATTACCTGGGTGCCCCCGGGAAGAGTTTGATGGGAGTTGGGCCTACTAATTCCCCTTCTCATTCCTCTTTTAACTCCCGTGTCCCTGAGTCAATGAATGGAATTCACGTCTCATAGATCTTAAACTCCCATTCCCCACCTTCAATTTCCCCCCCAAACAAACACGCTGCGAATGTGATCCAAGGGTTACAGAGCCTTCTTTTTTCTGCATGTTGTACCTCCGCCACCAGTAGTGGTGGAGGGGCGCCCCTATATCCTACCTTCAGCGAGACTACCTTCCAATTCGCTAAGGGGGCGAGCGAGATGGACCGGCCCACGCGCGCGGGAGGCTGGAGCCTGTTTTTCTTTTTCTTGCTTTTATTTTTGTATGCTTCTTTATAGTTTCATGCAAAAAACAATCTACAAAAAAACATTTGGAAAGTGGTGAACAAGTATTGCAAAAATGTTCAATACATATTTCAAAAAATTTGAAGAAGTATTTGAAAAAGGTTAATCAAGCATTTAGAAAATGTTGAACGTGTACATAAAAATTGTTGAACGTGTTCAAAAAATGTTAATCTTTTTATTTGAAATCTGTTAATCAAGCATTTGAACAAAGTTTAAAAGTGTCTATATGAAACATGTTGGTCAATTATTCAAAAATATTAATCTTGAATTTGAAAATACTAATCAAGCATTTAAAATATAAGAAATGTGTATTAGAAAAATTTTGACCACATATTAATTTTTTTATTTTTTTATTGAAAATTATTAAACATGTATTAGGAAGATGGTTTTGACAACTTGACAAATACCAGCGAAAACAAAAAATGAAATAAAAAACTGGAGGAAAACGACGAAAAAAGAAAGAAAGGAGAAAAACCAGTAAAACCAAAGAAAAAACGCAGAAAAAGTGAAAAACAGAAGAAAAGGAAAACCGGTGAAATTTTTTAAAAAACTGGCTCAAGAGACGCCAATGACTGTGGATTAAGAAGTGGACGTTATAAAGAAGTGGACGTGTACAAAGTGGTTAGCAGCGCTGGTTATCTCTCAGGAGACGGGAGTTTGATCCCGCTATCACTCCCTTTTTCCTGCTCTATTAATTCTAATTAACTCTGCATGAAATGGGCCGGCCTAATGACTGTGGATTAGTCCTGGCCATGGGCAGCCCGGCCCAACCCAACCCAGATATAGATGTCGCGGTGGTGAAGCCAAGAAAATCCCAAGAAAATCGTTTGAGGCGGACGGCTGTTCTCAAGTCTTGTTGGATAGGGCCGACCCATCAAAATACACCATTTTACACAACAAATTAATTAATTCTAATTTTATGTTTTGCTAAAAGAAAATCGTAATTTTACTTTCGAACATAGAGCTGCAAATATCGTTGCTGATAGGTTAGCCAAATTTTCACATTCCTTGGATTAGGGGCGACATGTTTGGTTGTTTGAACCCGATGATCCATTTTGTATCCTGCAATTTGTGGAATTCGAGCAATAAAACTTGGTTGAACCCCTAAAAAACATGTCCAACTCGCTCCCGCCATCGATGTCGAGACCTTGTCACCTCCTAATTCTTGGCTCGCCCTTGCTGGGGATGCTACAGCCAACCACGACATCCACATCTCGAGCTCAAAACTTTGCTGCTGCTCTTTGTTGCATAATCAATTGACACATCCCATATTCTCAGACAACTGAAAATAGTAAAACCGGTAAAGCAAAGAAACATAAGCATAAGATTTGCCTCCTCCAATATCTAATAAGTTAGAGAGTTTTACATTTGGCACGATTACACAAAAACACTCACTCTCTTGGTATGATTTTTCCCAAATGCTTGGCACCGAAGTGGACCAAAGGGTGGCTTCATGCATGATGTTGGCGAGAAGAATAGGCATCGGTGCAGACTTGTAGAGGAAAATCTATGCATTGAGCTCGTTCCAAATTGTCCAACATGTGAGTATGGTGAGAGAAGCCATTACCCTCCTATTAGGTATATGCACCTTTGAAATGTCGATCCACCACTCCTTGATGGACCGCACCACATTCCAAAAAGAGGCTGCAAGTACATGCTTGTCTTGTTTTTCCTTGTAGTACGGTCAGCTGTTAATGTTTCTTGTCGAAGTTGAATCATGTGTTTCACCTTTTTCTGAAATATTTGCAGTAGGAAATCTC
Organism: Aegilops longissima; assembly: GCA_021605205.1. Taxonomy (NCBI): domain Eukaryota; kingdom Viridiplantae; phylum Streptophyta; class Magnoliopsida; order Poales; family Poaceae; genus Aegilops; species Aegilops longissima. Next base: position 80,863,925 of record CM038677.1, read on the forward strand.
ATACGTAGCCATAGTCTCTGTTTATTGGCTCTTTCCAATTCCATTGTGGCTCAGTTGCTTTTTCGTGTGGCTTAGATTAGTAATCAACATCTGCATGGCTTTTTCTTGAATCTAAACCGCTCACTTGAAGGCTGACAAGCCACCCTGTTGTTTCAATTTACTCTTTTGCTAAAGGATTTTGTTTCAATCGATTGTTTGATGCGATGTGTCAAATTGTTGTTGACTTTATTCGTGTGTTGTGCTTGAGATGCAGGCAACTTGGGGCGAATGTCTGAGCCATTGTTGGTGTTGGTGCCATTGAGATTGATGATGACGATGTGGTTACCCCAAAAGATCGTGAGTCACCAAGGAGAGAAGTACCCAGTTTTTGAATCATCATATTGTAAAATGGCAAAACTAGTCGGATCGTGCAACTTGTGCTTTTGTTTGTTTTCCGCCGAAATTGTTGGAAGCTTGTGGTACTGAACTTGTGTTGAAATTGATGTTAATTACTCCTTGTTTGTGTGTTGTCCCTAGTTGTGGACTTTGCAATGCAATAAAATTCTTCAACCAGAGTGGCATGCCATGATCTATGTACGCTTTTCTACTTATTTTATTTGATTTGCTGCTTGGTTCATGTAGCGACCTGACCCAAAATCGGTCAAATCTCTGTGTCTGTACCATCCCAAGATCATGCTGGTACTCACAGTACATCGATAAATTAATCAAAGTTCAATCACACCTGAATATTATTACACGTTTCTCATATAGAGTCTTTATTACAAGAGAATAAATTCGGCTCAAGGCCAACTCATGAGAAATAAACTACTAATGCTGCGGAAGCGTCGAAGTAAAGTGAGTCCATCCGACTCCAAAGGGCAATCGCCAAGCGCGGAGCGTAGCCTCACTCCTGATCGGAATATACCTCTGCAATTAGGTCAGCTTTTTGAATAAGCTGGCAAGTCATGAAGAATAACAATAATAAAGTTACTAACACTATATGCATTTTGGCTGTGGAGCTCTAAGTTTCATCATTTTGCGAAAAGCAAATTTTTCCCTACTACAGTGGACTTGCTAGCAAATTTCTACAATTGTTGGTAGTTATTGAGATGGTTCCGCCAACCAATATCTCATTCCCAAATTATAAAGTCATAAAACCCCTCAAATTAATTCATTAGTTTTAGTGTTGAGATTTCCGAATACTTCCAAGTTCCAGAGGATCAAATTGTCCGTAACCGGGGACACGGCTAATCGATTAGATCTTTAACTCTGCAGAGGTTTGCGCACTTTCCCCGCAAGAATCATTCCCTCCTTTTAAGTCTTCGCACTTCATGGTGTTTGAAGACGGGACGAATGAAACAGGGTCTTCCAAAGAGCTCTTCTGGCTACTGCCGGTACCCATCCAATCCTACCGTTCTTCTACATCTCGTAGTACCGTCCAGCCAGCGTCACTACTAAGGTTAACCCAGCCAGAGCCCATAATGGCTTGCGGCTGCACAGGTAAGCTTCCGGTCATGGGGCATCCATCCTTCTCTTCGTGGCTGGGTGAAGCTTTCCACAAGATGTCATGGCACTTCTCCATGCATCCCGGCCAACCACTAGGTTCTCCAGGGTGCCCGTCAACCGTCCTCCACCCAAAGAGTGAATTTCAAAGTCCATCTTGATCATTGTAGTTCATGGGGTTGTCATCATCATTGACTCTCACATCTTGCTTATGAATTTCACTCAACCCAAAACCCGTCTACGAGCATAGCAAAGTGAACTACTTCGTCCCGGGGGTCATGGTAACAAGGGGATTGGTTCATCCTACCACATGATACTACTCAAGATTAATAACTTCAAAATTTCAACTACTGCATGCATGGTGGGGTGGTGACAATCTAATGCACAAAAACATAGGTATAGAAATAACATGATCAAAACTTGCCTTGCTGATGATCCTCGTAAGCTAAAGATTCGTAGTAGCAAGCTTCGCACTCCGGAAACTCTACCGAGACAAACAAATCATAATAAGCATATAGCAATGGGATCACATAACACAACAGCATAACAAGTAACACACAAATCCAACAAAGCAAAACCAAAAGGGAAAACTCAAAGAAAACCAACTCAAAGTTTTTTCCTACTTCAAACAATAACTAAAAGTAGTTTTATATAATAAAAATTTCCCTAACATAACTTATCATGGTTTTATGTTAACTTAACATAAAAGATTTCATTAATCAACTAGGAGCAAAAAGAATTAATTTAAAAGCTATTATAAAACTCCTTTTAGGCCTAATCCAATTTCTATTAAGAAAATTAAAATAAAACTTTTATTTATTATAAATAAAAGTACATCTATTAGAGTGACAGAAACTATCCTAGAATAATCAATCACATGTTAAAAATAAATTTATTTACTTATTAAATTAATAGGAAAACAGTAGCTAGTTAATTAATTAGGATTAGCAAGATTCTGCTTAAAACTATTTTTTATAAATCCTAAAATACTCAAATTAATTTCTATGGTTTGGCAATGCCAAAATAAAGTTGGGACAAAAGAATCATCCAAAAATAATTTTTCTAACTCAAGTTATAGCAGATTTACTATTCTGGCTAAAACTAAAATAAAGCAATTTTAATTAATTTTAAAATAGCAAAATATATATTCTACAGAAACTATAGAAAATTTGCAAACCAACAAAAAAAGAATCACCTAAAAATATTAAACAGAATAAAAGATATGAATTTTTCAAAACAAGAACTATTCTGTTAAAACAGAAAACAGAAATAAAAGAAAAAGGGCCTAATGGGCCTAAACTACGCACTGTGCGTAAAATAACCTAAACGGCCTAATGGTTTAAACTAAAACGGGCCGGCTCAAAAAGAAAAACCCTAACTAAATAAACCGGACGAACCGGGCCGGTTCTATTATAAAAACGCGTACCCCTTCGGGGTCTAATCTACGCCGTTGAGGGTGAATCGGACGGCGGGTGGGGATTCCGGCGACTAACCAGAGTTCGGCGGCGGCGGCGGCGGCGGCGATGAGTGTGCCGAGGGCTCCGGACGTCGGGGAGGTCGGGGGAGTAGCCGGGCGGGTGCGGGGCGACGAGTGGGGGCTTCTGGTGGAGTCGGGGGAGATCGGGGTGGTCTAGGGCGGCGACGGCGACGAGAATGGCGGCGACGGCGACGAGAATGGCGGCGGCGGATGGTTCGGGCTCCGGCGAGCTCGTCGAGAGAGAGAGGGGTCCGCGAGGGGCTAGGGGGAATGGGGTGCGGAGGCCCGGCTTAAATAGGCCGGGCCTCGGCTATGCTTCGGGGCGATCGGGCGGATCGGGATCCGGATCCTTCGATCCGCGATCTGCGGCGCGACGGCGTGGCGTGGCGAGGTTGAAGATGGGGCGGGTCCCACTGTCGATGAGAGAGAGAGGGTGGAGCGAGCGGGCGACCGCGCCAAGGGTTTTGGCGAGAGGCGAGTGAGGCGGACACTGGCCGCCTTACGGTGGCCAGTGGGCCACTGGCCGGGCCAGCTGGTGGGGTTTCAATGGCTGGGCGGGGCGTGGTGGCGCTGGGGTTTTCTAATTTTTTGAATTTATTTTTTAATAAAACAAAACAGAAATAAAACAATAACTATAAATATTTTATATAGGGTATATATATACCAAAATGATCAAGGAATATTCCTTTCATTTGAACATTTATCCAAAGTCAAAATCGAAACTTTATAAAAATCCATTTTTTCAAATTCAAATAAAATTCAGATTTGAATCCAAAACTTTTGGCAATGTTTTCCTCGATATTTTTGGAGTGTCATGTTTACTCCTCTCATACTTTTGATCAAGTATTTATCAGGTGTAGTTTTTGAAATGATTCCCACTTGCCAAAGTTTGAAATTCAAATTCAAAACTCAAAATTCTCTGAAACTTCAAATGGCATTCAAATTCAAACAGGATGCATAGGATGCTTAACTATAATTGTAAAACATTCCAAATAGGAAATTTGGGATGTTACAAACCTACCCACCTTAAGATGAATCTCGCCCTCGAGATTTGGGTTGGCTAGCAAATAGGTGCGGGTGGTCTCGAAGAAGCTCTTCTTCGCGCTCCCAGGTGGCTTCTTTCTCGGTGTGGTGACTCCACAACACCTTGCAAAACTTGATGACCTTGCTGCGGGTGACTCGCTTGCAGTCTCGAGAATTCGGATGGGTTTCTCCTTGTAAGTCGATCACCGCTGTCAAGCTGTATGGCCTCTAGGGCACCGTATCTCTCAACGGAACATCGGCCATGTCGGCATGACACTTCTTCACCGAGAAACATGGAATACATCATGAACTCCGGACAATCCTTCCGCAATTCCAACTTAGGCAACCTCTCCACGACGCTCGAGGATTTTGTAGGGCCAATGAATCGGGTGCTAACTTTCCTTGACACCAAACCTCTTGATTCCACGAAGTGGAGACACACGAAGATATGCTCGGTCTCCCGCTTCGTAAGTCACTTCCTTGCGCTTCTTGTCGGCATAACTCTTCCGTCTCGATTGTGCTATCTTGAGCCTGTCTCGAATCAGCTTGACTTTCTTCGAATCCTCGATAAGGTCGGAACCGAAAAGTGATCGATCTCCAACACTATCCCACAAAGAATGGTGTTCTCGCACCTCCTTCCGTATAGAGCTTGAAAGGGCCATCTTCGATCGGATTGATAACTGTTGTTGTACGAGAACTCTGCGTATGGCAAATTATCATCCCAGCTAGACCCATAGTCTAGCACACAAGCTCTCAACATGTCCTCCGTAATCTGGTTGACTCTCTCGGTCCGTCCATCTGCTCATGGATGAAAAGCGGTCAATTCCAGCCTCGCACCCAAAGTTTCATGCAATCGCTTCCAAAACTTTGAGGTAAACTGCGTTCCTCTATCGACACGATTTTCCTCGGAACTCCATGCGACATACGATCCTGGTCATGTATATCTTGGCCAACTTAGCACTGGTATAGGTAGTCTTCACGGAATGAAGTGAGCTACCTTGGTCAAACGATCAACCACTACCCAGATAGAATCATAACCTGAACGGGTCTGGGTAATCCTGTGATGAAATCCATTCCAAGTTTCTCCCATTTCCAATCGGGAATCGGCAAAGGTTGGAGTAACCTGCTGGCTTCGATGTTCTGCCTTTACACGCTGACAAACATCGATATCGCTACGCACTCGGCAATATCCTTCTTCATACCGTCCACCGAAACTTTCCTTCAAATCCGGTACATCTTGGTGTTACCGGGTGAATCGAGTACGGTGAATCATGAGCCTCCTGAAGAATTAGCTTCCTGAGTTCGGGATCATTGGGCACATAAATACGATCCTCGAACCATATAGTTCCGTGTTCATCCTTACGAAATCCTTTAGCTTTTCCTTCATCCATCTTTTGCTTTATCTCATCAATTTCCTTGTCCGACTTCTGGGCTTCACGAATCCTTTCGGTCAAAATGGACTAAACTTCCAGAGTTGCAACATATCCTCTTGGAACTATCTCCAGTCGGAGATCTCTGAGGTCATCGACTAACTCCTGGGGTAATCCTCCTGCTGTAAGAGTATTCACATAACTCTTACGGCTCAAAGCATCTGCTACAACATTAGCTTTACCGGGGTGGTAATGCAGCCTCATGTCATAGTCCTTGATTAACTCTAGCCATCTCCTCTGCCTGAGGTTCAATTCCTTCTGCGTGAAAATATACTTCAAACTCTTGTGATCTGTGTAAACATCACAACGGTTTCCGGCGAGGAAATGTCTCTGTGTCTTGAGTGCATGCACTACGGCTGCTAACTCCAAATCATGCGTGGCATAATTCATCTCATGAGGTCGTAGCTGTCCGGAGGCATAAGCTACAACTTTTCCTTCCTGCATGAGTACTCCTCCGAGTCCTTGACGAAAGCGCCACAATAGACCTGGTATTCCTTGTGTATGTCCGCAAAATCAATCTGGGGCTGTAACCAAACGCTTTCTTCAATTCCTGAAAACTGGCTTCACATACCTCGTCCAAACATACTTGGCTTCCTTCTTCAACAGCTCACCATGGGCTTGGCAATCTTCGAAGTTCTCAATGAACCTCCGATAATATCCTGCGAGTCCGAGAAAACTGCGGATCTCCTTGACTGAGGTGGGTGACTGCCAATCGGTGACTGATTCAACCTTAGCGGGATCAACTGCTATTCCTTCTCCTGAAATAACATGTCCGAGGAATCCAACTTCCTTCACCAAAATTCACATTTGCTGAACTTGGCATACAACTGATGTTCTCGAAGTTTCTCGAACTAGACGCAAATGTTCCTTATGCTCTTCCTCGCTCTTGGAGAAAATCAATATATCATCGATGAACACCACGACAAACTTGTCCAGATATTCCATAAACACCTTGTTCATCAAATTCATGAAGTATGCAGGAGCATTAGTCAATCCAAATGACATGACGGTATACTCATATAAACCATACCTGGTAGTAAATGATGTTTTGGGTATATCCTTTTCACGGATCTTCAACTGATGATACCCTGATCGAAGATCGATCTTAGAGAATACCTTGGCTCCAACTAGCTGATCAAACAAATCGTTAATCATCGGCAGAGGGTACTCGTTCTTGATGGTTACTTCGTTCAATGCACGATAATCCACAACCATCCTCAAGCTTCCATCCTTCTTCTCTACCAAAAGGACTGGGGCTCCCCAAGGTGATGAGCTTGGACGAATATATCCTTTCTCCAATAACTCATTAATTTGATCCTTGATCTCTTTCAACTCATTCGGTGGCATCCGATTAGGTCTCTTGGATATTGGGGCTGTGCCGCAATAACTCGATCAGAATTCAATGTCCTGTCCGGTGGCATTCTGGTAATTCCTCCGAAACACATCGGAAAATCTTGCACCATGGCACTTCCTCCTGAACAACTCCCGTGAGGGAATGCACCTGATTCTTCATTTGGCTGTGCCTAGCTACATACTTGATCCTCTTCTGCTCCGGGGTGGTGAGCAGAATAGACTTGCGGGCACAATCTATGTTCCCTTCAAACTTTGTCAACCAATCCATGCCTAGGATTACATCCAAGGTCTGGGTTTCCAACACTATGAGGTCTGCGGGAAATTTATGGTTCCCGATGTTGAGGGTTGCATGACAGCCTAAGCCTGCCATCATTTCTCCTCCTGAATCGACGCGAAGGGGGCTTCTAAGGGTTTTAGTGGGCAACCCGTATTTTTCCACAACTACCCTTGATATGAATGAATGCGTTGCACCGTAATCAAAGAGTACCAAAACTGAACGTGAATTCAATAAAACTTACCAACCACGATGTCCGGCTGATCATAGACGTCCTCCACGCCGATGTGGTTCACCCGAGCACGAGGGAACGGATTGGGCTTCTTCGCGAGCCTCCATTGCCATTTCCATTCCTCTGCTTGGCCTCCGGACAATCGGTGGCATAGTGCCTGCCTTCCGGCACTTGAAGCGTGATGTGGCTCAGATCCTTGAGCCGGGCGAAACGGTGCTGATTCCCATTATCGCTTCCATTGCCATTGCCATGGCCTGACTTGTTGTCCTGGCTGCGGTTGTTCCCATTTCCTCCATGGTTATGACCTCCATGGTTATGATGGGTGTGCCCTCCGAGTATGGTGCATAGCGGGCTTCGCTGAGCTCCCGAGTGGTGCTTCCCTGGCTGTACTTCCGCTTGCGCTTCGATCTGCTGCTGCTTGCCTTCAAGTATGGTGGCCTTGTCTACCAGCTCTCGGTAGTTGTTGAAGGTAGCCACAATAAGCTGCATACTCAGCTCGTCATTGAGTCCCTCAAGGAACTTCTCCCGCTGCGGCATCTGTGGACACATCATCCGGGGCATAGCGGGCTAGCTTGCTGAATTCATCCACGTCTCGTGCCAAGACGGTTCCCCTGGCGTAAGTTGCGGAACTCACGCTTCTTCGCACTCATGGCTCCAAATGAGACATGAGCGGTGCGGAAGGCTCTGGAACTGGTCCCATGTGATGGCACCAATGGGATAAGTGGCGTGTAGTTCTCCCACCAAGAAGCTGCAGGTCCATCAAGTTGATGCGCTGAAAGCGCACCTTCTCTGCATCGGTGCATCCAACGGTGATTAGCTCTCTTCCGACTTTATGGAGCCAATCATCACCACTATCGGCTCGGTGCTACTAGAGAACATCATGGATTCAGCCTCAAGAATCGAGTCAAATTGTCCACGGGGTGGTGGCGGTGGATTGTTGTTGTTGTTGTTCGATTACGGATGAGAAGCTGCATAAGGGCATTCTGCTGTTGGAGCAATTGGGTGAGCTCCGGCGGAAAACCAAAGGTCACGCCTCAAGGCATCCGTGTTTTGGAGTGGATGAGAAAATTAGAATAGAACAATGGTCTATGAGGAATAACACTACCCATATGAATGCACAAACATAAACACACCAATCATTTATTCATTCCACTCAAACATGGTTCAAACTCGATTACAAAAGCTCATGACTAATCGAAGGAAAAATATCGGCCTAACTGATCGACGAAAAAGTAAAAGATAACATGGTGGTCGACTAAAAAGTCTTCATCAATAATCCTTGCGTCCTCTGTTGTGGCGCCTCCTTTTGTGGCTTCCTTCAGTGGAACTCCCTTCATAGTCCTGATCATTACTCAGGAGGGGTCCTTCATCTCCACTCGGAAAAAGGTCCTCTCCCAAGTCCATCTTTTCCTCTATCGCGCAAGCTTCATCTTCGTGTCGTCGATCGTCTCCATGAAGTCCGCGACTTCTTCCTCATGGTTAAGGAAGTCTGCGCTGCCTTCTCCTCCAGTTCCAGTTCACGGAACAAAAGCTTCCGGTGTGTCTTCGAGTTACGGCGAGTCTGAATCTCCCGTTTCCTGAGAAGACACTCCAAGTCCTGGATGTAAGAGAGAGTGGAGTCGTCATCAACGGTGCGGATGATATCTCCATTCCTTGCCTGCGTGAAACCATGGCGAGATCTCGAGGATCGAGCTCGCCCTGACTCCTCTCGGAGATGTCCAAGTGCTCGATAGATCGCCACGTCCCTTCCGATGATCCAGTTGAACTCGTGAACTCAAGTCAATCGGCTCCGTGTGTCCTCCGGGTTCTCCCAGGATATGCACTTCAATCTCAGTAGCGGGTGTCCGTTGGAAGTGCATTGGTTGGCTTCCGGTGATCGAGGGTAGAGCGATCTTCAGCTTCTTCACCATCTGAACCAGCTTTACGCGAAGGGCATCGCCTCATTAGGCCGGCAAAACTCCGTAGCAAACCGGGGTGAACTCGACGGCCATCTAGAATGTTGAAAATCGGAGAGGAGTTAGAAATGAACAGGGAGAATTACGGAATGATAAGGATAAAGTAAATGGTCTCTTCCTATGGCTTTCCGATCCTAGGGGTTACGATCCTCACGGTCGTGTGTGCTCGATACCATCTCTCAGAGCGACTGACCCAAAATCGGTCAAATCTCCGTATTCTGCATTCATCCCAAGATCATGCCGGTACTCACAAGACATCGATAAAGTAATCAAAGTTCAATCACACCTGAATATTATTACACGCTTCTCATATAGAGTCTTTATTACAAGAGAATAAATTCGCTCAAGGCCAACTCATGAGAAATAAACTACTAATGCTGCGGAAGCGTCGAGTAAAGTGAGTCCATCCGACTCCAAAGGGCAATCGCCAAGCGCGAGCGTAGCCTCACTCCTGATCGGAATATACCTCTACAACATAAGATGTTGCAGCCATGTAGGTAAGCTTTTGAATAAGTCGGCAAGTCATGAAGAATAACAATAATAAAGTTACTAACACTATATGCATTTTGGCTGTGGAGCTCTAAGTTTCATCATTTTGCGAAAAGCAAATTTTTCCCTACTACAGTGGACTTGCTAGCAAATTTCTACAATTGTTGGTAGTTATTGAGATGGTTCCGCCAACCAATATCTCATTCCCAAATTATTAAGTCATAAAACCCCTCAAATTAATTCATTAATTTTAGTGTTGAGATTTCGAATACTTCCAAGTTCCAGAGGCTCAAATTGTCCGTAATCGGGACACGGCTAATCGATTAGATCTTTAACTCTGCAGAGGTTTATGACTTTCCCATAAGAATCATTCCTCCTTTTAAGTCTTCGCACTTCATGGTGTTTGAAGACGGACGAATGAAACAGGTCTTCCAAAGAGCTCTTCCGCTCTGCCGGTACCCATCCAATCCTACCGTTCTTCTACATCTCGTAGTACCGTCCAGCCAGCGTCACTACTAAGGTTAACCCAGCCAGAGCCCATAATGGCTTGCGGCTGCACAGGTAAGCTTCCGGTCATGGGGCATCCATCCTTCTCTTCGTAGCTGGGTGAAGCTTTCGCAAGATGTCATGGCACTTCTCCATGCATCCCGCCAACCACTGGTTCTCCAGGTGCCCGTCAACCGTCCTCCACCCAGTAGTGAATTTCAAAGTCCATCTTGATCATTGTAGTTCATGGGGTTGTCATCATCATTGACTCTCACATCTTGCTTATGAATTTCACTCAACCCAAAACCCGTCTACGAGCATAGCAAAGTGAACTACTTCGTCCCGGGGGTCATGGTAACAAGGGGATTGGTTCATCCTACCACATGATACTACTCAAGATTAATAACTTCAAAATTTCAACTACTGCATGCATGGTGGGGTGGTGACAATCTAATGCACAAAAACATAGGTATAGAAATAACATGATCAAAACTTGCCTTGCTGATGATCCTCGTAAGCTAAAGATTCGTAGTAGCAAGCTTCGCACTCCGGAAACTCTACCGAGACAAACAAATCACAATAAGCATATAGCAATGGGATCACATAACACAACAGCATAACAAGTAACACACAAAACCAACAAAGCAAAACCAAAAGGGAAAACTCAAAGAAAACCAACTCAAAGTTTTTTCCTACTTCAAACAATAACTAAAAGTAGTTTTATATAATAAAAATTTCCCTAACATAACTTATCATGGTTTTATGTTAACTTAACAGAAAAGATTTCATTAATCAACTAGGAGCAAAAAGAATTAATTTAAAAGCTATTATAAAACTCCTTTTAGGCCTAATCCAATTTCTATTAAGAAAATTAAAATAAAACTTTTATTTATTATAAATAAAAGTTCATCTATTAGAGTGACAGAAACTATCCTAGAATAATCAATCACATGTTAAAATAAATTTATTTACTTATTAAATTAATAGGAAAACAGTAGCTAGTTAATTAATTAGGATTAGCAAGATTCTGCTTAAAACTATTTTTTTATAAATCCTAAAATACTCAAATTAATTTATATGGTTTGGCAATGCCAAAATAAAGTTGGGACAAAAAGAATCATCCAAAAATAATTTTTCTAACTCAAGTTATAGCAGATTTACTATTCTGGCTAAAACTAAAATAAAGCAATTTTAATTAATTTTAACATAGCTAAATATATATTCTACAGAAACTATAGAAAATTTGCAAACCAACAAAAAAAGAATCACCTAAAAATATTAAACAGAATAAAAGATATGAATTTTTCAAAACAGGAACTATTCTGTTAAAACAGAAAACAGAAATAAAAGAAAAAGGGCCTAATGGGCCTAAACTACGCACTGTGCGTAAAATAACCTAAACGGCCTAATGGTTTAAACTAAAACGGGCCGGCTCAAAAAGAAAAACCCTAACTAAATAAACCGGACGAACCGGGCCGGTTCTATTATAAAAACGCGTACCCCTTCGGGGTCTAATCTACGCCGTTGAGGGTGAATCGGACGGCGGGTGGGGATTCCGGCGACTAACCGGAGTTCGGCGGCGGCGGCGGCGGCGGCGACGAGTGTGCCGAGGGCTCCGGGCGTCGGGGAGGTCGGGGGAGTAGCCGGGCGGGTGCGGGGCGACGAGTGGGGGCTTCTGGTGGAGTCGGGGGAGATCGGGGTGGTCTAGGGCGGCGACGGCGACGAGAATGGCGGCGGATGGTTCGGCTCCGCGAGCTCGTCAGAGAGAGAGGGGTCCGCGAGGGCTAGGGGAATGGGGTGCGGAGGCCCGGCTTAAATAGGCTCGGGCCTCGGCTATGCTTCGGGGCGATCGGGCGGATCGAGATCCGGATCCTTCGATCCGCGATCTGCGGCGGCGACGGCGTGGCGTGGGCGAGGTTGAAGATGGGGCGGGTCCCACTGATGAGAGAGAGAGGGGTGGAGCGAAGCGGCGACCGCGCCAAGGGTTTTTAGGCGAGGCGAGTGAGGCGGGCTGGGCAGCTCGGCTGGCCAGTGGGCCAGCTGGCTGGGCCAGGCTGGTGGGGGTTTCGGCGCTGATCGGGCAGGGGGCTGGCCTGGCGCTGGGGGTTTTCTAATTTTTTGAATTTATTTTTTTAATAAAACAAAAACAGAAATAAAACAATAACTATAAATATTTTATATAGGGTATATATATACCAAAATGATAAGGGGAATATTCCCTTTCATTTAAACATTTATCCAAAGGCAAAATCCAAACTTTATAAAAATCCATTTTTTTCAAATTCAAATAAAATTCAGATTTGAATCCAAAACTTTTGGCAATGTTTTCCTCTGATATTTTTGGAGTGTCATGTTTACTCCTCTCATACTTTTGATCAAGTATTTATCAGGTGTAGTTTTTGAAATGATTCCCACTTGCCAAAGTTTGAAATTCAAATTCAAAACTCAAAATTCTCTGAAACTTCAAATGGCATTCAAATTCAAACAGGATGCATAGGATGCTTAACTATAATTGTAAAACATTCTAAATAGGAAATTTGGGATGTTACAGTTCATTTTGGAAATGTGAACACTGATTGTTTCAGCCACAATGTCTGCAGTAGGTCATTCATGTACACCCTGAGCAGAGGATGCCAATGGGTTGAGATTTGGACGAATAAAACTATGATTTTTTTCTTTACTCTATGTAACCGATATAGATCAAACACTAATTCATCTAGATTTGGTTTGGTCTATGGTGATTGGTCCCAAGAAATAACATGTCCAAAAAACAAAAACCCTAACTAAAATGATTATGGGTATTTAGTACTCCCTTTGTCCCAGATTATAAGAACGTTTTTGATACTATGCTAGTATCAAGAACGTTCTTATATACTGAGACAGAGGGAGTATAAAATAGTCACGTACTGTCGTCCTCATCATGCCAAGGTTAGCTACCTACTCCGTACTCATTTGTGCACTCGATGCATGCATGCATGTTACATTCGCATCTCTTCAATCTAAATGTATGTATGTCTACATAGCGTATATTGGCGCGTTGTCATCTTTTTTCCTTTTCTTTGAGACATGTCTCTCTTTTATTTACTGACTTTGACGATGATTACCACCCTTAACCACGAACAAAGAGAGGCCCAACCACCACAAGTTGACTAGGCACTAGCCAGGTTTCAGGCATATAAAGCCTCTTCTCTCTCTTTGTTCTTCAGCACAATGTTCTCCTTGATGTTCTTGGAGTTCTGTTTGATGTAATCTTCTTTTGCGACGTGTTTGTTGGGATCCGATGAATTGTGTGTTTATGATCAGATTATTCATGAATATTGAGTCTTCTCTGAACTCTTTTATGCATGATTATTATAGCTTTGTATTTCTCTCGGATCTATCAGTTTGATTTGGCCAACTAGATTAATTTATCTTGCAATGGGAGAGGTGCTTTGTGATGGGTTCAATCTTGCAGTACTCCATCCTAGTGACAGAAAGGGAAAGGCCAAGTATTTGTATTGTTTCCATTAAGGATAAAACGATGGAGTTTATTCATATTGCTTGAGGTTACTTTGGCTACATCATGTCATCTTGCTTAAGACGTTACTCTGTTTTTATAGCTTAATACCCTAGATGCATGCTAGATAGCGGTTGATGGGTGGAGTAATAATAGTAGATCCAGGTAGGAGTCGATCTACTTGTCTCAGACGTGATGCCTATATACACGATCATTGCCTTGAATATCGTCATAACTATGCGCTTTTCTATCAATTGCCCAACAGTAATTTGTTTACCCATCGTATGCTATGTGTCCGAGAGAGAAGCCTCTAGTGAAAACTATGCCCCCAGGTCTACTTTTATCATTTATAAAATCCAAAAATACCTTGTTGCACTTATTTTATTTTAATTCATTTTGTATTTTATTTTAGCTATCTACCACTACGAGATTTGATCCTTGCAAATAACAGCGAGGGGATTGGCAACCCCCTTGATCGCGTTGGGTGCAAGTATTTTCTTTTGTTTGTGCAGGTGCTGCTAACGAGGTTCTATGTGATTTTTCTACTGGATTAATAACCTTGGTTTTTAATTGAGAGAAATACTTATCTATAATGTACTCCATCATCGTCTCTTTTTCGTGGAAATCCAGCGCAGCTGACAAGTGGTATTGACTGGCAAGACGAGATGACACTACAATGAAGATCGTGATGCGTGGAGTGACTGGAGTGTTTTAACCCTTGGCCGAACAATTTAGGAGTTGCATTGTAGCTCCAATGGGGCCACGATCATCCGTCGACAAATAAAAATTGACCAATTTTTAATACACAACGAACACTTGTAAATACACGGAGAAGATTTATGAAAATACGCTAGAACAAAAATTTAAAACATGAAAAAGAATATTTGCATCTTATATACCGAAATAGTTCATCCTCACTACCTCTATTATCTTTAACATGCACACATGTCACCTCATCAAAGCTTCACAACAACATGCATGATAATTTTTTTTCATTACTAGTTGATTTCATGGAGACATCTCATCTCATCACACATGCCACACCGTCAAAGATCCACTCAGCATGCCTGGGAAAAAGTTTTTTACTATATTATGTCACTTATACTCAAATATAATACTATATAATATTTAGTTTATATATTATTATTTCAACTATGCATGTTTCATACAATCAAATTAGTGAAACATATTGTAGTCGATTCCCGCAACAACGCTGGACTATCCTCTAGTTTATACAGATAAGTTCAAACTTTTTCAGAAATATTCATGTAATTTTGAAAAAGATATACATTCAACCAAGAAGTGTTCACATTTTAATAAATAAAATAATCTTTTATGCTTAAATAAAACAGACTAGAAAGCAGACGACAAAACCAAAAAAAAAGACGAGCGAACTCAAAGTAATAACGCTTGTGAAGCAACAAGAACGTTGAACTGGCGAGCCTCGACGGTGCAGTGTGCGTCACAGCTCCTATATGACGCCAAGAGAGTGATATAGGAGGAGTGATATAGGAGGCGCAAATTGGAGAGCCAGCACTCACGCGCGGTTGCTCGCATGCTCAGTCTCCTGCAGCCAAATGTGTTACCCTCGGTCGCTTGCATGTTTTTTAAACATAGTATAGACGCAAACGCTTATATATACGCATATATGATCACCTCTATCAAAACAAGCGTGCACATGCTACGTCAATAGGCATCTCCGAGAGACTGAGCCGGCACATCATTTTAAGATTGATGAAGTCGGCACTGATGCCTTCATAGTCGACAGAATTGTCTCCTCTCACTGAATGAGATTGAGCTTGCACTTTTTTTTCTGACTCATAGGGCACTCGTTATTGGTCACTATATAGATTTTTATCCTTGGGAGCACATGTGGAAAACAAACTAGTTTTAACAACTCGGCTATGTTTTTCTATAATTTAAAAAGTTCATAATTTCGTATAAAAATCATGAATTTGGGAAAAAATAGTGATTTTTTCTAAAAGGTTTAAGAATTTAAAATTTTCATAATCTTTTTGATTTTTTCATGAATTTGATATGTTCATGAATTCAAAAAATGTTGTCAATTTTCGAAATCACATGAATATGAAAAAGGTTTATGAATTTGAAAAGGTCATGAGTTCTAAAAAAACTCATGTAATTTTTAAAATCATTAATTTGAAAAAATTTCATGGATTTTTAAAAATCCATAAAAAATCTAAAAAATAAACATAAAAAATGAAAGTCGAAAATAAGAAAATATAATAACCAACCAAAGCTTCTAGAAACTGTCCAAAACTGGGGAGCTCCTAACGGGCGCCTTATGCGCCGGCTGAGGCAAAGGGCGCCCACAGCAGCATGCTAGCGGGCCGGCCCATGAACACGCTGACAGTGCAAAACGTATTTACAGCGCGAAAAAACACCAGCAAAAATGCGATGAACACGCTGACAGTGCAAAACATATTTACAGCGCGAAAAACCACCAGCAAAAATGCGATCTTGTGAGGTATCAAACCTGCGCCAATTTTCTTAAGTGCATGGTTGGCTAACCACTAAAGCTAGTACACCCATGTCAAAGTTTTCAACGCGTAATGTATTAAACCAAAACTATAGCCGCACTATTTAGAAAAACATGACATTTTTTAAAAAGAATGTGAACAAATTTTGAATGTCCACAGATTAAAAAAACATCACAAATTAGAAAAAAAAAGTTCATGTATTAAAAAAACATCACCAATTTTCAAGAAAGTTCACAAATTTGAAAAAAGTTCAACGCATTTGAACGAAAGTTCATTGATTCTCTAAAAAAGTTTATCGACTTTGAAAAATGTTCATCAACTGTAAAATAAGTTCATTAAATTTGCAAAAAGTTCATCATTTTTTGTCAAAAAAGTTCATAAACGGACAAAAAGTTCATCTGATTTTGGAAGAAAAGTTCACAATTTTTTAAAAAAATTCGCCGATTCTGAAAACAATTCATGAATTTGGAAAAAGTTCATGCATTTTGGAATAAGTTCAACGTTCTTTAAGAAAAAAAGGGTCATTGATTCTTTAAAAAAACATAAATTACAAGGGCACAAAAGCCTCTCACGACCTAGAGAATGAATAGAAGAAGCGAAAGAAACATTTAGGCGCACAAGTGGTATCTAGTCAAACTGGTAATTCGGTGCTAACTCGACCAACAGATCCCTTGCAAGCACACACTTCTTTTCGCTCGCTCCAGATTTGAATGGAAAAAAAAGAAAGACGGGCCGTCCCAGCACCGCGCATGGGTGTGCGCCCGTTTCTCGTTTGTGAGAATTGAAGAAGCGGGCACCGTTTAGGATTTGCCCCAAAACTGTTCAAAAGCTTGGAGCTTCTGAAAAACAGAAGCAGTTCCGCCACGTATTGTGCGCTGGCGCACTCACAGAAGCACTTTTTTTTTCTTTTTCTGCATGTGTCTTGTTTTTTTTTTTTGGATTTTGCTTGGTTTTTTCATAGGTTTTTTTCCTTGCGTGAAGCACATTTGTGCTTCTTGAAAAGTGAAAAGTATAATTATGCTTCAACATGAAGCATTGCGCTTCCCGGAAAGAAAAAGACACAAAAATATGCTTCCGATTTTTTTGTTTCTATTTTTTTCTAGTTTTGATTTTTGTCCGATTTTCAATTTTTTGGCTGGTGGTTATTTTACGAGAAAAACAGTTCGTTCAAACATATTAACATGTGATTTAGTTTTAAAATTATCGATGCGATAAACGCAACGGCGAATATGATTTGTGATTCAGACACACGGTTCAAGAGAATATTTTTTAAAAATAAATCTACGAATAAAAGCACAAAACATCCTGGTTGTGACAAATGTCACAAATGCAGTGTACCATTTGTTACCGTCAAAGGAGTTAGAAGTGACCTTTGCAAAGAGGACCCTTTAATTACTGATTTCACAGGAGGTCTCCTTGTCCGCGTGACCAGTGTGCAGCACTACACACTCCCTCTGAAAGGACCAAATGCCTTTTTTGTGAGAAAATCATCAAATCTATTATAAAAGTTCACCGGAAGCACAAAACATCTGATACATCTCCATCGTATCTATAATTTTTGATTGTTTCATGCCAATGTTATACACCTTTCACATACTTTTGGCAATTTTTTATATGATTTATTGAAATGACCTATTAATCTAGTCCCAGTGCCAGTTCCTGTTTTTTGCATGTTTTTTGTATCGCAGAAAATTCATATCAAACAAAGTCCAAACGCGATAAAAACTTACGGAGAATTATTTTGCAATTTTGTAATTTTTGGGAGGTGGAATCAACGCAAACGGAGGACCACAGTGAGCACAACCCCAGGCGCGCCTTGGTGTATCGTGCCCCTTCTTCTGGCTCAAGAAAGATAATTTATGGAAAAAATTGTGTAGAAATTTCAGCGCAATCGGAGTTATGGATCTCCAGAAATTTAAGAAACCGTGAAGGGCCGGATCTGGGGAGCGCGAAACAGAAGAGAACAGAGAGGGAGATCCAATCCCGGAGGGGCTCCTGCCCCTCCGCCGCCATGGAGACCATGGACCAGAGGAGGAACCCTCCTCCCATCTAGGGGGAGGCCAAGGAAGAAGAAGAAGGAGAGGGGGTCTCTCCCCCTCTCTGCCGGTGGCGCCGGGGTGCCGCCGGGTGTAGGATCGTGACAGCGATCTACACCAACAATCCTGCTATCGTCAACACCAACGCTCTCCCCCTCTATGCAGCGGTGTAACACCCCTTCTCCCCGCTGTAATCTCTACTTAAACATGGTGCTCAACTCCTTATATTATTTCCCAATGATTTATGGTTATTCTATGATGTTTGAGTTGATCCGTTTTGTCCTATGGGTTAATCGTGATCTTGGTTGGTATGATTATATATTTTATTTATGGTGCTGTTCTACGGCGCCCTCCGTCTCGCGCAAATGTTAGGGGCCCCCGCTGTAGGGTGTTGCAATATGTTCATGGTTTGCTTATTGTCAGTGTTGCGGGGGATGACAGTGTTGGGGAACGTTGCAGAAAATTAAAATTTTTCCTACGGTTTCACCAAGATCCATCTATGAATTCATCTAAGCAACGAGTCATGGGAGAGAGATTGCATCTACATACCACTTGTAGATCGCGTGCGGAAGCGTTCAAGAGAACGGGGATGATGGAGTCGTACTCGCCGTGATTCAAATCACCGATGACCAAGTGCCGAACGGACAGCACCTCCTCGTTCAACACACGTACGGAACGGACGACGTCTCCTCCTTGTTGATCCAGCAAGGGGAAGGAGAGGTTGAGGAAGAAGGCTCCAGAGCAACCGACGGCGTGATGATGGTGGAGAGGCAAGATCTCGGCTGGGCTTCACCAAGCACTCAACGGAGGAGGAGAGGTCTTGGGAGGGAGGGCTGCGCCTTGGATCAGGTGTTCAGCCCTCCCCTCGCCCCTCTATTTATAGGGGAAGGGGGAAGGGGGCCGGCCCCCTCTAGATGAGATCTAGAGGGGGGGCGGCGGCCAAGGAGGGGGGCTTGCCCCCCAAGCAAAGGGGGCGCCCCCACTAGGGTTCCCCCCCAACCCTAGGCGCATGGGCCCAAGGGGGGGAGCCCAGCCCTCCAGGGGCTGGTTCCCTGCCCCTTGTGGCTCATGAGGCCCTCCGAGAGGGGTGGCCCCTCCCGGTGGACCCCCGGAACCTCTCCGGTGGCCCCGGTACAATACCGATATGCCCCCGAAACTTTCCGGTGTCCGTATGACAACTTCCCATATATAAATCTTCACCTCCGGACCATTCCGGAACTCCTCGTGACGTCCCGAGATCTCATCCAGACTCAACATCATTCGGTAATCACATACAAGTCTTCCTAATAACCCTAGCGCCACCGAACCTTAAGTGTAGACCCTACGGGTTCGGAGACATGCGATATGACCGAGACGGCTCTCCGGTCAATAACCAACAACGGAACTGGATACCCATGTTGGCTCCTACATACTCCTCGATGATTTCATCGGATGAACTACGATGTCGAGGATTCAAGCAACCCCGTATACTATTACCTTTGTCAGACGGTATGTTATTTGCCCGAGATTCGATCGTCGGTATCCCAATACCTCGCTTAATCTCAAGCATCGGCAAGTCACTTTACTCGCATCAGTAATGCATGATCCCGTGACCGGACACTTGGTCACATTGAGCTCATTATGATGATGCACTACCGAGTGGGCCCATGATACCTCTCCGCAATACGGAGTGACAAATCCAGCCTCGATCTGGTCAACCCAATGACACTTTCGGAGATACCAGTAGTGCACCTTTATAGTCACCCAATTACGCCAGGACGCTTGGTACACCCAAAGCACTCCTACGGTATCCGGGAGTTACACGATCTCATGGTCTAAGGAAGAGATACTTGACATTGGAAAAGCTCTAGCAAAACGAACTACACGATCTTGTGCTATGCTTAGGATTGGGTCTTGTCCATCACATCATTCTCTACCTCATTCTGAAATTCCTTGAACTTTTCAAAGGTCTCAGACTTGTGTTTCATCAAGTAGACATACCCATATCTACTCAAGTCATCAGTGAGAGTGAGAACATAACGATATCCTCCGCGAGCCTCAACGCTCATTGGACCACACACATCAGTATGTATGATTTCCAATAAGTTGGTTGCTCGCTCCATTGTTCCGGAGAACGGAGTCTTGGTCATTTTGCCCATGAGGCATGGTTCGCATGTGTCAAATGATTCATAATCGAGAGACTCTAAAAGTCCATTAGCATGGAGCTTCTTCATGCGCTTGACACCAATGTGACCAAGGCGGCAGTGCCACAAGTATGTGGGACTATCGTTATCAACTTTACATCTTTTGGTATTCACACTATGAATATGTGTAATATTACGTTCGAGATTCATTAAGAATAAACCATTGACCATCGGAGCATGACCATAAAACATATCTCTCATATAAATAGAACAACCATTATTCTCGGATTGAAATGAGTAGCCATCTCGTATTAAACGAGATCCTGATACAATGTTCATGCTCAAACTTGGCACTAAATAACAATTATTGAGGTTTAAAACTAATCTCGTAGGTAAATGTAGAGGTAGCGTGCCGACGGCGATCACATTGACTTTGGAACCATTCCCGACGCACATCGTCACCTCGTCCTTCGCCAGTCTCCGTTTATTCCGCAGCTCCTGCTGTGAGTTACAAATATGAGCAACGGCACCGTATCAAATACCCAGGAGTTACTAAGAGTACTGGTAAGGTACACATCAATTACATGTATATCAAATATACCTTTAGTGTTGCCGGCCTTATTGTCCGCTAAGTATTTGGGGCAGTTCCGCTTCCAGTGGCCCTTCCCTTTGCAATAAAAGCACTCTGTCTCGGCTTGGGTCCATTCTTTGACTTCTTCCCGCAACTTGCTTACAGGCGCGGCAACATCCTTGCCGCCCTTCTTGAAGTTCTTCTTACCCTTGCCCTTCTTGAACTTAGTGGTTTTATTAACCATCAACACTTGATGTTCTTTCTTGATTTCAACCTCTGCGACTTCAAAGATTGAGAATACTTCAGAATGGTCTTCACCATCCCCTGCATATTGTAGTTCATCACAAAGCTCTTGTAGTTTGGTGGGGCGATCAAGGATTCTGTCAATGACCGCCTCGTCCGGGAGGTTAATGTCCAGTGGGACAAAGCGGTTGTGCAACCTGGACATTTTGAGTATGTGTTCACCGATGAACTGTTTTCCTCCATCTTACAACTATAGAACTTGTCGGAGACTTCATATCTCGACCGGGCATGAGCTTGAAAACCATTTTCAGCTCCTCGAACATCTCATATGCTCCGTGTAGCTCAAAACGCTTTTGGAGCCCCGGTTCTAAGCTATAAAGCATGCCGCATCGAACGAGGGAGTAATCATCAAGACGAGACTGCCAAGCATTCATAATGTCTTGGTTCTCTGGGATGGGTGCTTCACCTAGCGGTGCTTCTAGGACATATTGTTTCTTGGCTGCTATGAGGATGATCCTCAGGTTCCGGACCCAGTGCAAATAGTTGCTGCCATCATCTTTCAGCTTGGTTTTCTCTAGGAACGCATTGAAGTTCATGGTGACATGAGTGTTGGCCATTTGATCTACAAGACATTTTGCAAAGATTTTAGACCAACGTTCATGATAATTAAGTTCATCTAATCAAATTATTTAATGAACTCCCACTCAGATTTGACATCCCTCTAGTCATCTAAGTGTTACATGATCCGAGTCGACTAGGCCGTGTCCGATCATCACGTGAGACGGACTAGTCATCGTCGGTGAACATCTCCATGTTGATCGTATCTTCCATACGACTCATGTTCGATCTTTCGGTCTCTTGTGTTCCGAGGCCATGTCTGTACATGCTAGGCTCGTCAAGTTAACCCTAAGTGTTTTGCATGTGTAAAACTGTCTTACACCCGTTGTATGTGAACGTAAGGATCTATCACACCCGATCATCACGTGGTGCTTGAAACGCATTTAACTTTAGCAACGGTGCACAGTTAGGGGAACACTTTCTTGAAATTATTATAAGGGATCATCTTATTTACTACCGCTGTTCTAAGTAAACAAGATGCATAAAACATAATAAACATCACATGCAATTATATAAAGTAGTGACATGATATGGCCAATATCATATAGCTCCTTTGATCTTCATCTTCGGGGCTCCATGATCATCTTGTCACCGGCATGACACCATGATCTCCATCATCGTGCCTCCATGAAGTTGCTCGCCAACTATTACTTCTACTACTATGGCTAACACGCTTAGCAATAAAGTAAAGTAATTTACATGGCGTTGAATCAATGACACGCAGGTCATACAATAATTAAGACAACTCCTATGGCTCCTGCCGTTGTCATACTCATCGACATGCAAGTCGTGATTCCTATTACAAGAACATGATCTCATACATCACAATATATCATTCATCATTCATCACAACTTCGCCATATCACATCACATAACAATTGCTGCAAAAACAAGTTAGACGTCCTCTAATTGTTGTTGCATCTTT
The DNA here is from genome assembly GCA_021605205.1 of Aegilops longissima. Lineage (NCBI taxonomy): Eukaryota > Viridiplantae > Streptophyta > Magnoliopsida > Poales > Poaceae > Aegilops > Aegilops longissima. The sequence goes on from CM038677.1 coordinate 80,886,636, forward strand.
TACGTGGCTGCAATTGGGTTCTAGCAAGAACGCTTTTCTTACCTACGAATAACCACAACGTGATTTGTCAACTTCTATTTACCCTTCATAAGGACCCTTTTCACAAATCGCCCAACTAAAGTGGGAGAGACAGACACCGCTAGCCACCTTATGCAACTAGTGCATGTCGATCGGTGGAACCTGTCTCACGAAGCGCATATGTAAGGTCGGTCCGGCCGCTTCATCCCACAATACCGCTGAAGCAAGAAAAGACTAGTAGCGGCAAGCAAGTTGACAAGATCTACGCCCACAATAAAATTGTGTTCTACCGTGCAATAGAGAACTACGACAGACCTAGCTCATGATGCCACTGTTGGGGAACGTTGCAGAAAATTAAAATTTTTCCCACGGTTTCACCAAGATCCATCTATGAGTTCATCTAAGCAACGATTCATGGGAGAGAGATTGCATCTACATACCACTTGTAGATCACGTGCGGAAGCGCTCAAGAGAACAGGATGATGGAGTCGTACTCGCTGCGTGATTCAAATCACCGATGGCCAAGTGCGAACGGACAGCACCTCCGCGTTCAACACACGTGCACGAACGGACGACGCCTCCTCCTTCTTGATCCGTAAAGGGGAAGGAGAGGTTGAGGAAGAAGGCTCCAGCAGAAAGACGACGGCGTGATGATGGTGGAGAGGCTGATCTCAAGGTGGTTTCGCCAAGCAGTCAACAGAGGAGGAAAGGTGTTGGGGAGGGGAGGGGCTGCGCCTTGGATCAGGTGTTCAGCCCTCCCCTCGCCCCTCTATTTATAGGGGAAGGGGGAAGGGGGCCGGCCCCCTCTAGATGAGATCTAGAGGGGGGGGCGCATGCAGTGGGGGGCTTGCCCCACAAGCAAAGGGGGCGCCCCCACTAGGGTTCCCCCTGAAGGAAATATGCCCTAGAGGAAATAATAAAGTTATTATTTATTTCCTTATATCATGATAAATGTTTATTATTCATGCTAGAATTGTATTAACCGGAAACATAATACATGTGTGAATATATAGACAAACAAGATGTCACTAGTATGCCTCTATTTGACTAGCTTGTTAATCAAAGATGGTTATGTTTCCTAACCATGAACAAGGAGTTGTTATTTGATTAACAAGGTCACATCATTGGTTGAATGATCTGATTGACATGACCCATTCCGTTAGCTTAACACTTGATCGCTTTAGTATGTTAATGCTTTCTTCATGACCCATACATGTTCCTGTAACTATGAGATTATGCAACTCCGCTTACGGAGGAACACTTTGGTACTACCAAACGTCACAACGAATCGGGTGATTATAAAGGAGTACTACAGGTGTCACCAAAGGTACTTGTTGGGTTGGCGATTTCGAGATTAGGTTTTGTCACTCCGATCGTCGGAGAGGTATCTCTAGGCCTTCTCGGTAATACACATCACCTAAGCCTTGCAAGCATTACAACTAATGAGTTAGTTGTGAGATGATGTATTACGGAACGAGTAAAGAGACTTACCGTAACGAGATTGAACTAGGTATTGATACCGACGATCAAATCTCGGGTAAGTAACATACCGATGACAAAGGGAACAACGTATGTCGCAGCGGTTTGACCGATAAAGATCTTCGTAGAATATGTAGGAACCAATATGGGCATCCAGGTTCCGCTATTGGTTATTGACCGAGAATGGTTCTAGGTCATGTCTACATAGTTCTCGAACCCGTAGGGTCCGCACGCTTAACGCTTCGATGACAGCTCATAATGAGTTTATAAGTATTGATGCACCAAGGTTGTTCGAGTCCCGGATGTGATCACGGACATGACGAGGAGTCTCGAAATGGTCGAGACATAAAGATTGATATATTGGAAGCCTATGTTTGACTTCGGAATCACTCCGGTGAAATTGGGAATTTTACGAGTACCGGGGTTACGGAACCCCGGGGGTCAATGGGCCTTGATGGGCCTTAGTGGAAAGGAGAAAAGGGGCCCAAGTGCTGGCGCACCTTCCCCTTCCCTAGTCCTATTAGGACTAGGAGAAGGGGGCGCCTCTCTCCCTTCCCACTTGGGAAACCTAGTTGGACTAGGATTGGGGGAATCCTACTCCTAGTAGGAGTAGGAAACCCCAGTGCGCCTCCTCTCTCGGCCGGCCAGCCCCTCCCTTCCTCCTTTATATACGGGGCAGGGGCACCCCAATACACACAAGTTGATCTACGGATCTTGCCTTAGCCGTGTCGGTGCCCCTTCCACCATATTCCACTTCGGTCATATCGTCGCGAGCTTAGGCTAAGCCCTGCGGGAGAAGTCATATCGTCATGAGCTTAGGCGAAGCCCTGCGTCGGTGGAGCATCATCACCGCTACCACGCCGTCAGGTTGACGGAACTCATCCCGACACTTTGCTGGATCGGAGTCCGGGATCGCCATCGAGCTGAACGTGTGCGTAACTCGGAGGTGCCGTCGTTCGGTGCTTGGATCGGTCGGATCGTGGAGACGTACGACTACATCAACCGCGTTGTTATAACGCTTCCGCTTTCGGTCTACGAGGGTACGTGGACGGACACTCTTCCCTCTCGCTTGCTATGCCATCACCATGGTCTTGCGTGATCGTGGGAAAATTTTTGAAATTACTACGTTCCCCAACAAAGGCATCCGAGCCTGGTTTTATGCGTTGATGTCATATGCACGAGTAGAACACAAGTGAGTTGTGGGCGATACAAGTCATACCGCCTACCAGCATGTCATACTTTGGTTCAGCGGTATTGTGAGATGAAGCGCCCGGACCGACATTACGCGACGCTTACGCGAGACTGGTTTCACCGCCCGAGCACTCGTTGCTTAAAGGTGACCGGCGGTGTCTGTCTCTCTCACTTTAGTTGAACCGAGTGGCTACGCCCGGTCCTTGAGAAGGTTAAACGGAGTCTATTTGACGAAGTATCGCTGTGGTTTTGATGCGTAGGTAAGAACGGTTCTTGCTCAGCCCGTAGCAGCCACGTAAAACTTGCAACAACAAAGTAGAGGACGCCTAACTTGTTTTTGCAGGGCATGTTGTGATGTGATATGGTCAAGACGTGATGCTATATTTTATTGTATGAGATGATCATGTTTTGTAACCGAGTTATCGGCAATCGGCAGAGCCATATGGTTGTCGCTTATTGTATGAAATGCAACGCCATGTAATTGCTTTACTTTATCACTAAGGAGTAGCGATAGTCGAGAAGCAATAGTTGGCGAGACGACAACGATGCTACGATGGAGATCAAGGTGTCGCGCGGTGACGATGGTGATCATGACGGTGCTTGGCGATGGAGATCACAAGCACAAGATGATGATGACCATATCATATCACTTATATTGATTGCATGTGATGTTTATCCTTTATGCATCTTATCTTGCTTTGATTGACGGTAGCATTATAAGATGATCTCTCACTAAAATTATCAAGAAGTGTTCTCCTGAGTATGCACCGCTGCCAAAGTTCGTAGTACCCGCACACCACGTGATGATCGGGTGTGATAAGTTCTACGTCCATCTACAACGGGTGCAAAACAGTTGCACACGCGAATACTCAGGTTAAACTTGACGAGCCTAGCATATAACAGATATGGCCTCGAACACGGAGACCGAAAGGTCGAACGTGAATCATATAATTGATATGATCAACATAGTGATGTTCACCGTTGAAACTATTCCGCCTCACGTGATGATCGGACACGGTTTAGTTAAATGGATCACGTGATCACTTAGATGACTAGAGAGATGTCTGTCTAAGTGGGAGTTCTTTAATATGATTAATTGAAACTTAAAATTTATCATGAACTTAGTACCGATAGTTTTTGCTTGTCTATGTTTCTTGTAGATAGATGGCTCGTCTGTTGTTCCGTTGAATTTTAATGCGTTCCTTGAGAAAGCAAAGTTGAAAGATGATGGTAGCAATTACACGGACTGGGTCCGAATTTGAGGATTATCCTCATTGCTGCACGAAAAATTACGCCCCGAAGCACCGCTGGGTGACAGCTGCTGCAGATGCCGAGCGAAGTTATGAACGTCGGCAAAGCAGAGCTGATGACTACTCTATAGTTCAGTGTGCCATGCTTTACGGCTTAGAACCGGGTCTTCAACGACGTTTTGAACGTCATGGAGCATATGAGATGTTCCAGAGTTGAAGTTAATATTTCAAGCAAATGCCCGGATTGAGAGATATGAAGTCTCCAATAAGTTCTATAGCTGCAAGATGGAGGAGAATAGTTCATCGGTGAGCACATACTCAAAATGTCCGGGTATAACAATCACTTAATTCAGCTGGGAGTTAATCTTCCGGATGATAGTGTCATTGATGAATTCTCCAATCACGCCACCAAGCTACAAGAGCTTCGTGATGAACTATAATATGCAAGGGATGAGTAAGACAATTCTGAGCTCTTCGCGATGCTAAAAGCTGCGGAGGTAGAAATCAAGAAAGAGCATCAAGTGTTGATGGTCAACAAGACCACTAGTTTCAAGAAAAGGGCAAAGGGAAGAAGAAGGAAACTTCAAAAGAACAGCAAGAAAGTTGCTGATCAAGAGAAGAAACCCAAGTCTGGACCTAAGCCCAAATCGAGTGTTTTTACTGCAAGCAGACCGGACATTGAAGCGGAACTGCCCCAAGTATTTGGCGGATAAAAAGGATGGCAAGGTGAACAAAGGTATATATGATATACATGTTATTGATGTGTACCTTACTAGAGCTCGTAGTAGCACTGGTATTTGATATCGGTTCCGTTGCTAATATTTGCAACTCAAATGGGACTACGGAATAAACGAGCATCGCAAAGGACGAGGTGACGATGCGCGCGTGGGAAATGGTTCCAAAGTCAACGTGATCGCGGTCGGCACGTTATCTCTACATCTACCTTCGGATTAGTTTTAGACCTAAATAATTGTTATTTGGTGCCGCGCTGAGCATGAACATTATATCTGGATCTTGTTTATTGCGAGACGGTTATTCATTTAAATCAGAGAATAATGGTTGTTCTATTTATATGAATAATATCTTTTATGGTCATGCACCCTTGAAGAATGGTCTATTCTTGTTGAATCTCGACAGTAGTGATACACATATTCATAATGTTGAAGCCAAAAGATGCAGAGTTGATAATGATAGTGCAACTTATTTGTGGCACCGCCGCTTAGGTCATATCGGTATAAAACGCATGAAGAAACTCCATCTTGATGGACTTCGAATCACTTGATTATGAATCACTTGGTACTTGCGAACCGTGCCTCATGGGCAAGATGACAAAAACGCCGTTCTCGGAACTATGGAGCGTGCAACTGATTTGTTGGAAATCATACATACCGATGTTTGTGGTCCAATGAATGTTGAGGCACGCGGGGGTATCGTTATTTTCTCACCTTCACAGATGATTTGAGCAGATATGGGTATATCTACTTAATGAAACACAAATCTGAAACTTTTGAAAAGTTCAAAGAATTTCAGAGTGAAGTGGAAAATCATCGTAACAAGAAAATTAAATTTCTACGATCTGATCGTGGAGGAGAATATTTGAGTTACGAGTTTGGTTTACATTTGAAAAATTGTGGAATAGTTTCAAGAACTCACGCCACCCGAACACCACGTAGAAATGGTGTGTCCGAACGTCGAATCGTCGTACTTTACTAGATATGGTGCGATCTATGATGTCTATTTCCGATTTACCACTATCATTTTGGGGTTATGCTTTAGAGACGGCCGCATTCACGTTGAATAGGACACCGTCAAAATCCGTTGAGACGACGCCTTATGAACTATGGTTTGGCAAGAAACCAAAGTTGTCGTTTCTTAAAGTTTGGGGCTGCGATGCTTATGTGAAGAAACTTCAACCAGATAAGCTCGAACCCAAATCGGAAAAATGTGTCTTCATAGGATACCCAAAGGAGACTGTTGGGTACACCTTCTATCACAGATCTGAAGGCAAGATTTTCGTTGCTAAATTCGGATCCTTTCTAGAGAAGGAGTTTCTCTCGAAAGAAGTGAGTGGGAGGAAAGTAGAACTTGATGAGATAATCAGTATCTACTCCCTTATTGGAAAGTGGTTCATCACAAGAAATGGTTCTGTGACAACCACACCAATTAGTGAGGAAACTAATGATGATGATCATGAAGCTTCGATCAAGTTACTACTGAACCTCGAGGTCAACCAGAGTAAAATACGCACTGAGTGGTACGGTAATCCTATTCGAAAGTCATGTTACTTGACCATGGCGAACCTACGAACTATGAAGAAGCGATGGTGAGCCCAGATTCGCAAAATGGCTGGAAGCCATGAAATCTGAGATGGGATCCATGTATGAGAACAAAGTATGGACTTTGGTTGACTTGCCCGATGATCGGCAAGCCATTGAAAATAAATGGATCTTTAAGAAGAAGACCGACGCCGATGGTAATGTAACTGTCTACAAAGCTCGACTTGTTGCAAAAGGTTTTCGACAAGTTCAAGGGGTTGACTACGATGAGACTTTCTCACCAGTGGCGATGCTTAAGTCTGTCCGAATCATGTTAGCAATTGCCGCATTTTATGATTATGAAATTTGGCAAATGGATGTAAAACCGCATTCTTGAATGGATTTCTAGAAGAAGAGTTGTATATGATGCAACCAGAAGGTTTTGTCGATCCAAAGGGTGCTAACAAAGTGTGCAAGCTCCAACGATCAATTTATGGTCCGTGCAAGCCTCTCGGAGTTGGAATAAACGTTTTGATAGTGTGATCAAAGCATATGGGTTTGTATGCACTTTTGGAGAAGCTTGTATTTACAAGAAAGTGAGTGGGAGCTCAGAGCATTTCTAATATTATATGTGGACGACATATTATTGATTGGAAATGATATAGAATTTCTGGATAGCATAAAAGGATACTTGAATAAAAGTTTTTCAATGAAAGACCTCGTGAAGCTGCTTCCATATTGGGCATCAAGATCTATAGAGATAGATCAAGACGCTTAATTGGACTTTCGCAAAGCACATACCTTGATAAAGTTTTGAAGAAGTTCAAAATGGATCAGGCAAAGAAAGGTTTTTACCAGACACAAGGTGTAAGATTGAGTCGACTCAATGCCCCACCACAGCAGAAGATAGAGAGAAAATGAAAGATGTTCCTATGCTTCAGCCATAGGCTCTATCATGTATGCAATGCTGTGTACTGACACGACGATGCTTAGCTGTAAGCTTGGCAGAAGGTACCAAAGTAATCCAGAGTGGATCATCGGACAGCGGTCAAGAACATCCTGAAATACCGAAAAGGACTAAGGATATGTTTCTCGATATGGAGGTGACAAAGAGCTAGTCGTAAATGGTTACGCCGATGTAAGCTTTGACACCGATCCGGACGATTCTAAATCGCAGACCGGATACGTGTTTTTATTAAACGGTGGAGCTGTCGGTTGGTGCAGTTCTAAACAAAGCGTCGTGGCGGGATCTACATGTGAAGCGGAGTACATAGCTGCTTCGAAGCAGCGAATGAAGGAGTCTGGATGAAAGAGTTCATTTCCGATCTAGGTGTCATACCTAGTGCATCGGGACCGATGAAGATCTTCTGTGACAATATCGTGCAATTGCCTTGGCAAAGGAATCCAGATTTCACAAGAGGACCAAGCACATCAAGAGACGCTTCAATTCCATTCGGGACCAAGTCCAAGTGGGAGACATAGAGATTTGCAAAATACATACGGATCTGAATGTTGCGACCCGCTGACTAAGCCTCTTCCACGAGCAAAACATGATCAGCACCAAGACTCCATGGGTGTAAGGATCATTACTTTGTAATCTAGATTATTGACTCTAGTGCAAGTGGGAGATCAAGGAAATATGCCCTAGAGGCAATAATAAAGTTATTATTTATTTCCTTATATCATGATAAATGTTTATTATTCATGCTAGAATTGTATTAACCGGAAACATAATACATGTGTGAATATATAGACAAACAAGATGTCACTAGTATGCCTCTACTTGACTAGCTTGTTAATCAAAGATGGTTATGTTTCCTAACCATGAACAAGGAGTTGTTATTTGATTAACAAGGTCACATCATTGGTTGAATGATCTGATTGACATGACCCATTCCGTTAGCTTAACACTTGATCGCTTTAGTATGTTAATGCTTTCTTCATGACCCATACATGTTCCTGTAACTATGAGATTATGCAACTCCGCTTACGGAGGAACACTTTGGTACTACCAAACGTCACAACGAATCGGGTGATTATAAAGGAGTACTACAGGTGTCACCAAAGGTACTTGTTGGGTTGGCGATTTGAGATTAGGTTTTGTCACTCCGATCGTCGGAGAGGTATCTCTAGGCCTTCTCGGTAATACACATCACCTAAGCCTTGCAAGCATTACAACTAATGAGTTAGTTGTGAGATGATGTATTACGGAACGAGTAAAGAGACTTACCGTAACGAGATTGAACTAGGTATTGGATACCGACGATCAAATCTCGGGTAAGTAACATACCGATGACAAAGGGAACAACGATGTCGTTAGCGGTTTGACCGATAAAGATCTTCAGAGAATATGTAGGAACCAATATGGGCATCCAGGTTCCGCTATTGGTTATTGACCGAGAATGGTTCTAGGTCATGTCTACATAGTTCTCGAACCCGTAGGGTCCGCACGCTTAACGCTTCGATGACAGCTCATAATGAGTTTATAAGTATTGATGCAATCAAGGTTGTTCGAGTCCGGATGTGATCACGGACATGACGAGGAGTCTCGAAATGGTCGAGACATAAAGATTGATATATTGGAAGCCTATGTTTGGACTTCGGAATCACTCCGGGTGAAATTGGGAATTTTATCGAGTACCGGGTTACTGAACCCCGGGGGTCAATGGGCCTTGATGGGCCTTAGTGGAAAGGAGAAAAGGGGCCCAAGTGCTGGCGCACTTTCCCCTTCCCTAGTCCTATTAGGACTAGGAGAAGGGGCCTCCTCTCTCCCTTCCCACTTGGGGAAACCTAGTTGGACTAGGATTGGGGGAATCCTACTCCTAGTAGGAGTAGGAAACCCTGGTGCGCCTCCTCTCTCTGGCCGGCCAGCCCTTCCCCTTCCCTCCTTTATATACGGGGGCAGGGGGCACCCCAATACACACAAGTTGATCTACGGATCTTGCCTTAGCTGTGTGCGGTGCCCCTTCCACCATATTCCACTTCGGTCATATCGTCATGAGCTTAGGCTAAGCCCTGCGCTGAGAAGTCATATCGTCATGGAGCTTAGGCGAAGCCCTGCGTCGGTGGAGCATCATCACCGCCACCACGCCGTCGTCTTCGACGGAACTCATCCCGACACTTTGCCGGATCGAGTCCGGGATCGCCATCGAGCTGAACGTGTGCGTAACTCGGAGGTGCCGACGCTCGGTGCTTGGATCGGTCGGATCGTGGAGACGTACGACTACATCAACCGCGTTGTTATAACGCTTCCGCTTTCGGTCTACGAGGGTACGTGGACGGACACTCTTCCCTCTCGTTGCTATGCCATCACCATGGTCTTGCGTGATCGTAGGAAAATTTTTGAAATTACTACGTTCCCCAACACCCCCCCCCCAACCCTAGGCGCATGGGCCCAAGGGGGGGGCCCCAGCCCTCCAGGGGCTGGTTCCCTGCCCCTTGTGGCCCATGAGGCCCTCCGAGAGGGGTGGCCCCTCCCGGTGGACCCCCGGAACCTCTCCGGTGGCCCCGATACAATACCGATATGCCCCCGAAACTTTCCGGTGTCCGTATGACAACTTCCCATATATAAATCTTCACCTCCGGACCATTCCGGAACTCCTCGTGACGTCCGGGATCTCATCCGGACTCAACAACATTCGGTAATCACATACAAGTCTTCCTAATAACCCTAGCGCCATTGAACCTTAAGTGTGTAGACCCTACGGGTTCGGAGACATGCGACATGACCGAGACGGCTCTCCGGTCAATAACCAACAGCGGGATCTGGATACCCATGTTGGCTGCCACATACTCCTCGATGATTTCATCGGATGAACCACGATGTCGAGGATTCAAGCAACCCCATATACTATTCCCTTTGTCAGACGATATGTTACTTGCCCGAGATTCGATCGTCGGTATCCCAATACCTCGCTCAATCTCGTTACATCGCAAGTCACTTTACTCGCACTGTAATGCATGATCCCGTGACCGGACACTTGGTCACATTGAGCTCATTATGATGATGCACTACCGAGTGGGCCCAGTGAACCTCTCCGTAATACGGAGTGACAAATCCCGCCTCGATCCGTGTCAACCCAATGAGACACTTTCGGAGATACCAGTAGTGCACCTTTATAGTAACCCGATTACGCCAGGACGCTTGGTACACCCAAAGCACTCCTACGGTATCCGGGAGTTACACGATCTCATGGTCTAAGGAAGAGATACTTGACATTGGAAAAGCTCTAGCAAAACGAACTACACGATCTTGTGCTATGCTTAGGATTGGGTCTTGTCCATCACATCATTCTCCTAATGATGTGATCCCGTTATCAATGACATCCAATGTCCATAGTCAGGAAACCATGACTATCTATTGATCAACGAGCTAGTCAACTAGAGGCTCACTAGGGACATATTGTGGTCTATGTATTCACAAGTGTATTACGATTTTCGGATAATACAATTATAGCATGAATAAAAGATAATTATCACGAATAAGGAAATATAATAATAATCCTTTTATTATTGCCTCTAGGGCATATTTCCAACAGACAGCAGCCTAAACGATTATCGCTTGACACAAAAAAATTGATATGTTGTATTGGTATGCTTGGAATTTATGCTTGAGATATGATTTTACTTGTTGCTCTAGGATGAATGCTCCACACCTTTGCTACGTCTCGAGCTTGCGTTGGTTTTCCTCGAAGAGGAGAGGGCGATGTAGCAAAGTGTAGCGTAAGTATTTCCCTCAGTTTTGATAACCAAGGTATCAATCCAGTAGGAGGCTTCTCAAAAGTCCCACGCACCTACACAAACAAACTGAGAACTCGCAATCAACGCAATAAAGGGGTTGTCAATCCCTTCACGGCCACTTGCGAAAGTGAGATCTAATAAAGATAGTATGATAAGATAAATATATTTTTGGTATTTTATAATATAGATGCAAAAAGTAAAGATGCAAATAAAAGTAGATTGGAAGTAAATATGATAAGAGATAGACCCCGGGGCCATAGGTTTCACTAGTGGCTTCTCTCAAGATAGCATAAGTATTACGGTGGGTGAACAAATTACTGTCGAGCAATTGATAGAAAAGCGCATACTTATGAGATTATCTAGGCATGATCATCTATATAGGCATCACGTCCATAACAAGTAGACCGACTCCTGCCTGTATCTACTACTATTACTCCACACATCGACCGCTATCCAGCATGCATCTAGAGTATTAAGTTCATAAGAACAGAGTAACGCATTAAGCAAGATGACATGATGTAGAGGGATAAACTCATGTAATATGATATAAACCCCATCTTGTTATCCTCGATGGCAACAATACAATACGTGCCTTGCAACACTTTCTGTCGCTGGGTAAGGACACCGCAAGATTGAACCCAAAGCTAAGCACTTCTCCCATGGCAAGAAAGATCAATCTAGTAGGCCAAACCAAACTGATAATTCGAAGAGACTTGCAAAGATAACTTAATCATACATAAAAGAATTCAGAGAAGATTCAAATATTATTCATAGATAAACTTGATCATAAACCCACAATTCATCGGATCTCGACAAACACACCGCAAAAAGAGATTACATTGAATAGATCTCCACAAGAGAGGGGGAGAACATTGTATTGAGATCCAAAAAGAGAGAAGAAGCCATCTAGCTAATAACTATGGACCCGTAGGTCTGTGTAAACTACTCACAACTGATCGGAGGAGCAAGGATGTTGATGTAGAGGCCCTCCGTGCTTGATTCCCCCTCCTGTAGAGTGCCGACGAAGGCTCCAAGATGGGATCTCGCGGATACAGAAGGTTACGGTGGTGGAAATTGTGTTTCGTGGTGCCCCTGGATGTTTTCGGGGTGCGTAGGTATATATAGGAAGAAGAAGTACGTCGGTGGTCATGGGGGCCCACGAGACAGGGGCGCCCTATAGGGGGGCCCTCCTATCTCGTGGAGGCTCCGTTGCTTCTTGACTTGCACTCCAAGTTCTCTCGATCACGTTCGGTGAGAAAATCACGTTCCCGAAGGTTTCATTCCGTTTGGACTCCGTTCGATATTCCTTTTCTTCGAAATACTGAAATAGGCAAAAAAAAACAGCAATATGGGCTGGGCCTTCGGTTAATAGGTTAGTCCCAAAAATAATATAAAAATGGAAAATAAAGCCCAATAAAGCCTAAAACAGTAGATAAAGTAGCATGGAGCAATCAAAAATTATAGATACGTTGGAGACGTATCAACCTTCCCTTTTCATGCAAATTTAATAATAATGAAACCTTAGCTTCCTATGCCAATGGTAGATATGATTATTATGATGTGGAACGAATAGAAGAATTTGTTGCTTTTAAGGGTGCTAAACCTTGGCTTCCTATGCCAATGGTAGATATGATTATTATGATGTGGGACGAATAGAAGAATTTGTTGCTTTCAAGGGTGCTTATGAAATTGAATCTTTGTTTGAAAAGTTTGAAGATTTTGATGATGATGTTTATAGACCTGAAAATTTTGCAATCCTTAAATGTTGCTATGATAATTACAAATACAATTCCGATATTGATGCGTTTATTGAGAGAGTCTCCGCTGTCCAAGAAGAGATTAATATTTTGCAGGAGTCTATCGAAGAAGAAACTGATGATATTGCGAGCTCATTGGATGAAAAAGATGATGAGGAGAGTGAAGAACAAAAGGAGGAAAAGCGGATTGATCACCCATGCCCACCTTCTAATGAGAGTAACTCTTCAACTCATACATTGTTTAATGTCCCTTCGTTCTTACCGAAGGATGAATGCTATGGTAATTGCTATGATCCCATTGATTCTTTTGAAATATCCCTTTTTGATGAACTTGATGATTGTGGCCATGTTGCCAATATGAATTATGCTTATGGGGATGAACTTGCTATAGTTTCTTATGTCAAGAATGAAACTATTGCTATTGCACCCACACATGATACTCCTATTATCTTTTTGAATTCTCCAAACTACACTATATCGGAGAAGTTTGCACTTATTAAGGATTATGTTGATGGGTTGCCTTTTACCGTTGCACATAATGATTTTGATGAATATAATATGCATGTGCTTGCTGCTCCTACTTGCAATTATTATGAGAGAGGAATTACATCTCCACCTCTCTATGTTTCCAACACGAAAAAGTTGCAAGAAACTACTTATGCTATGTATTGGCCTTTACTTGATATGCATGAATTGTTCTTGTATGACATGCCGATGCATAGGAAGAGAGTTAGACTTCTTAATTACATGATATATGTTGTTTTGTGCTCACTACTAAATGCCAAATCATTGTTAATTAAAATTGGCTTTGATATACCTTGGGATCCAGGTGGATTCATTACTTGAGCACTTCATGCCTAGCTTAATGGCTTTAAAGAAAGCGCTGCCAGGGAGATAACCTGAAAGTTTTAGAGAGTAATCTATTCTTGTTGAGTGCTTTTGTATAGTTTAAAAACAAAAAGAATATAGAGGGGAACTTAAAACTTCACAAAAAGAAAAGTGAAAGTGAGAAGGACGAGCACCGTGGAAGCGGGAGCATGCCTTGAACTTTGTTCATGCCCATGGAAACTTTGTGAATCTTGAATTACAGAAACTTTTCAACAAAAATAATTATCCCCTTGTACAATTCCATTGTATTATAAAAATAATGTGCCAAGATTTTCCTTCAGGATGAGTAGCTTGCTTGTTGGTATGTGCAGTGCAAAAACAGAAACTTTAACTGTAGCGCACAATTTTACATTTTTTATTAGAACGACGAAAGGTTCTGAAACTTTTTGCACAGTCTTGATATATAATTTTTTATTTTTTCATAATTTTTTCAGAATTTTTGGAGTACCGGAAGTATGGTGAATGTTTAGATTACTACAGACTGTCCTGTTTAAGACATATTCTGTTTTTGATGCATTATTTTGCTTGTTTTGATGAAACTATCGATTCTATTTGTGGTATAAGCCATGGAAAAGTTATATTACAGTAGCTACAATGCAAAAACACAATTTTAATTGGTTTGCAACAGTACTTAGAGTAGTTATTTGCTTTATTATACTAACGGTTCTTACCGAGCTTTCTGTTGAGTTTTGTATGGATGAAGTGATCAAAGATCGAGGAGGTCTCGATATGAGGAGAAGGAGGAGAGGCAAGAGCTCAAGCTTGGGGATGCCCAAGGCACCCCAAGTAAATATTCAAGAAGACTCAAGCGTCTAAGCTTGGGGATGCCCCGGAAGGCATCCCATCTTTCTTCAACAAGTATCAATATGTTTTCATCTCCGTTTCGTTCATGTGATATGTGCAAATCTCGGAGCATCTTTTGCATTTAGTTTTCAGTTTTCTTTTATGCACCATGCTAGTATGAGATAGTCCGTGGTTGATTTATAGAATGCTCATTGCACTTCATTTATATCTTTTGAGTATGGCTTTATAGAATGCTTCATGTGATTCACTTATGCGCGCCCTGGTGTATCGTGGCCTCCTCGAACGTCGGTTGAAGCCCTTCTTCTGGTGCAAGAAAGATAATTTATGGAAAAAAAATCATGTAGAAATTTCAGCGCAATTGGAGTTACGGATCTCCGGGAATTTAAGAAATCGTGAAGGGCCAGATCTGGGGAGCGCGAAATAGAAGAGAACAGAGAGGGAGATCCAATCTCGGAGGGGCTCCTGCCCCTCCGCCGCCATGGAGACCATGGACCAGAGGAGGAACCCTCCTCCCATCTAGGGGGGAGGTCAAGGAAGAAGAAGAAGGAGGGGGGCTCTCTCCCCCTCTCTCCCGGTGGCGTTGGAGTGCTGCCGGGGCTAGGATCATGACGACGATCTACACCAACAATCTTGCTATCGTCAACACCAACTCTCTCCCCTTCTATGCAGCGGTGTAATACCCCTTCTCCCCGCTATAATCTCTACTTAAACATGGTGCTCAACTCCATATATTATTTCCCAATGATCTATGGTTATCCTATGATGTTTGAGTAGATCCGTTTGTCCTATGGGTTAATCGTGATCTTGCTTGGTATGCTTGTATATTTTATTTATGGCTCTGTCCTACGGTGCCCTTCGTCTCGCGCAAATGTGAGGGGCCCCCGCTGTAGTAGGGTGTTGCAATATGTTCATGGTTTGCTTATTGTCAGTGTTGCGGGGGATGACAACAGCCTAAATGCGGATGGGTCATGGCGTATGGGAGTAAAGAGGACTTGATAGTTAATGCTATGGTTGGGTTTCACGACCTTAATGATCTTTAGTAGTTGCGAATGCTTGCTAGAGTTCCAATCATAAGTGCATATGATCTAAGTAGATAAAGTATGTTAGCTCATGCCTCTCCCCTATATAGAATTACAAGAATGATTACCGGTACTTGTTATCGATTGCCTAGGGACAAATGACTTTCTCGTTGACAAAAGCTATCCCCTTTTATTACCTCGCAATTTATTCGTAGTTTCATTTTCGCAAAGTACTCGTAGCTTTATTCTTGCAAAATAGTTTCCTACTTGTTCTAAGTAAAGCAAATGTCAAGTGTGCGTAGAGTTGTATCGTGGTCGATAGAACTTGAGGGAATATTTGTTCTACCTTTAGCTCCTCGTTGGGTTCGACACTCTTATTTATCGAAGAAGGCTACAAACGATCCCCTATACTTGTGGGTTATCAACATCCGAAACATAATAAAAATTATATGAAGATTTCAAGACCACCGAACGAATACTACTGCCAGTAGAATGAGCCGCCGATGCGTTGTTGTCACTGCTCCCCTACCAGAGTCAGCTTGACCTTGTTGATAACAGCCGGGAAGTCTTCGTGCACGTGCACCTAAGAGCACATCCAGCCGTTCGCCCCCCCCCCCCAGGACGTCGAAAAAGCGCCATCTGGTGCCGAGCCGGCAGCATCGTAAGCGCAAGGGCGATTATGCTCCCATCGTCTCCCCACATTGCCCCCAACTCGGCGTAAACTCGGTGATTTGATTCGAATTCGGCACAAACTCGGTGATTTTTCATTCAAATTTGTATGAAGAAACAGAAATGAAACGAACTACACCTAACCCTACTACACCGCGGCCGCCGTCCGCCTTCTACATGCCGAGGAGCCTGTAGAACCGGGTGTGGTCGGCGCCATCTCCGCCGTCGTCGTCGTCGTTGCCGCCGCCCTGCGTGTCGGAGCCGCCACCGTCCCTGCTGCATCCCTGACTAGGGTCGCCGACACGCGGGGGGTTGGATGGCCCTGGCGCATCCTCCTCGTCGCTGTCGAGGACAACGAGGCCGCCCTCCTCATGACCGTGACGCCGAGCCTTCATCTCCTCGTACGCCCGGCGCTGCGTGCCACCTGCTCGCGGACTAGTCCTCCTTCGCCCATTTGAGGGTGGTCTCATCGGCGACGGCCATCGTCGCGAGCTCGGGGGCAACACTGGCTCGGTCTTCGACCGAACTAGGCGGAGGGAGCGCGGGGACGGGCCACCCTCATTGATGATGAGGGCGCCGCTGTGGGTGCGGTGCCCAAGCGGCGTCCCCTGCGGCTCCGACTTGACGGGGCGTAGCGCCGGCGAACCGGAGCCCGACGACGAGGAGGTCCCCGACCCCATTCGCCGTGGCGTCCAGGAGCTGCCATGGCTGCAAGAGAAGGACGGGCGCGCCGGGTACTCGAGGCGCGACGTGTTGCTAGTCTTGATGTAGTCGAGGACGACCTCGAGGGTACGGCCGGGCACACCCCACCATTCACGCCGCCCGTCGGTGTTGTATCGGCCGCGGGGGACGGTGCCATTGGTTATGCGATCTGCTCTTCGCGGCAGCGCTCGAAGAACATCCTCCATAGCGTGTGGCTATCGGCGGCGTACCTCGGCTCGTTCCCCTGCGCCTCCGGCATCGATGAACGGATGCAGGCGATCTCGGCCCGCCGTTCAGTCCCGGTGGGCACCGGCGGTACCAGGACGCCGCCGGCGCCCAACTTCCACGTGCCCAGCACCTGCATGTCTTGGGGCGCCGGATAGTTGGCCTCATAGAGGAGGCGTGCCTCGGGCTCGTGGAGATGGCGGCGGCCGAAACCGTTTGCTACTGTGGCGTCGCCGGGATATCGCTCAACCATTGCTTGTCGGTGGGGGAAGATGGGGGAGAGTTGAGGCGAGAGAGAAGGCGAATTGTGGCGACTGTGGCTTTCACCGGCGGGGAGGCTGGCTTTTATAGCCGAAGCTGGCGGCGAGAATCTGCATGCCGGGCGACGTGCGGCGGGAGTGGGCGAGATGCGCGTCGCGGCGCCTTCACAACGCTGCCCGTGAGGAATCAATGGAGGATGACCGGCGCGGCAGCGCGGTAGCCTTGGCATTGATTCCCGTGGGAACCGAGGCGATGAGGACGATGAAGTAGCGTGTCGCTGACTCGGTGGGCCCATTCCCGTTCGCGCCAAAAATCGATTTCCCCGGCGCCCCACCCCCCAGCGTTGGGTTCGGCCTGGGTCCGCCGGTGCCAGTTTCGGCCCAAACCGACGAAAAAGGGGCTCCTGGGGGCGCGACTGGGCCATTTTTTGGGCGCCGGCGCTGAAAAACGGCCCGAGGGGCCTGTTGGGGGCGCGGCTGGAGATGCTGTAAGGACTAGCGCCCTGGAGTCACAGTCGTCACTATTGAATCCTTGCATAGATCTGAAGCACCTATCACCAAATCTCGCCATGAGAAACCCTAACTTCTCCGCCCCAAGGTGACAACAGGATTCCATGGCGGCATGGTGGATCCCAGCCTTTGCCGGCGAGAGGGCTCCTTTTTAGATGTTCCTTCGAATTTTGCTTGGGTTTGTGTCTTGCTCAGGAAGACGAGACGGTGGCGGCTCCCTGAAGGTGGAATAGGGTTCACCCGCCTAGCCTCCGTCCCGGTGGTGTGTCTAGCATCGTCGGTGGGCATGTGGAGGTGTGTCTCCGGCGGATCTGTCCTTAGTAGATTTGCTCGGATCTGGTCGTAGTTCATCTATGTTCGTGTGGCTTCAGATTGGATCCTTTCAATCTACGCTATTCTTCAATGGCGACAGTTACTGTTTTGGTGCGCTGGTCCTATGGGGCCTTAGCACGACGACTTCCCGACTGTCTACTACAACAAGTTTTGTCCGGCTCTGGTGAGGGAGGGGCAATGACGGCGGCGCACTTTCGGCTCGCTTCAATGGTTGTAGTCGTCGCTAGGTGGTCTACGAATCTGGATGTAATTTTTGTTATTTCTGGTGTTCGATTGAAGATGAATAGATTAAAAGTTTTCTAGCAAAAAAAAGACTCTCTTCTTTTGTTTTGTTACATGGTTTGAAAGGACTGCCTACAAGTGTAGATTGCTCGTGCAAATCCTCTCTTCCTCAGGCGAATAGTCATGGTACCTTACATTACCAGACAATCATGGGGCTCTCACTCACTAAATGACACACGGCCGGCACAAGCTCGCCAGTGGCCACTCATTGCGAGATCAGAGGCGCCAATCGAGCCAAACGATCCGGTTTGAACTCCTTAGTTGCTTCCAAAAGCGGCCACAAGATGACCACTTGCCGGCGGCCAGCCACCCCTGAAACCGACGTGTGCCAAACCCACGAATGCACGCTCACCGGTAGTGCCACACACACTAGCTAGCTCTCCTTCCATTCGTAGATAGCTGCAGTTTGCCGGCGTGATGAATGGTGAGAGGTCGATCCTTGGACCCATACGGCTCAGACAGGATCACGGGGACGTGGTAGACGATGGAGGAGCCCTTTTTTGTTGCTGCGCGCGGTGTCACTGCCGCACCCACTATCCACTAGTCACGAGAGGATCATTCTATTTTTGACAAGATCTGACCATTTTCGCGTCATGCCAACCGAGCCGTCGTCGTCGGTCGTGGCTGCTTCTGTCTGCTCCCGTGGAAAATTTCAAGAACAGAACGAGCAGGGCCGCGTGCTGAAAACGATCGGATTATGGATCCATGCATGCATGTTTGGTGCGAGATCGTCCTCCGTCGCCGTTGTTGAACGGATGGATTGTTTTGCAATGTTTGCTTTTGCAAACTGAGAAAAAAATATTTTGAAACAGTTTTGCCAACTGACTATTGGAAAATGTAGTCGGCCGGCCAGCTGTGGCGACGGGTTTAGGGTTTGAAACTCGTTAAACTAGCGACCCTCATTAACAAGCGTTACCCTATTTCTTGGCTCAGCTATGAAGTGTTGCATCCTGTGGGTTGAGAGTAAAGGGTGAGTTTTACGAAGCGAGACAATGACATTGAAGGATGTGTGACAGTTGCTACATCCTATGGGCAGAATTTGGTCAATTACATTGAATGGTGGGTTTAACTATAATGATTTATTTTTTAAGAAATGGAGAGGAGGACCCCCGGCCTATGCCTGGACGATGCATGCAGCGATTTTATTAATTATTCACATAAGACCTCACAAAGTCATACAACAGTAAGACTGAAGCCACCGTCTAGGCAACAAACTGTGCTACTCCTAAGATATACTAGCACCTAGGATAAAAATCTTTGTTGTGTAGAGTATTAACGAGCTTAACAAGTTACTCTTGAAACTTGTAGTCTGTTTGTTAAGGCCGTTAAGTTTAGTGAGCTGAAGGCAAAGATTGACTCTGTTCATTAATAATCCAACTACGAGCTTAACCAACCAAGCTATCTTAACTCACGAGCTACGGGTATTTTGGTCCAGCCCCAAAATGCACATACTAATGTAATTAATATCCTCTTGATATTTATATATTCTTTATTAGAAAATGAAAATACATCTCTACCCTGTAATAGATCAGTTATAAACTTGTGATCCCAAGTTTCTAGCAGTCAACAAAAGATGGATAAACACATGCATGGACCCTCTAGATTAGTATCGATATACAGTATATTACTTTTGCCTCCACCTGCATATCTGGATCACTCAAATCGGTTCTTGACCCTTCTCGCAGAAATTCGAACTCCCATACAATTATTTCGCATGGCTGTCTGGCTGGCATGCCTTGTTAACAACCACATGTGCTGAGTGGAAGAACCGGTTTTTTTCTTTTTGCTTATGATTCAGGAATATGTTCCAAGTCCAGGTCCCTTACTGCAGCTAATCGACCATCCCTATGCTACAAACATCTTTAAAAGCTGGAACTGTTCACTAACCCTCGCATGAATACCATTAACAGTTGGTAGTCAACGTGTGACAGCAACACCTGCATGCATACGGGACACAATTCAGGTTTCTTAGGGCTTCTCTGATGCGGACACACAAACCTTGCTCGCATGCGTCCGGACTGCGTTGTCTGGATAGTGAAAGCTATCCAGCGCGGTTCTGTAACGATGCGGCGCGGTCTGAATGTACTTTCTCCCGTAAACCGAAGACAAACGTGGGGTGGTTTTGCAAGAGTCCGGACCGCTCCAACACCCGTTTCTGACCGCTCTGGCCTACCCACCTCCCTCCCTCTCGCTTTCAGTCAACATCACTCCAGAGAACCAACACCCGCATTTATGCCCGGCCAGAGCGGACGTGACCGCTCACTGGTGCCTTCACTGAAGACGACGACGTCCCAATGGAGGACGCTACCCATGACAACCCGGCACTACCCTCCTCCTCCTCAGCGCCACCCTCGCCGGTGCATTGCACCATGACCATCGGCGAGGCTGGTGCCCATTACATGGACATGGTGCGAGAGGAATAGTTCTGGGAGATGCAGGCTGACGCCGCCTACATCCACCACCTCCTCCAGGAGCACGTGCAGGCGGAGACGGAGGGGCGGCTCGCCGACGGCAGGGCGGTCGCGCCGAACACGGACCTGGCGGGGCAGGAGGCATTGCTTGAGCCCTACTGTTCCGCCAGCTGGTGGTACCGCCAGTACGTGGCGCAGGCGATGGCCGCCTACAAGGAGTGCGAAACACAGGCGAGGCGGTGTTCGGCGAGACCGACGACGACGAGGGGGCCGAGGCCGTGCCCCGCTGCGACGACCACGAAGCCGGCACGTCCGCGAGCGCCGCCGGCAGCGAGGAAGAGTAGTGCACGGTAGGTCGCCGCCGCTCGTGTCCCAGGAAGACAACCGCTCCTCCCTTTCCATCAATGTCAAGCTTGGCGGGCTCAGTATTGGCGGCTGATTAGTCGCTTGGCGGCAACGTGGATGCGGACAATTTCACTTCCCGGGTCTTCGGAGGCAGAGGTTACGGAGGCGGAGCCGTAGAGCGTCGAGGCGGAACTGGAGAAGGCGAAACTTCAGTTCTCGGGGCTCATGGCCGGACACGAGAAACGGGCGCCAGTGACCATTTATATTAGATATTAATTATACCTCCAGAGCCGGAACAGCGCCGCTTAGTTTATGTAAGTGTAATGAAATCCAGTATGTTTATATGAAACTGCGCCGTGTTTATATGAAATCCAGATGTGTTTGAATGAATTTCGTCTGGTTGTTTCGAATTGTTGTTAAAATGTGAGCGGCTATGATTGAATGGCAGTCTCTCGCATCCGTGTCCGTGAACAAATGCGGGAAAAAGTTTGCGGGTTGCTGTTGAATATGCCCTTATGTAGCAAAGTGTCTAGCTGTCTAAACACTTCAGGGTCTCTTTGATTCAAAAGATTTTCATAGGATCTTTGAAGGATTAGAATCCTTAGGAATTTTTCCTACGTTGGTCGTTTGATTCGTAGGATTGAATCCTCTAGTATTTTTTCCCAAGGATTCATTTGTACTACATTTCACAGGAATTTTAACATCCACTCCAATCTCTTGGAAGAAATTCTTTATTTTTTTCATGGCACAATCAAGGGCTCCTTTGATTCAAAGGATTTGCATAGGAATTTTGGAGGATTAGAATCCTTAGGATTTTTTTCTATGTTGGTTGTTTGATTTATAGGATTGAATCCTATAGGAATTTTTCCTAAGGAATTTTTTGTACTACTTCCCATAGGATTTCTAGCATCCACTCAAACCTCTTTGAAAGAATCCTTTGTTTTTCCTATGATGCAATCAAACAACCAAAAATCCTATAGGATTGAGATGAGCATGACATTCCAATCCTATATTTTTCCTATTCCCATGTTTTTACAGTCCCGCGAATCAAAGAGGCCCCAAACAAACTCAAATCCTATAAGGATCCAATGGACATGCTATTTCAATCCTACACTTTCCCTATTCCTATGTTTTTGCAATCCGATGAATCAAAGAGGCCCTAATATAGGTCTGAACTTGGTTGTGTTTCAGGTAGTGCATCATCAACAGTACATAAGTCGCTCTACCGTCGGAAGTCTAGAAACTAGAAACACAGTGATACTGATATCCATCTCATCTCAGGATGTATGGATGGGAATATGCTTGGTACAAGTGGCGTATCAGTATTCAGTGATCAATAGCAGTCAGACTTAACTGAGCACTTTGTCGAAAAAATAAATTACAATTGGTTATTGGACTATTAACTGACGGATGGGTACATGCAGTCAACGGAAGAAGGATAAACACATACTAGTACATTGTATCTTTAAAAATCATGCATGGTACGTCTCTGTAGATTAGTACACCATGCACTATAGTATTTTCTTTGTCTCCATTTACACATCTCAATCACTCAAAATCAATTTATTGACCTTTTCTTGCAGAATTTTGCATGGCTGGCATCCTACCTGTTAACAACCACATGTATTGGGTGGAAGAACTTAAACTTCTTTTGCACGGACACAGTAATGCTAGCTCACGGTTAACACAAATGCTCGGAACCTCAGACCAGACGCAAAATATTTCAGCTCGAGTTCAAATGGGCTTGGGTGAACAGTAAAATAAAAAAAATGAAGACAAATTCAAAAAATTCTGAAATATTTTTGTGGTGAACATTGACAAAATGTTTTCAGTGCTTGCAGAATTTCATCATGGAGTAACATTCGGGGTAGTCCTGGCAAAAAAAAATGATTCTCCGAAAAAGCTATTTCCGAAAGCATTTTGGAGCGCTGACTTTGTAATTTTTTGTCACTACTTCCACAAATACCATTTCTGGATGAAATTTGCGAGCTCTGAAAACATTTGTAAAAGAAATTTTCCGGATTTTACTGTTCATAACGACCTCATTTGAGCTGGCCACCAGATGAGGACTTTCTCAAATGCTGCCCATTTCCCTACTAGTCATACTTTGGATTTCAAACATGCAACAGTGGTGCAGAATATGTTGTGTGATTGTGTTTGTGCAGAACATGTATTGGGCGGTGCAGCATTGGTGCCTCACACAGCTATTTTCTTCGTCCCATAATATATGAGTGTTTTTGACACTGGCAGGCCTACAAGGGTCATATGTATTGATGAACACTGCCAGGGCCAACCAACTAATATTCCGAACCATTTGGTGAGCTACGATAATTCTGAGCTTGTGGTGCCGCTACCACAACCCTAGCCTACTAGCTAGCCAATAGATTTCCCATTGTTCATTGTTGCGTTGCACTAGGAACACCATACCAACCGTACTATATCCATCTCCAACCAAAATAAACAGTACCCGTTGTCATGTTACACCAAATGGACTGTCACGGGCTGCACAATCGCTTGAAATTTGTCAGCTATATAAACGGGTATATGCAGTCATAGTAATGCAGGCCAATGCATAGAGCTTTCATCTCAACAGGATTTTTTTTTTTTGAGGAACCAGCAGGAGCACTGCCTTTTCTTATAGAAGGAAAACAGAAACGCAATTTACAGGGGGCGCACGTTTTTAGGAAACGTTGCAAAAACCAAAAAAATGGCCCATAAGCATGAACCATGTAAAACCCAGCACATACTCAACCTATGCCGACAGATGGCAAGGCCCCAACGAAAGCCATATCCCGTTGCTTTATGTTTTCGAAAGCTAGTAGAGCAACCTCGCGATGAGTCATCCGTTGTCCTGTGAAAACGCGTATGTTTCTCTCTTTCTAGATAGCCCAAATTGTGTAGATGATCCTCCCGCTCCTCCGTATCCGCACTTGGGAAGGCTCATTTACTAGCATCTTGTCCCACCAGTCGGAAACAATTGCTCGCTCGGGCAAGAAACCTGAGATGGCGAGACCCTCGCTTGTCCAGTGTTTACCTGGTTCCAAACCGCGACCGCGAAGGGACAGTCCTTGCAAAGATGGTTTGCCGCTTCGCTGCTGAAGACATAGCTGACACCTTGGGTCATGTGGCCAGCCGCGAATAGCCAACATATCTGCGGTGAGGATTCTACCATGCAGGACTAGCCACGCAAAGAATTTGCACTTGGGCTCAGCGTGAGCAGACCAGACCTTTGAAGAGTCAAATCTTGGGTGTGAGCCAAAGAACTGCGCCAGATAGGCCGATGCGGAAGAGTAGGCTCCATTTGTGGTCGGTTCCGGAGATTGTATCATCTTGATCTGTAATGAACTGTCTGCTGATCCATCCCCAAAGAGTGACAAATTCCCCGCTTGTTGCGAGGATCAAGGCTAGCGATCGCTCGATCCAGTTTTCATTTGTCAACTCTGATGCACGGTCCTATTTTTCTTGAAGCTATTTTGTAAAGCTCCGCAAGTAGCGTTAGAGGCCCTTCCACTCCAGTTGTCATGCCGTAAAAGTGCCTTGCGCCATCTCCCAAAGTTATGGTTGTGCTTGCGAAAAAGGTTCATATCAGCCTGGTCGCATGGCAGGTCAGTGCCCACCCATGGCCTCTCCGGGTCCGTCCATTGTATCCAGGGCCAGCGAAGGCGGAGGGCGCGCCAAACGGTCAAGGTCAGCGATTCCCAGTGCCGCCCAACCTCCTTGGACGACAGACGGTCTTCCGCTTAACGAGGAGTGCCTCCGAAGTTTGCGCTTGATCCTCTTTCGCCATAGAAACCCGTGAATGATCTTCTCAACTTTTCGCAGGATCCATTTCGCAGTGAGAGCGGTGATGTGGAAAGTCGCCATAGCTGTTAGAACTAATTGAGCCAGAGCGACCCTGCCGGGCTTATTTAGTAGCTTTCCTTTCCAACCCGGCAGTCTACCCACAATCTTGTCGACGAAAGGTTGGAGGTCAACCCTCCGGAGCCGTCGATAGTGCAATGGAAGTCCGAGGTAGCGTCCTGGGAAGCTGGCAATCTTGGCGGGGAAGACGGTGAGTATGTCCTGTAGGTCAAAGTCCCCGCATCGTATCGGGAAAACCTCGGTCTTTGACAGGTTTGTGATTAGGCCACTAGCCTCCCCAAAGGCTTTTAGTATGGCCGAGATCGCCCGCAGCTCCTCCTTATCAGGGTTGGCAAAGATGCCTGCATCATCCGCAAAGAGAGAGATTCTACATCTGGCGGAACGAGCGCGGATGGGCTTGAGGATGCCCTGCTCAGAGGCGAGACGGAGAATCTGTTGCAACGGGTCTATTGCCAGAATGAAAAGCATCGGCGACACCGGGTCTCCCTGACGCAGGCCCTGCGCGTGCCTGAACGGCTTGCCCGGGTTTCCATTCAGAAGGATCCTAGATGATGAGTATGCCAGGGTCATGCAAATCCAGTCCCGCCAACGTTGGCCAAACCCCAGGCGCTGAAGAACCTCAAGAAGGAAAGCCCAATTGACGGAGTCAAAAGCCTTCGATATATCAAGCTTGAGGAAAAGTCCTGGGATGTTTCGGCGGTGTAGGTCCTTGATTAGGTTCTGAACATGCATGAAGTTGTCGTGGATGGAACGCTTTTGGACGAAAGCACTCTGGCACTTAGATACAAGAGTAGGCAGAACCGGGGCTAGCCTGTTGGCCAGGAGCTTGGAGAAAATCTTGGAAAGACTATGGATGAGGCTGATTGGCCTGTAGTCCCCAACAGCCCTAGCGTCAGCTTTCTTGGGCAACAGAATGATGTTAGCCGAATTGACAAGAGAAGCGCAGTTTCCCCGAAGGTTTGCAAGTTGAAAAATTGCCTCGACGACATCCAGCTTGATTATTTCCTAACAAGTCTTGAAAAAAGCACCAATGAAACCATCAGGGCCTGGTGCCTTGACGGAAAGAAGTGAAAATATCGCGTCTTTGATCTCGCTCTCGTCAAAAGGGGCTTCCATGTCTGATAGGTCATGCACGTGCAGACCCAGGTTGTCCCAAATGAGCTTCCAGGTCTAATCTCAACAGGATTAGTGCCTGCTTGCATACAGAAGTACACTGATGGCAATGGCAATGGCCTCTTCTCTGTCGGTGCTGTTGCTCCTGTGCCTGGCAGCATCGTCCTCGGCGCAGCTTTCGCCTATGTTCTACGCGACGTCGTGCCCCAGGGCGCTGGCCATCATCAGGAGGGGTGTGGCGGCCGCCGTGAGGAGTGAGCGCCGCATGGGAGCGTCGCTGCTCCGGCTGCATTTCCACGACTGCTTTGTCCAAGCAAGTCCCTCAAGCCTTCTCTCTTCACTTACTGTAGTTTCTACTGCTAATCTCTTCAATCCATATTAATTGTTGCTGATTTAGTGGATCGAAGGGAGTACTTAATTTAAAAGGTTTCAGTTTAAACTGTAGTCAAAGTCATTACACTATCGAAAAGTTAATGGAGTGGGAGCTGCGGAATTGTTTTACGTAGGTGTAGCATTTCCTCTTTAGACTCTTCACTTGACAGTGACTTTCCAATTCATTTTTTCTTGGCACTTTGACACTTTTCAGTTCAAATCAACTAATGGAATTAGAATGTACTGAATCTATGTTTGTTAGAATGAATCCAAGGCACACCGTCGATCATCCGAGGACCAAGTAATCACAAAAGCACGACACCGAGATTTGTTAACGAGGTTCACCGAGTATGGCTACATCCCCGGGGCATGACTACGGGCGCTCCTCCCCGTGACTCCGTCACAATACCGCACACCGGCCACCCGGGCGCCGGCACAAGCCGCCGGCTCCCCCTTGCGAGCCTGTGCTATTATGTTGGCATAGGTTACATCGTGTGTCTACCCCCGCTATATAAGAGAGGCCTAGGATACAAGAGTCCTACTAGGACACGACTCCACATCCTATGTAAACACGATACAACTACAAGTCCAACTGTAACCTACCTTATACACTATATTCGACACAACTCCAACAAACACCACCTTGGCGAATATACTCCACCACCCTGGATTTGTCCATGCGTCAAACTTCCATGTACATTGGACTTGAGCTTATCCCATGAGTACCGCTGCTACTCCAAAGACTCCATATGACTCCACCTGCAACCTGTAGTCCCTTCTTTTCTTGACCACAGTCAACACTCGAGCAAAATTAAGTTCCTTGTTACTCTAGTTTGTGCTCCCAACTTCCAGAGTATCCGTCCAACGCCATCACACACTGATCACTGACCTGCGTGAAAGTGAACAACTCAAATATTGGGTGTCACACACAAGAATTACCTGACTCAACATCACTGCTCCTTTCTTGACCGCCTGTCTGAAACTTGAATGAATTTCACCATTGCTTGTAGTCATCCCAAGTCAAATTCGCAGTTGTCTCACCACATGTATGACCACCAGAGCCCTGGTCCGTCTCCATGCACCGTGCGTACCGCACGCCTCGACGCTATTACCGCGTCGAGCCTCCGCTGTCCCGGTCGAGTCTCAAGGGTCGCGTACCCACACCACTCAACCCCCACTGCAGAGTACCACCGATCATCACCGACCGATGACGAGTTTCACGCTTCCATCAGACCACTGGGCTCCAGTCCAAACTGCATGTCACTCGCTTTTCCCATCCGCTGAATAGGCTTCGATTCTCTGGATCCTTACACCGTAGCCCCTCAATCCAGCTCCACCTTCAACATGACTCCATGGTAGATGATCAGTCCACCCTTGCGCCCCGTCGACTTCAAGCTCTCATGTGCACACCATCTTGAATCAACCCCGCACCATAGTCTTGTCGAAGCCGCACAAGCCTTCGGGGCCTGCGCCACGTGTTTCCACGCCCAGAAGTTGGTCACCATCAGCATCACGCTCCGCCGTTGTTGCCGATCCCACCATCATCTTCTGTATCAACCGACCTGCGTCGATCCCGTCAGACTGTCTTGTCCGACCCAGCCGAACTTATCCAGCTGCATGACACGCTCCAGACTCCTCAAGCCGCACCCAACGCCATCCATACACAAAAGTGTACCAACAAAAGAAAACCAAAGCAAAATCCCTCACAGCCTTCCCGTGTGAACACCACACGTATATAGCTTATGGACTTATCTTCTTTCTTTCTTCTTGATAGCGTCCCGGTCTTGACTAATCTTTGTGTCAATTTTTTTTCCCAAACAAATCCTGAGTCTGCTTTTCCATCAGCTCTGCACGCTACGGCACCATGCAATCTCACACCACAGTCCACGCCCCATGCCCAACGTGACGTCCATCACGCGCCGAAGCCGACCCAGCCGTGCCCTCGAATCGCATCGCTCCATGGGCCTTAGCCTCAGCCAGCCTAGGTCGCCTTGGGCGTCCCCATCGACCGTGTCGCTGCTGCCGCAACTCGCGGCGCCGCTCGACGCCGCCCGATCGATCGCAGACCCGATCGCCAGACGTCTGCCTGCGCAGGCCGCCACCGTGACGTTCTGCTTGACTACAGATGCTTCCGATTGCTATTCTTTCGGTCCCATCCAGCCGCAAACCGACAACTTCCAGAGAAAACCTCAAACCGATCCGCGTAAGCTTCGATAATGAATTCTCGCCGCCGTCTTTGCACACTGAATCTGACACGATCCATCCTCTAGATCAACAATCCGTAGCCTCCTCGTAACCTTGCTCTGATACCACTTGTTAGAATGAATTCGAGGCACACCGTCGATCATCCGAGGACCAAGTAATCACAAAAGCACGACACCGAGATTTGTTAACGAGGTTCACCGATATGGCTACATTCCCGGGGCATGACTACGGGCGACCAAGTAATCACAAAAGCACGACACCGAGATTTGTTAACGAGGTTCACCGATATGGCTACATCCCCGGGGCATGACTACGGGCGCTCCTCCCCGTGACTCCGTCACAATACCGCACACCGGCCACCCGGGCGCCGGCACAAGCCGCCGGCTCCCCCTTGCGAGCCTGTGCTATTATGTTGGCATAGGTTACATCGCGTGTCTCACCCCGCTATATAAGAGAGGCTCAGGATACAAGAGTCCTACTAGGACACGACTCCACATCCTATGTAAACACGATACAACTACAAGTCCAACTGTAACCTACCTTGTACACTATATTCGACACAACTCCAACAATGTTGACGGAAGTAATTTCTTATGTGTGTGACGATCGATGCATCAGGGCTGTGACGCGTCCGTACTGCTGAGCGACACGGCCTCCTTCACGGGTGAGCAGGGGGCAGCTCCAAACGCCGGCTCCATTCGAGGCATGAACGTCATCGACAACATCAAGGCGCAGGTCGAGGCCGTGTGCAGGCAGACTGTCTCCTGCGCCGACATCCTCGCCGTGGCCGCCCGCGACTCCGTCGTCGCCGTAAGATCGATCCGACGCCACTGCGGTCAATTTGCTGAACGCACGCGACAGTAAATTATGCAACTTATTAGTTCTTTATTATTTGCTTGCAGTTGGGAGGACCTTCGTGGACCGTTCCTCTCGGGAGGAGGGACTCGACGACGGCGAGCTTGTCTCTGGCCAACAGCGACCTTCCGCCGCCATCCTTCGACGTGGCCAATCTCACATCCAACTTCGCCGCCAAGGGGCTCAGCGTGACTGACATGGTCGCCCTCTCTGGCGCCCACACCATTGGGCAGGCGCAGTGCCAAAACTTTCGAGATAGGCTCTACAACGAGACCAACATCGATACGGCCTTCGCAACATCTCTCAAGGCCAACTGCCCCCGGCCGACCGGGTCCGGCGATAGCAGCCTGGCGCCGTTAGACACGACGACGCCCAACTCGTTCGACAATGCATACTACCGTAACTTGATGTCACAGAAGGGGCTCCTGCACTCCGACCAGGTTCTGATCAACGACGGAGGCACCGTGGGCCTAGTCCGGACGTACTCATCGGGGTCGGCGCGGTTCAACAGGGACTTCAGGGCAGCCATGGTGAGGATGGGGAACATCAGTCCGCTCACCGGGACGCAGGGGCAGGTCAGGCTCAGTTGCTCCCGGGTGAACTAAGCTACCCGGTCTAAAATCCGGGGCGATCAAAGGCGGACATAATAAGGCTGTGGAGTTATTGTACTTGTACTGGTCATGTACAAGAACGTTGTGCCATTTCTCGGATCATCATCAAGTGTGGGAAGATGGAGTGTCATGTGATGCATCTGAGTATCTCAAGGGGCCGTCGTGCAAATGGATGAGTTGCATACGTATTTTTCTTTTGCTTAATCATGCCGAGTTGCACATAATCACTTTCGTTTCTTACGAACTCTACATGTTTAGTTAGAAAAGTCATGGGTTATCATCGGTGCACACCACCATGCGGCAAATCATATGGAAATGATTTCAACGCCTAAGAGGGACTCTAACCCATCCTAATAAAAACCTTGAATGGTCAACTCTTTAGAGCATCTCAAATAGATGCGCTAAATAAGCCGCATGCTGGATAAAAGGGCTATATAACGCTCGCGCGTCCGAAAGTAGCACTTCAAGAGCCGTGCTATAATCCTGCGTGTGGTAAATAAGATTCAGTGCGCTGGAAAAAACTGTATCACGCGCTATAAAATCTGGGCTGCTGCAGGTGGGGCTGCCGGATCGGGCGCCATGTTTTTGTGCATATGAAAAACCTCCTCGTCGCTCCCGCGTGCAAAAAGACTATTTTGACGTTGTAAATGAATTATACCGCGCCGATGTGAAACGCACCTGTTGGAGATGCTCTTAGGGGATTAGAGCATTTACAGCCGGGTGCCTCAAGCCGCTCTAAAACGCCCGCGCAATCAGCCTGGCACAGACCGGTGAAAAAACCTTGACCCACCTAGGCGTCTCAAACCGGCCTCAAACGTCTGGACTGACCGACAACCCTCATATCCAGCCCAAATGAAGGGCGGATATGAGGCGGTCCGGGCTCGTCCGACAAGTCGTGCTGACAGCCGGGTCCCAAACGTAAATACCCGGAAACCCATCGGTCTGGTGGGCGTCTCCTCCGGTGAGGGTGTGACCGCGACGTGGCACCGCTCCGGCTCGCAACCCGAGGAGAAGCGTCGAGCACGAACTCTTGGAGAACCCAGTCAACAGAACACGACTAAACACATGCAGCGTCCATATCCGAGGACTAGTAGCCGGCACAGTTCGCCTTCCACTTGTATGTGCATGCATGTGGTGGTCATTTGGTTAACGAAATCAGCTACCAGTCCATGTACAGAGTTTCGAGCCAAGACCAATCCCTTGATGAATGGCTGGCATGCAATACAGGGTGTCTAGTGGACAAAACTATTTGTTTTCCCTTGCTCGCGTGCATAGAGGAATTGCTTACTTGCTAACCTAAATATCTTGGATTCAGTGTACCCCAACCCTCTTATCCTATTGAATTTCGAATGACGATGGATATCGTCTGAGAGGGAAAGATAGATCAGGGACTATTGCACGACCAGCCACTTGCTGCAACCGTCAGCTAAAATATCAACCCATGATCGACCTGATAGTGGAATACCACATACATTTTCTGATACTTATATCGCATGCATTAAAGTACTAGTAAAAAGTACCAGTGCACCACGTAGGTGCACGAAGAAACATGATCCCGTTTCGCGCTCAGTTTGGGGCTCATATCTAGCCATGAACCGCGGCGACTCAGAGCATCGATCAATGAATATCATGTGTGGCCATGTGCATAGCAGAAAAAATAGCAGTCATCTGCTAGAAAATATAAACTTCCCACACGTCAAGCTATATACTAGCTCTAGCTCATGCTCTATCATAGTAGAAGAACTTAGTCACCTGAATATCCCTCTGATGATTGTGACTTTTCAGTATTATTCCATGCGTGCACCAAGTTGCACCATAACGGCCCCGTAAAAAGAGCAAAATTTGGCACGCGAACGGCAGATGTGGTCATGCGGCCACTGGCCACTGGCCACTACAATCGCCATGTGCCAGAATTGCCAAGCCTGCAAGCGGCTATATATATCTGCATGGAATGCAGGGCATTGCATCATCGAGTACAAGTGCCTCTTCCTATCACAATTAAGCTAGTGTCCTTCACTAGACGTTGGCTAGCAACAATCCATGGCCTCTACTTCGTCTCTATCAGCCGTGTTGCTCTTGTGCCTGGCCGTGGCGGCATCGGCGCAGCTGTCGCCGACGTTCTACCAAACGACGTGCCCGAACGCTCTGGCCACCATCAAGGCCGCCGTGACGGCTGCCGTGAATAAGGAGAACCGCATGGGTGCGTCGCTGCTCCGGCTGCACTTCCACGACTGCTTCGTCCAAGTAAGCTCTTAAAATACTAGTACATAGCCTGATCGCCGGCACACACCTGTTTTCATTGCAGTTTTGTTTGGTAAACACCAGTGTGCAGAGTTAACCATGCTGCTTAACTACTTGTGCAGGGTTGCGACGCGTCTGTTCTGCTGTCTGGCATGGAACAAAACGCTTTCCCGAACGTGATGTCGCTGCGAGGCTTCGAAGTCATCGACAGCATCAAGGCGAAGCTCGAGACTATGTGCAAGCAGACCGTCTCCTGCGCCGACATCCTCACCGTTGCTGCCCGCGACTCTGTCGTTGCCGTAAGACCTCCAACCCGTGTCACGTCATGATCACCACCAAGTAGACCGGCTAATTTCCTCACCCTGGATATTGTTTTGTCCTCTGGTACAGTTAGGAGGGCCTTCGTGGACGGTTCCTCTTGGAAGGAGGGACTCCACCGATGCAAACGAAGCGGCGGCAAACTCAGACCTACCTCCCCCATTCTTCGACCTCGTTAACCTCACCCAATCCTTCGGCGACAAGGGCTTCACCGTGACCGACATGGTCGCCCTCTCGGGCGCCCACACCATCGGGCAGGCGCAGTGCCAGAACTTCAGGGACAGACTCTACAACGAGACCAACATCAACTCCGGCTTCGCGACGTCGCTCAAGGCCAACTGCCCCCAGCCGACTGGTTCCGGCGACCGCAACCTAGCCAATCTGGACGTGTCGACCCCGTACTCCTTCGACAACGCCTACTACAGCAACCTCAAGTCCCAGAAGGGTCTCCTGCACTCCGACCAGGTGCTCTTCACCGGCACAGGCGGCGGCACCGACAACACGGTCAACAACTTCGCAAGCAACCCAGCGGCGTTCAGCAGCGCCTTCGCCTCAGCCATGGTGAAGATGGGGAACCTCAGCCCATTGACTGGCTCTCAGGGGCAGGTCAGGCTCAGCTGCTCAAAGGTGAATTAATTGCTAAAAAATGGTCATATATGTGAGATTAATAAGGCTAGCAACGGCCATTATACAACATCCAAAGTGTACTTGGGTGCCCTTTCTTGGAACATAAGCTTCTGAAAACAGAAGAAGTGTCATATATGTATGTCAAGGGCTTCGTGCAAAGGCATGAAGGTTTCCCTTACGTCAGTCACTTGTTGACTTCTATACTATATGAATTATTGCGGCTTCATCTTTTTTCCCTGAAAAGGAGGAAAAATCCCCCTGACCAACACCCATAATATTAGAACAAAGTACGAAACAGGAGAAAAGTTCAAATACATGGGCCGAGCTAGAACAACGAAAACAGAAAGTATTACACCGGACCGTGACCCAAAATTGACTAATAAAGCCCTGACGATAATCTCCCAACAGGTGCACCCAAAGCCGTGGACTCCCACACATCCACATCCTGGAGAGTGGAGAGAGAACCTTGTACTGACCCAAAAACTGGTGGCTCGGAAATGATTTGCAATTTTTTTTGAAACTTTTGCCTAGTTAAAAGCATGATCATTTACATCTCCATATCACCGAAAGAAAAATGCACACTCCAACACGGATGTGCACTTTGAGCCGAGGATGAATTTCTTTCAACAAATTACCAAATATATTTGGTATTGATGTTGGCCGTG
The DNA here is from genome assembly GCA_021605205.1 of Aegilops longissima. Taxonomy (NCBI): domain Eukaryota; kingdom Viridiplantae; phylum Streptophyta; class Magnoliopsida; order Poales; family Poaceae; genus Aegilops; species Aegilops longissima. The sequence continues at coordinate 80,920,642 of CM038677.1, forward strand.
GTAGATTGAAAGCAATATGGATGGCTCACTGGAGGAGCATTTCAAGTGTGTAAGAGAGGAGCAAGTGTCGAACTAATTCATTGTGATCACAAAAGGCAATATGTGTCCATCCACGCTTTGAAGTTGTCTTTGGTTAAGACTACTACTCTTTGTCCATACCACATGGAAATCTTGATTTTAACGAGACTGTACAATTCGGGCCTTCATTCATGATATACTAGATAATACCCTGCACGTTGCTGTGGAGAATTCTTGCAATATTTTTTATGAAATTTAAAATAGCTACGATACATGTACTCATTTGATTATTATATAGTTGTGAATACACACACACACACACACACACACACACACACACACACATATTGCATGCATGCTGAGAGAAATATAAGTAGTGTGATTGATGAGGTGTCATGTGTGGTGAGTTTGAGATGTGTGCATGCTGAGAGAGAATATGAGTAGCATTTTTCATGCATGTTAAGATAAATAATTAGTGGGATAATGATATGGCATGTGTATTGAGGTGGCGGTATGTGTGCATTTTGAGAGAATTGAGATAGTGGGAATCAATTAGTTGCGTATACTAGATGGTACCCGCACGTTGTTGCGGATTTTTTTTTGGCAAATTATTCAGTGAGAATTGGTTCTATGGAACATGAATATGTAGAGTAACAATAATATGATCTAAAACTGAAAATAAATATGATTTGTGGTGTTTGGTTATTGTATAACATGCATAACTATCATAATAGAATTTCAATTCTCATGCATGTTTGCATGTTAATGTGTATTTTTATTATGCATGGTTGCATGTTGTGGTGGGCCTTTCTCCATGCATGTTGAATGATGAGTTGGCATAGTTGCATATTGAGAGAAATATGTTAGTGGGGGCTAGCTATTTAGGTATAGAAGATATGATGCATACACAGATTTTACAGAAAAAGCCCTTGGCGAATGGAGTTTCCAGCGAAAGACGTTTGGGTCCTGCGATAATTTGTCCCCCATCAACCAAGCGGAGTCATGCTGTCCATTTTCCACGTTAGGGTCCATTGGAACACGACATTCAATCACACATGACTTAATACCGAGGCTATGGAAATATTTTAAGAGCTAATGCAATCATATTATAGAAGTATAAACTTAATCACGAAAACTGAAATAATAATAACAATTTTATTATTGCCTCAACATATTTCCAACATATATTTTGGCCTATGTTACCCTCCTCAACTTTGATAACTGTCCTTGACCTCTCATGGTGCATTGGCCTCCACAGGACACTAAGGAAAGGCTACAAGTGGCAGGAGAGACATTGAGGAGGGTGAGGAGATGTGATGAGGTAGGGTCGTCTTTCATAACAGGTGCTCCATGATGCCTCGGTGTTGTTCTGGTGAAAAACAACATAAAATGGGGGTGGACATTTGCGTTGATCTGACTTAGGTGCCATAATGCTAGCAAGCGTCACAATCAGCATTTTTTAACAATGGACGTATATGGCAGCGATGTAACGGGTTGACGTATACTTGTGAGAGTCACACAACGTTATTGTTTTGACCGTGTTCGGTGACGACTGCACGTTGAGTGTGGCGTAGCCACTTCGAGGGATGTATCCCCGATCACAATTTGTCAACCTAGAACCGTGTCGACAAACGGTCTGTCGACATGATACAACTTCATGGTGATCCTTCTTCTTCGAGCGAGGCGGTCGGTGAAAACATACCTGAAGCCACTATCCAAATAGAAGTATGAAACTCGTCATTCACCCGAGACTGTTTTCAACTAGAAACCTAAACCTCAGAGATAACCTTTACGAGAGCATGCATCGGAATTGGGTAATTTGTTTGCATAATTCTTTATCATATGAAAATCATTAGATGCCCTATGCATCTGGATAGAGGAAGTAGTATAAGTAGGATCGATAGCAATTCTCCATGCCTTTGGATGAGAAAGTGGGAATGTGATCGTTACATATATATGTAGATGCATGCATGATTTGCTGTTGGTCGTACATGAAATACAAGTTTTCAAAGAGCTGGTATTTATATTGGCCACCGGTTCTGTGGCCTTATTCATTCACGTCTGGTGCTGACTAGTACTCCCTCCGTTCCAAAATAGATGACTCAACTTTGTACTAACATAGTACAAAGTTGAGTCATCTATTTTGGAACGGAGAGAGTAGGTAGTAACTCGTTTGTCAATTATGAGTTCACCCTGGAGCAGCTGAGCCTGATCTGGCCCTGCGTCCCGGTCTTCGGCGCGATGTTGCCCATCTTGATCATGGCTGTTGTGAAGGCGCTGCTGAACGCCGCCGGGTTCGAAGCGAAGTTCCGGACAGTGTTGTCAGTGGTGTCGTTGTTGAACAGCACCTGGTCCGAGTGCAGGAGCCCCCTCTGTGACATGAGGTTGGTGTAGTAGGCGTTGTCGAACGCGTTGGGGGTCGTCGTGTCCAGGTTCGCCAGGCTGCCGTCACCGGAGCCGACTGTCTGGGGGCAGTTGGCCCTAAGCGACGCCGCATAGGCCGCGTTGATGTTGGTGTCACCGCCGTAGATCCGAGCCCGGAAGGTTGAGCACTGCGCCTGGCCGATGGTGTGCGCGCCCGATAGGGCCACCATGTCGACCGTATTGAGGCCGCCCTTCCTGAGGAATGCCGCCTCGAGCTCTGAGCGGCTAGAATTAGAGCCTGGAAGGTCGCTGTTTGCCTCCGCCTCGTTTGCATCTATGGAATCTCTTCTCCCCAAAGGGACGGTCCATGATGGCCCCCCGAGCTGCACGTGAAGAATTCAAACAGAAGGCAAACAAACGGTTAACGATGGTGTAAAAGATGCCGAGCATCCAGTCGATGATGTACATGATGGTAAGATGATATTCTTACAGCGACGACGGAGTCGCGGGCGGCGACGGTGAGGATGTCAGCGCAAGAGACGGTCTGATTGCAGATGGCCTCGATCTGCGCCTTGATGCTGTCTATGACGCCGAAGCCCCTCAACGACCCCGCGTTCGGGATAGCGTTTTGTTCCATGCCAGACAGCAGAACAGACGCGTCGCAGCCCTGCACATCACATACGTATAGTGTTCAGCATTCAGCAAGCAACACCGATAGACAAACCGGGTACGTGACGGCTATCAGGCCATGCATGCATGTGGCCAACTTACTTGGACGAAGCAGTCGTGGAAGTGCAGCCGGAGCAGTGACGCGCCCATCCGAGGGTCGCTGCTCACGGCGGCCATGACGCCGCTCTTGATGGTGGCCAGAGCCCTGGGGCATGACGTGTCGTAGAACGTCGGCGACAGCTGCCCCGACGCCGTCGTGGCCAGAGCCACGAGCACCATCAGAGAAATGCAGGACGCAGAGGCGGCCATGGTTAGCTACATGCACTTCTTATTAGCTAAATGCAGGATTTGGATTTGGCCAACGCTGGATGGATCTGATGGCGATCATGCTGTCCTCCTCCTCCTCTCGTGTCATGCTCAACGGCAGCCCCGGAGATCCATTCTACCATCACCAGGGATTGAGGCAAGGCGATCCACTCTCCCCCATGTTGTTCATAATCAGCTATGGAGCCGTTGCAGCGTATGTTCTCGAAAGCCACAGATATTGGAATTTTATCACCCATAAGGCAAAAATCAGTGGGGATTAGGACCAGCCTATATGCCGACGACGCTGCCCTGTTCATAAACCCCATTAGAAGAGAAGTTGAAGCCGCGCAGAAGATCCTGATAAGGTTTGGGGAGATCTCAGGTTTAATGATTAATCTTGGCAAGTGTGTTGCATACAAAATAAGATGCACAGACCCTGAGCACGCAGAGATTCTAATGGACTTTGGAGGTGCTGAAGGAAACCTACCCTGTCGATACCTGGGTTTGCCCCTAAACACTAGGAAGCCAAGAAGGGCTGAAATTCAGCCGATTCTGGACAAAGCCAGTGCAAGAATTAAACCATGGAAGGGCAAACTCATGAACAGAGTAGGGAGGTTGGATTTGGTAAACTCTGTTTTGACCGCCATCGCAACCTATTATTACCTGACTTGCTTTGCTGCGGAAAAATGGGCAGTTAAAAAACTGGACAAGAGTAGAAGAAATTTTCTCTGGGCTGGAGAAGAGGAGGCACATGGAGGAAAATGTATGGTCAACTGGAAACAATGTTGTTCGCCAAAAAAACTTGGAGGCCTAGGGATCAAAGACATTGCCCTCTTTAGCAGATCGCTACGTCTTCGGTGGCTTTGGTATGAGTGGGACTCACTGCAACGTCCATGGAAAGGAACTCCAGTACCATGTGACCAAATAGATAGAAAGCTCTTTGCGGCTTGCACAGAGATTACCATTGGTAATGGACAAACTGCACTTTTTTGGCATGATAGATGGCTGCAGGGTAATGCCCCTAAAGATATTGCACCAGAGCTCTTCTCATTGGCCTGGAGAAAAAATTTGAAGGTGGCTGAGGCTCTTGCTGGGGAAAGATGGATGCGCGGAATCCAAAGAATGTCAATACAACTTTCAACCTCTCATGACTCAATAGTCTGGAAGCGCTCCAACAATGGAAACTACACCGCTAAATCTGCTTATGAAGCTCAATTCATTGGCCGAATCCCACAACAGCAGCTAGAAGTGGTTTGGAAGGCAAAGACCGAAGGGAAAGTTAAATTCTATATTTGGCTCCTGCTTCAAAACAGAAATTGGACAGCAGACAGGCTTGCACGCCGAGAGTGGCCTCATAATCCTATCTGCCCCCTCTGCGACCAAGCACCGGAAACTGCGCTACACCTCCTTCTCCGTTGTCCGTATGCCAAGGAACTCTGGTTCTCTGCTAGAAGTATTTACCAGCGCATGGCTGATATTGCTCTTACTGCAACCTCCATTAATATGTGGTGGCGCAAGTTGAATTCAGTTGGGCCCAAGGAAATCAAGGACCGCCTGGAACTCAGCTAGCTGAGTTATAGTATGGTCTCAATCACCTGATGTAAGCTGATGTCATCAACTAGTTGTGCCAGCCCGTTTTCTGTTTGAGTTTGAGCGGAAGCCCGTTTGTTGTTTCCCGGACCTGCTTTCTGTTATTCCTTCGTAAAAACCTGGAGGCCCAAGTGGTTTGGCGCACACATTTGTCGGGCTTTTTTCTCTGTTTTTGCTGTGTTGATGGTTTTCTTTGCTGACGGTTTTGCCTGGCACCTGAGCTTGCATGCCCCAGGCAAAAAAAAGATTGGTCGCTACGTACTTCTTTGCCTGGCGTCTCTTTTTCTGGTTGGGTTGGGCCAGATTTTCATTAGCTATTTACTACACATATACAAAAAGAAAAAAAATATTTTAGATGGGTTTGTCATGACGTGAATTTGGACTGAAGAAAGAAGACGCATTGAGAAGAAAAAATCGACCCTAAAAGACCGTGAGTAGTAACTATATTTAAGAGAAAAATAGCCAAGAATGTTTTTAAAGAATTGCCGCTGGATCTGAAACATGCAATTGCGACTTGATTTACAACTTGCAGTTGTGACCCCAACTTGAAAACTTTCAGTTGCTACCCACTTAAAAACTTGAAGTTGCCGTTCAAAACTTTGAAAACTTTCTGTTGCAACCACACTTGAAAACTTAAAGTTGCGACCCGACTATGAATACTTGCAGTTGCGACCCAACTGTGAAAACTTGCAGTTACGACCCAACTTTGATTACTTGAAGTTGCAACTTGACACTGAAAACTTGCAGTTGCAATCCAACTTTGAATACTTGCAGTTGCGTCCACATTTAAAAATTTGTAGTTGCGACCTCGCTTGAAAACTTGCAATTGCAACCCGACTTTGAACACTTGCAATTGCGATTCGACTTTGAATACTTACAATTGCAACCCGAATTTGAATATTTGCAGTTGCGGCCACATTGAAAAACATGCATTTACGACCCTACTTGAAAATTTGCAGTTGCGACCCGACTTAAAAACTTGCAGTTGCGACCATAGTTAAACACTTGCAGTTGTGAGCCGACTTTGAATACTTGCAGTTGCAACCTGGCTGTGAATACTTGCAGTTGCGGCCCCACTTGAAAACTTGCAGTTGCGGCCTCATTTAGAAACTTGCAGTTGTGACCCGACTTTGAATACTTGCAATTACGACCCCACTTGAAAACTTACAATTGCGACCACATTTTAAAACTTGCAGTTGCGACCTGACTTGAGTAATGATGTCATTAGAATAAGAAGGAAAACGGAAGAAAACACAAAAAATATTAAATAAAATGAAAAATAAAATGTAAAAAAGTAAATGAAATATGAAAATTAAAAATAAAAATATAGAAAATAAAAAGGAAGAGAAAAACAAAAAGTGAAAGCCTAAATAGTCAACCCCCCACAAAAAAAAGCCTGAACAGTCAATCTTTAATTTATTGTAACGAAATAAATATTAAGATGAAATAAATGAATACACTTAATTAGGAAAAGGAAAAGAGTGGAACAATCTTCTGCTAATTAGTGAATAAGAAAATTTTAAAAACTAAAATAAAAAAATAAAAATAAAAATAGCAATTAATTCAGAAGAAAACAATTAATCAGGAGATAAAAAACACAAAAGGAGAGTTGTTAGAAAAGAGCTGACCATGGCACCTACGGTCAACAAATGACAATAACATGATACAAAAAAATATAAAAAAATGACAATAACATGCATACAGCTAGCAACGATTCACATGATCTCCCCCTGTACGATTCAAAAGAGGAATGCAGCAAACAGCTAAAAACGATTCACATCCTTCGATCGGTTGGGTAAAAAAAAGCCCACGTAGCCCAGCTCCATAGACAAAAAACAAAAGCCAGCACTCATGCACATGGGCAGCCGCGTCCCTCGGATGACACAACGCACGACGACGACACAATCTCATGCGTGGCGATTGGACGGTCAGAAAAGTGACTGATACCATAAATAAAACTCAGCTAGCTGAGTTTCAGCAAAACCGATCAAAAAAACCCAAGTTAGGTTTGCGATGTATATGACCTGGAACTTATGGAAGGAACGAAATCGCCGTGTCTTCCAGGCCACTAGTACACAACCTCCAGTTTTGTTGCAAATGGTTAAAGATGATGTCGGCCTCCTGGAGGAGGCCTTTCGGGAATAATCCCATGTAATCCTTGGGGCTGATCAGCCCCTGTCTGATCACTCCTATGTACATTCGTTTCTCTCTTCTATAATGCAATGGCAGAGCTCCTGCCCTTTCGGGTCAAAAAAAAAACTTGATGGCTTGTGAAAGAGAGTAGTGTATCGCATGCATATTTATAGCCAAAGATTCAGCTCACGTGCATATCCAGATCGCCCACGGTCTCCCGCTAGGGATAGAGCTTCCAACATTTACGTCCCATTAGTCCAACGTTAGTCTCTAGGTAGCTCGAAGGACGTCGATATAGCTAGCCGTTCGATCGGGTACCCCGCAATCTGCTAGGTACATGGCATATTGGCATCGATCGACAAGCTTATTTGGAAGGAAGGGTCGCGCATGCATCCAAGGCTTAGGCTGCGGCAGCTTCCAGCTTGAGTCGCTACCGCCAACACCAACCTGGCCAACTTGAGCGATCTCTCTCTCTTGGAGTTTATCGCGCAGATATATGCAAAACACTGAAAGATCTCTCTTTTTTCACCACTTCCATGCTCACGGACGCCTGGAGCCATGTGTGCGTGGACACCAACTGTTTGGCCTTACGTACGTACGAATAGTAGTAGGGAGTCAGCGTCGTTCCAAGGTGATTCACCCTCGTTTTGACCGGTGCGCAGTCATCTTGCGCTCCCGTCGCCTTCGGCCAACACGAGACAATTCCGCAGCTGGGACGCTGTGCGGTGAGCCTGGCTTCTTTGGCCTTCTGAAGCATAAGGGGAGATGGACACCGGACGATTGAGGCGGCATCCACCGTCATTTTCTTTCCAGCAACTGTAACTAATCGAACTTTGCTTGTTAAGTCGGCCGTGTCCTCCCAAGCGGTGTACTCCATCACGCCTCTCATCGTCCCGCCGAGCACGGTCCAAAACCTCAACAAAATTGAGCGGGCTTTTCTTTGGTCCGGCTCCAACAAGACGACCAGCGCCAAGCGCAATGTCAACTGAGAGATTGTATGCCGCCCCAGTGAGTACGGTGGCCCTGGCGTCCTAAACACTGACAAATTTGTGAAAGCTCTGCGCCTTCATTGGCCATGGTATGAATGAAAAGAGCCCAACAAGCTGTGCGCGGGCCATGGAAATCCGTGCACTGAGGAGGACCCATATTTTTATATGCTTCCACCACTATCACCGTGAACCATGGCGCAAAGACATCATATTGGGACTCCCCATGACTCCTTGGGAATAAGCCTAAGGACATCGCACCGCATCTTTGAAGCCTTGAGAAGGAAGAATTGAAAGATGCATGAAACCCTTAAAGATAACGCTTGGATCCTCATGATCAAATAAAACACTATCACCGGTAGTGCCACACACAATAGCTAGCTCTCCTTCCGTTCGCAGATAGCTGCAGTTTGCCGGCGTGAATGGCGAGAGGTCGATCCTTGGACCCATACGGCTCAGACAGGATCACGGGACGTCGCTCGCCGCCTTCCGCGCTCCGTTGAAAAAGAGAGAGCCCTGACGACGCCGTAGCTCTCCCACGCACGGAAAACTCAGTAGGAAGCTGCTGATTGGCATCCGATGAGAGGATGAGGCCACTGGTATCATAAGAAAATCCAAATACATACAGATCAGGAACGCCAAATACAAACAGGCTAGAAATTTCTGGACTTCGGAGGAATACCACGGTTCTGTCGGTATCGGAGCTTCATGATAAGCTTGATGCGGAGATGATATTGAAAAAGCTTCTTCATGAACGCGAACGTCCGACGAGTTGTTCAGGGGGACGCGAACACTCAATTTTTTCACATGATTGCCAATGGCAAGCACAGAAAGAAGAGGACCTTTCAGCTTGAACAAGATGAAGGAACGATTGTAGGACACGAGAACCTCAAATCATATATTACCAAGTATTACAAGCAGTTGTTTGGGCCTCCAGAGGAGAAATGTTTCTCTCTAGATGAGTCTAGGATTGAGGATGTTCCTCAACTTACTGCTATTGAGAATGATATTTTGGCTGCCCCTTTTTCTGAGAAAGAGGTATTTGAAGCCATCTCGCAGATGAAAAATAATAAGGCTCCTGGCCCGAATGATTTTTCGGCAGAGTTCTATAAGAAGTGCTGGCATATTATTAAGGGGGATTTGTTGCCGTTGTTCCATGATTTATTCTCTGGATAGCTTCAGCTTTTTCATCTGAATTTTGGAAAGATAACACTTCTTCCTAAGAAAACAGAGGCTGTGAGAATTGAGCAATTGAGGCTCATCTGTCTTCTTAATGTTAGTTTTAAATTTTTTACCAAGGTCGGGACTAATAGGCTCACGCAGATTGCGCATTCTGTGGTGCAGCATTCCCAAACCGCTTTCATGCCGGACAGGAACATCCTTGAAGGGGTTGTGGTCCTTCATGAAATGCTCCACGAGATTCACACGAAAAAACTCGATGGTGTTGTTTTCAAGGTGGATTTCGAGAAAGCGTACGATAAAGTCAAATGGTCTTTCCTTCAACAGGCCTTACGCATGAAGGGTTTTGATGAAGTCTGAAGACGCCAGGTAGAATCCTTCACGTAGAAAGGGAGTGTTGGAATTAAAGTGAATGATGGCATATGTCATTATTTCTAGACACACAAGGGCCTGAGACTAGGTGATCCAATGTCTCCTATTTTGTTCAACATAGTGGTCGATATGTTGGCAATTTTGATAGGTAGGGAAAAGGAGGCCGGTCAGGTGGGTGGCTTGGTGCCTCATCTAGTTGATGGAGGTGTGTCCATCTTGCAGTACGCTGATGATACGATCATCTTTATGGAGCACGACTTGGTAAAAGCGAGAAATATGAAGTTGGTGTTGTGCTTATTTGAACAATTGACCGGGTTAAAGATTAACTTTCATAAAAGCGAATTGTTCTGTTTTGGTAGAGCCAATGAGTAACAAGATGCTTATAGGCAATTGTTTGGATGCGAATTGGGGACTTTACCTTTCACGTACTTGGGTATACCCATTCACCATCGTAAGCTGACAAACAGAGAATGAAAGTGTATTGAGGATCAGTTTGAGAAGAAACTGAGTTGCTGGAAGGGCGAACTTATGTCATACGGCGGCTGATTGATTCTTATTAATTCGGTACTCACTAGTATGCCTATGTTTCTCTTATCCTTCTTTGAAGTCCCAGTTGGTGTTAGGAAAAGGCTGGACTTTTATTGATCCCGATTCTTCTGGCAGAGTGATGAACTAAAGAGAAAATACAGACTCGCCAAATGGAACATCATCTGTAGACCAAAGGACCAGGGGGGCCTTGGCATTGAGTGAGAATCTTGATGTCAAGAACAGATGTCTTCTCAGTAAGTGACTGTATAAGTTATCATTGGAGACTGAGGCTACGTGGGCGCAGATTCTCCATAGTAAGTATCTGCAGTCCAAAACTTTGTCCCAGGTGACAGTGAGACCGACTGACTCGCCTTTTTGGAAGGGGCTTATGAGAGTCAAAGCAGCCTTCTTTAACAGGACAAAGTTTATAGTCGGTAATGGCACTACCACGCGTTTCTGGGAGGATACTTGGCTTGGAGAAACGCCGTTGGCGCTTCAGTATCCGTCCCTGTATAGTATTGTTCAACGAGGTGATGCCATTGTTGCCACGATAATGCAGTCCATCCCCCTTAATATTCACTTTAGGAGGACGCTTGTTGGCAACCGGTGGGAAACATGGCTTCATTTGGTGAGTAGATTGATGGAGGTTCAGCTATCTCATCAGTCCGGTCAGTTGTGTTGGAAGCTTACTAGGTCTGGAGAGTTGAAAGTTAAATCGATGTATATCGATGTCATCAACTCTAGCGTCATTCCTAGTTCCAAGTATGTTTGGAAAGTCAAAGTTCCTTTGAAAATTAAAGTGTTTATGTGGTTTATACATAAACAAGTCATTTTAACAAAGGATAACTTGGTAAGACGCAACTGGACAGGATCTACTAGGTGTAGTTTTTGTGTTCAGGATGAAACCATCAAACACCTGTTCTTTGATTGTCTGCTGGCCAAAGTTTTGTGGCAGACGGTGCACATTGCCTTTAATATTTCTCCACCGAATTCTGTCAGTACGTTATTTGGAACGTGGCTTGTTGGGATAGAGTCCGAAACAGTTAGACACATTCACGTAGGAGTATGTGCTTTGTTGTGGGCAATTTGGATTTGCAGAAATGATTTTGCTTTTAACAGAACAACAAATATTCATTTTTTGCAGGTTATTTTCCGAGCCACTGCGCTGATCCGTATGTGGTCGTTACTCACTCCGACGCAGGCCAGAGAGCGTTTGGTTACTGGATCTATCCGGTGGGAGATGGTAGCACGGGATATTTTCAACCGGTTTGGATGGCGGTCATGTAATAGGATAGGCAATTAGTTTTCCTATCTTTGTTTTGCTAGCCGGTTGTGGCCTCTTGGCCTTTTTGTCTTTGGCGTTGTGGCTCTTTGTGAGCTTGCCGTCACTTTATTTTCAGACTGTAAGACATTGTTGAACCTATTTGCTTTTTATAAAGATGGACGTATGCATCGCTCTGATGCAGAGGCCGGAGAGTCCCTTTTTCGAAAAAAAATATGTTTCAGCTGTTCAACCAGAAGCTCACCCACGGCTCAATTTTCAGAAGAAATAGTTAACAGTATCTAGCATTTAGAAAGAAAGAAGTGATAAGTTCAGACTTGACAGATACCTAAATACACTCAGAATAGTTAACGTACCAAGAGCAAGTGGCCATATGTGCCAAGTAGTAGACGATGGAGGAGCCCTTTTTTGTTGCTGCGCGCGACGTCACTGCCGCACTCACTCACTATCCACCAGAAGATCATTCTATTTTTGAAAATATCTGGCCCTTTTCGCGCCATGCCAACCAGCCCGTCGTCGACAGTCGTCGCTGCTTCTGTCCGCTCCCGTGGAAAATTTCAAGAAACGAACGAGCAGGGCAGCATGCCGAAAACGATCGGATTATGGATCCATGAATGCATGTTTGATGCGAGATCGTCCTCCGTCGCCGTTGTTAAAAGGATGGATTGTTTTGCACTGTTTGCATTTGCAAACTGACAAATAATTTTTTGAAACAGTTTTGCCAGCTAACTATTGGAAAATATAGTCGGCCGGCCAGCTGTGGCGACGGGTTTAGGGTTTGAAATTCGTTAAACTAGCGACGCTCACTAACAAGCGTCACCCTATTTTGGTTCAGCTACGAAGTGTTGCGTCCTGTGGGATGAGAGTAAGGCTGTAAGGGGTGAGTTGAGTTTTATAAAGGGAGACAATGACCATGAAGGATGTGTGTCAGTTGCCACATCCTATGGGCTGAATTTTGTCAATTAAATTGAATGGGTGGGTTTAAATATAATTCTATACTAGTAGCACTTAAGATAAAAATCTTTGTTGCGTAGAGTATTAATGAGCTTAACAAGTTACTCTTGAAACTTGTTAGCTTGTTCGTTAAGGCTGTTAAGTTTAGTGAGCTGAAGGCAATGATTGACCCTGCTTATTAATAATCGAACTACGAGCTTAACTAGTCGCGCTATCAAGCGCTCATTTTTAACTCATGAGCTACGTTTTTTTTGTTCCAACCCTAGGTGCAGAGACTGATGTAATTGATATTCCCTTAATATTTATATATTACTAGCACATATGCCCGTGCGTCGCAACGGAAGGATAAAATTACATGCTTCTAGCTTAATATAAGAATGAATCAAGATCCCCACATCTCCATATTCTCTAGTTCAACATGTCACCCTTTAATTAGAGCCAAATCAATATATTCTTTTTTTATTGGCACGTGCCCATAATTTGTTTCAATTATAATTAACCAGCATATTTTCTTTTATTGACGCATGGAAGCTACCACTGTCAATAATTTATGAAATGCCAAATATCTATACCTACTAATAAAGCAAGGTGCGTTTCTTCAATTTAATAAAAATCGTACGAAGTTCTCCACAAATTGTTTTTTCTTTGGTAACAGACGGAGTACAAAAGTTTAGTACCACCTCGAATAGGAACAAAAAATATTTTAGTGGTGAACGGATGAAAAAATTGGAGAAACGCCCCTTGCTTTATTAGTAGGTATAGACTAGCAAATATGCCCGTGCGTTGCAACGGGAGATAAATCAGTATGCATTTAAAATCAGTGAGAATTATATGTGGGCACGTGAAAAAGAAACATTTAGCTTAACGGTTTCGCCATGTATGAAGGAATCAATCTGCTATTTTCCATTCATTGATCAATGACATTTAAGAGTTTGCGCATGAGTTATTTAATCTACTATTCCTTTCAATCCTTTCAATCGAGGGGATTTTAAGGTATGAAGTTTATGAATATTCTAAGAAACATGAATAATTTTTTACATGCTGAGCAGTTTTTAACAAATTAACTATACTTTAAAATTCAAAACATTATATGAAAACACCGATTTTTTAAATAAAAACATGAACATTTATTTAAAACGGGAACATGTGTTGAGAATTCATAAGATTTTTTAGGAGATGTGTATCTTTTCTACACGAACATTATTTTTAATTTTGAAATATCACGAAACCATGAATATTTTTCAAATTTGGAGCATTTTTCGAAATGCCATTTTCTTTTTCGAAATTCCAAACAATTTTGAAAAACAATAATTTAATCAAAATGGGCAACTTTTGCAATTTTAAATTTTTTAAAAATAGCAACAAAATTTTGGAATTACAAACATATTCCAAATCTTGCTTTTTCCTTCTGAACTTTTTGAGAATTTTAATTTATGAAATAAATTCCAAAATAAAAATAAACTTGGAAGTGAAAAGATATAGGAAAGGAGAATAAAAAGAAGTAAAACACAGAAAAATAAACATTATATGAATTTGTGAACCTTTTTAAACTCGAACATGTGTTGAGAATTCATAAGATTTTTAGAAAATGTGTATCTTTTATACACGAACATTATTTATGGTTTTAAAATTTCACTAAAACCGGAGTATTTTTCAAATTTGGGGCATTTTTGAAATGCCATTTTATTTTGACATCCCTAACAATTATGCAAAACAATATTTTTTAAAGAAAATTTTTATAATTTCCGAATATTTTAAAATAGAAACAAAATTTTGGAATTCTGAACATTTTCCAAAATTTCTTTTTTTATTCTGAACTTTTTTGGTAATTTTAATTTATGAAATAAATTCAAAAAGAAAAATAAACTGGAACTGAAAAAAGATACAGGGAAAGGACAATAAAAGTAGAAGTAAAACACAGGAAAAATATAAACGGGCCAGCCCATTATTATTTGCCATGTGCGAAATTCTGACTATTTATCATGCTGTGCGAAAAATAGAGTTTTCCCAGCTGCATAGGCAGAAAAATAGATGGGCTGGCTTTGCTGGGCCACCGCAAGCGGCCCACGTACAACAATTCTTTTTCTAGCAAACAAACGCATAAGACTTTAGTACCACCTCGGGTAAAAATAATTTTTTTTTCCAACGGTGAACGGATGAAAATATAGGCGAAACGCACCTTGCTTTATTAGTAGGTATAGATATAGATTTATTAAAAAATGAAAATACATCTCTACCCTGCAATGGATCGGTTATAAACTTGTGATTCCAAGTATCTAGCAGTCAACAAAAGTGGACTGATAGAGTCAATAAAAGTAGGATAAACACATGCACTATGCGTCCCTGTAGATTAGTACCGATACACAGTATATTACTTTTGTCTCCACCTGCATATCTCGATCACTCAAATCGGTTTTTGACCCTTCTCGCAGAAATCTGAACTCCCAGACAAATATTTCGCATGGCTGTCTGGCTGGCATGCCCTGCTAACAACCATATGTGTTGAGTGGAAGAACTGGAATTTTCTTTTGCTTATGATTCAGGATATGTTCTCAGTCCTATAAAAAAAGGATATGTTCCAAGTCCAGGTCCCTTACTGCAGTTAATTGGCCATCCCTAACTTACAAACATCTTAAATGTTGGGACTGTTCACTAACCCTCGTATGAATACCATTAGCAGTTGGTAGTCGACGTGTGACAACAACACTGCATGAACACGGGGCAAAATTCAGCCTTGTTATGTAATCCCTCTGTTCCTAAATACTACTCCCTTCGTCTCACAATGTAAGATGTTTTTTTTGACACTTCAAACATCTTACAATATGGGACGGAGTATAAGTTTTTTAGAGATTCTATTATGAATTATATACAAATGTATATATACATATATTATTTTCAGGTTATCTTCAGGTTTCTACTGGTTATCTTCAAGGCCATAGCATTGATCCGTATGTGGTCGCTACTCACTCCGACGAAGGCCAGGGGGTGTTTGGCTACTGCGTCTACCCGATGGGAGATGGTAGCTCGGGTTATTTTCAACCGGTTTGGATGGCGGTCATGTAATAGGATAGGCATGTAGTGCTCCTATTTTATTTGCCAGCCGGTTGTGGCTTCATGATTAGGCTTGTTTGAGCAGCTTGTTTTTCTTTTCGACCTTTCAGATTTTGGAGACTTTGTGCTTCATTTTGTTTTTTAATAATATGAGCGTATGCATCTTTCTGATGCAGAGGTTGGGGTAATATCCATTTTCTAAAAAAATATATATACATATTTTAAAGTGTAAATTAACTCCTTTTATCTCTTATTGAAATATCAAAAGACTTGTATTTAGAAATGGAGCGAGTACGTAGCAAAGTGTCTAGTTGTCTAAACATTTGAGTAATAGGTCTAATATTGCCTGTATTTCAGGTGGTGCATTGACAGTACAAATTCGTTCTATCGTCGGAGGTCTAGAAACTAGAAAAGAAACACAGTGACATCCATCTCACCTCATTTTGCCCCGGATGTGGTCTTTTATTGAAATATCTAAAGACTTAGATTGAGAAACGAAGGGAGTATGGAGCAGAGTGTGTTAGAATAATTCCGAGGCGCGTAGTCGATCTATCGAGGACCAAGTAATCACACAAGTACGACACCGAGATTTGTTAACTAGGTTCACCGATAGGCACATGCTCGTCGATCCGTCAGACAGTCCAGTCCAACCCAATAGAAATTATCAGACTGCAACAATGCTCCACCCTGCATCTTGTCCGTCTCGCACATCTTTGCATTGCTTGACGCCCTATATATGCATGATCTCTGCACACGCACTCCAGGCTCCACGAACCCTATGTGTGTCAGCAACGTGCAAACCTCCTGGTAGAACCACGTGCAATTAGCAATTACCTCCAAAGAAATTACTTCTTGTAGCTCCCGTAGGTGTGCTTAGCATGTACCCTGCACCTCCCAATGCCCTTTTCTTTTATCATCATTCCTAACTCATGCAACGCATGTACTCCCTTCGTTCTTAAATAGAAGTTTTTGTAGAGATTCCAGTTGCATGTACTCCCTTCGTTCTTAAATACAAGTCTTTGTAGAGATTCCACTAGGTGGACTACATATGAAGCAAAATGAATAAGACAAGTTTCAGAGTGGTGGGGCTTTTTTAGAACCGTTCGTTGATGTCGATCTAACGGCAGACAAATACGAAGTACTGGGTAGTACTCCGATGAAAGTACGCGAAAGTAGTAAAACGAGTGGGGCCAGTACTCGTGACAAGGTGGGGACGCGTTTTAATCTAGGGGTAGTTTAGTCCTAGGAAAATTTGCACGCGCCGCCCCTCTCGTCGAATGCATAACCGCCGCCATGGTGATTCACATTCCACAATTACTCATCGGCGGCCATCTCCTCCTCTCCTCCAAGTCCACCTCGGTCATCTCCTCCTTCTTGCCGCTGCAACTTCGCTCCACTCAGCAACCCCCACCCACCCGCACCCCCATGGCGGCGGCGAGAACACCGACTTCGTGCAGATCGCCGGCGGCGACCAGGTCAAGTTGGCCAGGTTGAGGAGATCCGTTCTTGGTTTGACAACACAAGGCGAGATGAACTGGGCGGCAATGGCCACTCTCAAGAATATGACGAAGAAGGAGAGGGCAAAGCTTTGCCCCGCCCGCACAACCGATTGACAAGATCGAGATCCTCCTCTGGCGATGGAGCAGGCCAATTCGTCCCAGCGAGTGGACCAGGCGGAGGTGGTGGGCGTTCAGATCGTGGTAGAGCATTCACTGGATCAGAACCCACCGTGCACGAGGTGCCGTTGCAGATTGTGCAGCCTCCAACCGAGTCACCGGAGACTCGAGCGCAAGATGAGGAGGACGTGGTCGCGACCTCGCTTCCCGCCGTTCTCCACGCTTCCTCGCCACTCTCCTCGTCTCGAATGGCGGCGGTAGCTATGTTTAGAGTAAGCTTCCCCACTCCTCATCTTCCTACTGCTCGTGCTTACATCGTGGTGATACTGATCGTAATAGCTCAGAGAGGGAATGCTAGATGGCATTTTAATCTCAATGAATTGCATGAATATTTGAGTACATGGATTTGGAGGATGGATTATGATGTATGTGAACCCTAGGCATCATATGAACCCTAGGAAAAATTAGTAATGTTCTAGTGGTAGACACTGAAATATTTCGGTACACACCGGTAGGCACTGAAATATTTCGGAACTGCCCTAGGCAAAATTTGTAATGTTGTAGTGGTGGACACTGAAATATTTCGGTACACACCGGTAGGCACTGAAATATTTCGGTACTGCCCTAGGCAAAATTTGTAATGTTGTAGTGGTAGACACTGAAATATTTCGGTACACACCGGTAGGCACTGAAATATTTCGTTACTACAATTTCAGTACACACCGATGCACACTGAATTATTTCAAGATCTGCAGTTTCAGCACACACTGAAATATTTCAATCTCGCAAATTCTATACAAAGTTGGCATTTTGTCATTTATGTGTGAATCAATCCATGCATCATATGGCATAACTTTGTACATGAGTTTGGGTCAATTTCATGTCTATTTATTGTTAAAATTATTGTCATGCCATGAAACACAAGACAAGTCACTGACCCAAGCTTGCAAAGATGACATATCAATGTTGCTGATATGCACGTTTTCACCAAGTCTTGTGTCTGAATTAAAACTGAGCATTTTTCTTGATGGTATCCATGGATCTAGAACTCCTATGAATTTGCTCATGTTGGATGTTTTATTCTCCATCATTTGTACTAGCATTCCGATGCGATTAGATGCCATGACAAGACCCTGGCATATTTATTTTCTTGCCTCCAACATCACATGTGTGTTTTGCGGGAAAAAACACGGAGTTCACCAGTGGCTGAAGTTGTGAGGCTGGGAGGCTGATGGTGCTGCTCTTGGCTGATCCTTCTTCTTTCAGTTTTTGTTCGTCATTTATCAAGCTGTTGGACCAGGGCTACTTCCCTATGTGATGTTAATGTATTAAGTAGTTCCTTCGAATTTGTAGTATTAGTTAGTTTGAATGTGGAAGTACCTTAATTTTTGGAACGAAATGTTGCTATGTAGGACCAAGGGTTTCATACCTTAATCTTTGGATAATTAATTATGTGAACTGTTAGATGTGGCGCTGTGAAACGCCTCTACCATTGATACTATAGTTCAACATGTCGGTCCAATTAGAGACCAGCCACTACCATATAGAACAGTTAGCATTTCATACTACAACTTTGCACGTACAAAACATCACACAGTGGAAGCACATCCCTAAGCACCTTGCATTGTACAAGGTCTTAGAGACCAGCCTCTACCATATATAACAGTTACCATGTCACACTACAGCATATAAAACATCACACAATGGAATAATCATAGCTAGTAGAGCATTAGGTACCGATTAATAATAGTTGCAATCCATCACAAGCAATAGTACCTAGATATGAGTAGATATAGGTGCGGTAATACACGACAAGTACTGCAAACAAGAGCTGACATAACAAGCTCATTTCACATTGATACATGGCCCACCCAGTTCTAAATGAGGTGGATGGTGATCATCATCCTCAAGTCATGGCGACGGGTGTTACGCAGCAGTGAGTAGGATGGCCTGTCCTACCGAAGATTCTTGGCACGAAGGAACTTCTTCCACCCTGCCCTGCTCAAGACAAAGTCGACCGTCCGTGTCCATCGTGCATAGGCACAGTGGTGATGGAGCCCGTTCGGTAAGGCGTAGTCCAGCAGCCATGCCTTCTTCGCCGGTCGATGCCACAGCTATCAAGTAACCTCTTAGGTAATTTCTGAAAACAGTTGACATGATATATGATCATGTCACGTGCAATATCAACAAAGCATACACTTCAAGACACATATATCATTGGATTCAACACGAGCATATATATCATCACATCACTACACTATCGCCAAGCATCAAATTACTACAGTAATTAGGCATGTCATTAGATTACTCCGTACACTAAGCATATCATCGCATATTACTACACTACATGCATGTCATAAAATTCTTCACTAAATGAATTCTAAACTTGGCCTCTCATCACAATACTACAACATGCATATCATATGAAGTACTACACTAACTAAGCATGCATATCATGTAATTACCACACTAAGTAACATACCATGATATGCCGTTTAACATTCGTCCTTGTGAGGCGGGTCACGAATGGCTTCCCTAGGTAGTCTTCACGTAGCGGAAGCATGTCCCAGAGGTTGCCGATTTCCTCGTCGCCCAGGCTGAGTCCTTGGGCATACAGGTATTCAACAAGTGGGTTCTCATCATCATCTGAATCAGCACCATCTTCGTCCTCGTGAACTTCATCCTCACTATCCGGAATGAAATTTAGATAGATAACAGAAATCCTGGGCCTATCTCTTCTGAAGGAGAAGCTGATCAATTCACCCCCAGTAAGACGCATGCGGGCGATGAAACGATCCCAATCATCTCCTCCTATCTGGGTTATCTTTCGCCTTCTCGACCTGCATAGTGTATGGGCCCCAAAGGCGTCGAAGGTCACGGTGTCTGCGACGAGCTCATTGAATGCCAATCTCACATTGCATGGTACGATCTGTGTAAGATAAAAACAAATAGCAGACACAATACATTAGTGCAAATAGCAAAAAAAAAGAATGTACTGTCAGAAGGTTCATATAAATTATTACCGCTGCATAAACAAAAGAAGGCTGGAAGTAGATGCCGAACAACGTGGCAGTAGAAAGGCTGGTCCGGCACCATGAGTTGCAGCGTCCACATTGTGCTTCCTCCATTCTACACAGAACATGTTGAACTCTAAGTTGAATTGTACATAGTACAATACAAAGATCATACATATAATAAATCATAGTGATAACCTATACTGGCAATGGCCAATCAATCTATTTTCTATCATCTATGTAATAAAGCAATGGCAATGACAATGGCAATGCCCGATTCATCTAAACCTAGGAATAGTTGGGCATCGAAACTTAAACCAGTCCAATCCACGGCACACATCAAAACCAAACCAATCCAGATATTTTCATTTAGAATCTAGACCAAACCGAACTATACATGCGCGTCATCCAACCCAGTCCAAACCGTTTTCAACTTCCAAAGGTTCAAACCGTGGATAAAGCCATATGCGAGGGCACGTCATGAATCTAGATCAGACATGGCGTCAAAGCTCGAGAGAGCCGACGAGCTCCGGCCGGCAACTGCGGCTCTTGGATTTGAAGCAGTAGTAGGTCGTAGTGGCGGCTCAAACTAATTGATTGATTTGGTCTCAAACCATATAAACCAAATCAAGATCCAATCCAAAAACTAAGTTTCATTCCAAACCAATCGGCTCAGATCCGCCTCCGTAGGGAGACGCGTTTGGGGAAGGGAAGAAGAGTGGAGATCTGACGTACTTGCCGTAGTTGGCGGCGGCGGCGCACCGCAGCGAAGAGAGGGTCGTCGGCGGATGGCGGCGGAGGCGGCGGTGCTGGTCGAGAAGGGGAGAAAGAAAGATGTGGAGTGGTCGAGACAGGGAGAAAGAAAAATGTGGTACATGTGGTGGCTCGGTTGTGTGGATGACAAGGGGACCCACTTGTGAGACCGATAGCAATTGATGGCAAACCGTAGGAGGTGCACGACCACGTGCACGACCGCCACGCCCCCCACGTGGAATCGGGACGGCCGGGTGGGTGTGTCAAGTCAAATCGGCACCCGCGGCTTCTCGGTAACTCCAAGAGGCAGGAGCAGTGCATTTCTTCCCCAAATCGGGTAGAAAACCCTCGTCCTCTCCCGAACCTAACCACCCTCTCTTCCTTCCTCACCACCTCACCACCCTCTCCTCCTTCCTCACCACCCTCCTCCCTCCCTACGCCTCCCTCCTCCTGTCTTCGACCGACGATGAAGCGCGGGCGTGAAGATGCGGCGGACGAGCCGGAGGCAACCATCGGAGCAGAACAGTCTGCTGCCGTGGCTGCAGCCGTGGGTGGAGCGGCTGAGTCCGCCGTAGCGGCGGAAGCTGGCGGTGCAGCGACCGTTGTGCCTGCTCCCGCTGCCATCGCAGCCGTCGAGGCACCCGTCGGTGAGCACAAGGTCGGGGAAGATCTGGAGGAGGAGGAGATGAGAAGGCGTAAGCGCAAGGTGCATGACGAAATCGAAGAGATCTTCGAGGAGAACGCCATAAAGGAGTTCGACGTAGATTGCAGGAAGGGAAGCGGCTTCGACGAGGATGCCATCGACGAGCTATCTGAGGTAGTACTCTGTTTTTTGCTCTGTTTTTTTTCATGACATTGGGGTTTTTCTTGTTAACTAGATGAGCATCAATTTCACTTGGGCGTGCTAGTTGTACGTATGTAGGATTGTAGGGATCTAGCATAGATCTTCATGTTGGATGTGGATTTTTAAATCTGATTCACATTTTGATTCCAGCAGATACGCTGGTTATTTTCATGGCATTGGGGTTTGTCTTGTTAACTAGATGAGCATAAGTTTCAGAAGGGATACATTAATGAAAGAAGTGGGGTAATGAAACCAAATACAAGAAAATGTTCATGGCAGGGATACATTAATGAAAAAAGTGGGTTAAACAATGGATATATGGCAGGATTCTCCATTGGCTTCCCCAGGACAGTGACTAAATGCTGCAGTTCCTGATTCATTATAGTTTATGTACATGAATTAATTTGCACACATGTTCGTAGATGATTAGTTTGCACACATGTTCATAGATGATCCATTTGCAAATTCTATACAGATTTCCATTTTGCAAAGGAAGTGATCGCTCCCTTAATAATTATGGGCTGACATTACATATCCACTGGATACCGAAAAATCAAAACATCTCATCTACCCAATTTTCCACAGTATTTTATTTAGATGATCACAGCCACATCTCTCATCAATATGAGCAGTGAGACACCCCATAGCTCCTTTACCAATTTCCTTCTGAAAGTTATTAGGGTCTAACAATGTTGGAGAAGCAGTATTGCCGCTGTTAGAAAGAATAATTGTTTCTTCATTCCAGTAGATAGAACAAACCCCCCTTGTGTGAAACATGGAGGAGTACAATGAAGCCATTTTTCTGATTCCAATAAGAATTACACCTGTAACAAGTATGAAATATCATTAAACCAAGCCACTTCATGTAGTCTTTCATGTGTTAGTTATGTACTACTTGTGCACTAATCTATAAATGCAACTATTCCACCGTCCATAATTGTGCATGTCAATTTATTTGGCTCAATTATGTATGTGCACATACGCCTTATTTCTAGCAAATAGATAGTTTCCATGTTTCACATGTGTACTTTCAAAACATTGTAATTAAAGTCAATGTACCATAATATATCACCTGAGTTGTTCTATGTGTACTAATTCACTAATTGACAGGAGGATGACGACGACGTGGACTACAGCATGGACAGCAGGCACAGCAAGAGCCGGTACACCCTGAGGCATCTGATTGTTGGGAAGATCAAGTACCATTGGTTTGGCAAGATTGGGTGCCCTTTGTGTTGCAAGGTGATCGGTGGCGGCATAGATGGCATGATCCAGCATGCCTTCAGCGCTGGCAATGGACATGGCAAGAATCGTAGTGCCAGTACTCTGGCTAAACATGCTGCCTACGCACGCTTCCTTGAGATTGTCAAAGTCAATGAGCCGTACAACATGCATTGAAGAAGGGAGAGAAGCGATGTGCTGCTAGAGTGCTGATGCTGCCCCAGGACCGTCGTGTCCTCTTATGTTATCTATGTTTCTTTGTTGTTGGAGTCTAAAACTTATGTCCTATGGTGTGTCTGAACCTATGCTGAGCGGTGGTTGATCTGCCGTTTATGTTAAGAATTTGCTGCTACTCTGGTTTAGTGTTCCTAGTTGTTAATAATATTTTGGTGATGCATGTTTAAGCCTTGTGCAATGCTAGATGCTTAGGGTGGTGCTTAGAAAAATAAACAGGGTTTTTCTGATGCACCGGTGCATATTTGTACAGGAGAGACGCCTAGTTATGCGTCTACCCTGTACAAATAAGCACATGTTCTTAAGAAAAGCCTGGTTTATTTCTATAAGCAACTCCCCTAAACACCTTGCATTGTACAAGGCCTTACCAACTCAAGTATCGTACGATGGTCTATGTTATGGTTGCTGTGTTATTCTGCCGTATGGTGATGCATGCTAGGAACTCTAATAATATGACTATGGTAGTTATAGCTTGGCATGACTATGTTTAGTGTATAAATCAGCATGTTCCTGCCATATGTATGAGCAGTTACAACTGAACTATGCATTAATTTTTGACAAAATTAAAGCATGCAAATGATTGCCGATTCCACCTATTGCCAAATCAAGCTTTGTACTGATGATGCATTAGATATTGCAATAAGTAGAGGATGCTCATGATTGCCAAAAGTACCTATTTCCACTTTCTGATAAGAACTCAACGTGTATCAAATGATGCTAAAAGTAGAGCATGGGCATGAGAATGTATCAATGCATTATATATTGCAATAAGTAGAGGATGCTCATGATTGCCAAAAGCACCTATTTCCACTTTCTGATAAGAAAAACAAAACGTGTATGAAATGATGCTAAAAGTAGAGCATGAGCATGAGCATGTATCAATTAATGATCAATTGATGCTACCTATTTGTGTTTGAATGGGCTCAATAAAGCTGGTGCTGGTTTATGCTCTCTGCGTGACCGTGATGGTAACGAAGACACTTGGTTGGCTATGGTCTTGCTGTCAAATTTATGTTTTAGTTCTTTAAGACTCTTTGTTTTTGCTGTTTGCTCGGGATCAACTTGCTTTCTCGGGCGTCCACGTGCTCTCTTCCTTTTGGGGGAGTTGGGTGCACCATTTTCGGGGGAGTTGGGTGCACCGGTATCCTTCTGGGAGTTGGATGTGTCAGGTTCATTGGAACCATCAGGATTGTTGACTAAATGTACGTCCTCTTCTGAAGCATCAGGTAGAACTGCTTGCTGAGCATCGTACACTTCCTTCTGTTTAAGAGAGAGTGCTGCATTAGTTCTAATCATGAGACTTGTGAAATAAATGATATATTCTTGATGTAGCGCTAACCGTTATGGGGAACTTATATGATTCGAGACGAAGCGCATTGCAATCTGAATGCAGTAAGGCTGTACATATTTTCCACCTGAAAATATCTATCCTTGCCTATATTGGATAACCGACAATGACGTCAGCATAGCTTTCAAGCTAAACAAAGTACAAATATAAATTAGGCATTCAATTACCTAGTTCGTAATATTGGTCATTTCATCCCCGTTCCATGACAACATGTACTGCAGTGTCCAAACCGCACAGGAAGTCCTGCGATGTTTAGTTAAAGATCAGTAATCTTATTCGTGTACGCAAATAATAATTTATGAGGCCATGCGTACCCATCGGTCTGTTGTGGTATGTTCTCATAGCGTTTTTTGGTCCATTCGGCAAAATTGATGTTCTTAGCTGGTGATATCAACCCTTTCTTGACAGCTTCGTCAATGCAGAACTGAATCGGGTCCACCTAGGGTACGACGAGTTATACATAGGGTTACGGTACTTTGGGAGCTCATGTTCCATGCGGATCAAAAGAGGCAGCAAGAGAACACTTACAAGAGAATCTTTCTTGGTCTTGTCGCAATGATAATTCATGGAGTTCAGAGTCTGAATTTCTTTTTTGTCAAAATTAAACATCATTAGCATCCAATGGTTTTGGTGTACATTGAGTGGGACATGCACCTGCAGTAAAATTCGGGTTGGGTTGAGAACCGAAAGTTGTCGTGTACGTAAACTATGAAAGTGTGGAAAACGTGTACCTTTCGGCGCCCTACAAATTTTCCTGCTACACGAGCTAACCATGAGGTTGCACGTCCAACAGGAACCACCCCCTTCATTTGTAACAGCTTTTCGGTTTCTTGAGGGGATATGATTGAGGTAGTATCATTCTCAATTTGGCTAATGCTAGCATATGCCATAATAACCTGCCAAATTTTCAATCATACAATAATAAGACAGTTGTTGCAGTAATGATGTAGAATAGAGTATAATGGGCTTACATCACCATAAATGTATTTCTCGTCCAAATTTCGCTTCAGATTTTCTGCTGTGAGGGTAATGTCTCCGATTCTAGCTATTTCAACAGGGTCGTATGTTCCGCGGATGTAAACGGCTGTCTCTATGTCCTCATGAGTGAACTTGTAATCATTACCAAAGACAGGCTTCATCGGAGTTAATTGTGGTTCCTCATTGTTTTCCGTCACATGTCTTGCACTTGGTGTACTCGAAGTCCTGTCGTGACTTGGCTAGCCCTAGGAGTTCTGTCGGGATGAATTGCACACATTGACTTGATCCTACAATGAACAAAGGTAGTTCATCATTAGTTTGTTACTTTTAGATATTAACATGTTGGGCCATATTGATCACCTGCACGCCTCCTTTCTGTGACACTGATTGTCGGTTCCTTGTAAATTCGTATTTTAAGTCCTGTAACAATGCAAACAATAATGAACATGAAGGAACATATTCATAAAAAATACAAAATGCACAGTATGACATACATGGAGTTCCCTCCTTAAGTCTTTAATTTCGTCCTCGGCCTTCGACAACCTAGGATTAGTGCCAGTTTTAGTCTTCATGTCGATCAAGTCTTCACCTAGAGTCTGGTATTTGACATCAAATCTGTGCTCAATTTCCATTAACTTCCTGCCTACCTTCTTTTCATGATCAGCAATGCGTGCATTCATGACTTCAACTACCATTTCAATATGTGTAAACAAAATAAAACCCCGTTGATAACAATAGCTAAATGAATGAGGTTCCATGACACCTATTTGTGATATTGCAAAAACAAATAGTCTTTGGAGTACACACTTGCTGGCTACCAAATTGTTGTCCTTGTTATGGTGCTCGATACGAATCATGTTGATGCACATGTTCATCTTTTTTTCTTGGAAAATTATTAGAATTCTCGGACGGTCGTTGAGGAGCACAAATTTCCATGACATCCTATTTTTTTAAATATAATGAACCATTAGTACCAAATAAAAAATCGGATATAGAAAGTTCAATTGTAGATTGGTACCAGCCCGTTATGAAGACCTCCTTTCTCGTAAGCATCGCTTCTTATAGTAGCCATCATTTCGTCCCATCGTGCGATCAATGGAGGGGGTCTAGAAGCATACATTAATCAGCCACTACGCACGTGCTCCCAGTACCAATACTACACAATAAATTATTTCATCACCATACGATATGCAATGTAACAATAATTAAAGGACATTAAGTAGTGATCTAGCACTAACCTGGAGCAGAATTAGATTTCCTTGTAGATTTACGTGATCTCGATTTCTAAACTTGTCAACGGACTTGAAGAAGTGATTAAGTGTGAAACATCCCCAGTTAAATTTTCGAAGGTTTTCAAGATCTGTAACAAGGTTGAGATATTTCGAGTCCACATAATGTTGTGCTGTTGGTGCTAGAACAGTACCAATTATGCATGAATGAATCGCCTCGAAATCACCGTCTGGGCTTTGGAAGCTCGGATCGCCATTTCAAGGTCAGAAATCAAAATTTGCCCATTGTTTGCATAGGCGGTAAACAATTCTGTGTCGGTTTGATTTTCCAGATGTGGTTCTATATCCTCCCCTTCTATCGGAATGCCAACTATACCTTGCACGTCCTCTTTTGTTATAGGAATTGGCGTTTTACCGATGGTAATGGATTTCGTGTCCATATCTATGCTCTTGGCTAGTCTAACCAACATTATGCGACGTAGAGTCACTTCATGCATCTGCGTTAGTCCGCCAAGACTGGTTTCTCATATGATGTACTTTTTGTGGTCTTCTGACAACAGTTTCATGGTTTTTCCGAACCTTGTCTGTGAGCATACTAACTTCATATGACCATGCTTTTCCGCGAGTTCCTGTTACATTCCATTAAATAAAACTGAGTACACATGAATTATGTGTATGAAACGATTGTACACAAACAGTCAATTACTTACCGCATCGGTAGTTTCGGAGATGGGCTTTTCTCCATTATTAAGGTTCGTATCTGAAACTGACATTGCTGCCTCGTATGCAATGATAAAATCAGGCTCAATTAATCTGAACAAAATTGGAAAATGTATAACAAAATTAGCAGAGAATTAATTTTAACAAAATTAACTGGGTCATTTAACATATGATCCACTTATGGTTTAAGCACATAACCTATTTGGGTGCAAAACCTATGAGGGTTCAACAACTAAAGCATGGGCGGACAACGATTATAAAGAGTTACGATCAGCTAATACCTTATCTCGGAGATGGTGCCACCGAGTAGATGGCGGCGGTTAGTGCGTCGGAAACTATAAGTGCCGGTATAGCGCGGTCGACGGTGCAAAGGAAAAACGACGCGTTCATGCGAGGAGGAGGCGGCGAGAAGAACACTGACGTCCGAGCCCTCAGATCACGTTGGCGGTGGGCGGCGAGTGGTGGCCGCCGACTCCTGTATTCCGTGGGCGACCGGCGTCTCCGATCTGATCTTGTAGCGGTCGTGGGAGGTGCGGACGGCCCGGGTGGTTAGAATGCGGAGCTGTAATCGCGGGATTTAGGGAGGGGTGGGCCGCGTGAGTTATGTGAGATTTGGATAAATGATATAAAGAAATAAGAAAATCTTGTGAACTCGGTGTGGGGTTTACGGGGTTTAGGGTTTAGGGGTTTAGGGTTATTAGGGTTCAGGGGTTTAGGGGTTTAGGGTTATCAGGGGTTAGGGTTATCAGGGTTTAGGGTTCACGGAACTATGTTTGTCTTACGGTGGACGTGGCACACACACCGGACATTGATGGAGCGTTGGTCTACAATGGATTCCCTCCGGTACCATCGATCCGGTCCGTTGACTGGCTCAGCCGACAAACTTCGTGCCACATAGAGCATGCATCCATCCACTGGACCGGATCGATGTTTGGTTGGTTTCATATAGGTGAGGAACC
Organism: Aegilops longissima; assembly: GCA_021605205.1. Classification (NCBI taxonomy): domain Eukaryota; kingdom Viridiplantae; phylum Streptophyta; class Magnoliopsida; order Poales; family Poaceae; genus Aegilops; species Aegilops longissima. The sequence goes on from CM038677.1 coordinate 80,948,990, forward strand.
CAGCTAGTGCTTTGGGGGTGTTGACATGCTAGGCCGGAAATGCGCGTGTGAGAGATCGTACTTGCGTGTATAATCCCGAAAATCTTTCATGGCATCCCATGAGAGCACATAGAGAATGCATGCATAATGGTTTCCATGTGGGGCAAAAATTTGAATGTTTTTACGGTTTAGTGGGAGGGGGGTTTAGGGTTATCAGGGTTTAGGGTTTAAGGGTTTTAGGGTTGACGGAACTATGTTTGTCTTACGGTGGACGTAGCACACACACCCGACATTGATGGAGCGTTGGTCTACAATGGATTCCCTATGGTACCATCGATCCGGTCCGTTGACTGGCTCGGCCGACAAACTTCGTGCCACATAGAGCATGCATCCATCCACTGGACCGGATCGATGTTTGGTTGGTTTCATACAGGTGAGGAACCCAGCTAGTGCTTTCGGGGTGTTGACATGCTATGCCGGAAATGCGTGTGTCAGAGATCGTACTTGCATGTATAATCCCAAAAATCTTTCATGGCATCCCATGACCACATAGAGAATGCATGCATAATGGTTTCCATGTGGGGCAAAAATTTGAATGTTTTTACGGTTTAGTGGGAGGGAGGGTTTAGGGTTATCAGGGTTTAGGGTTTAAGGGTTTTAGGGTTGATGGAACTATGTTTGTCTTACGGTGGACGTAGCACACACACCGGACATTGATGGAGCGTTGGTCTACAATGGAATCCCTCCTGTAGCATCGATCCGGTCCGTCGACTGGCTCGGCCGACAAACTTTGTGCCACATAGAGCATGCATGCATCCACTAAACCAGATGAAATGCGCGTGTCAGAGATCGTACTTGCGTGTACATGTACCATCCGTTCCATCCACTGGCTGGGCCGACAACCTTCGTGCCACATTGTTCACATTGTCCAATTAACACTTTGTATAGATTTTTTTGGTTAAAAATGAAAGAAATAATGCAACTAATCTGAACGTAATGTTTGGCATGTATCAAACCAAGTTTCTACTATTCCTCAAAAAAAAAAACCCAGTTAGCCACTAATTGCGCCAAATATATCTCGTAATTACCAACGAAAACGGGTTGACAATTATATTTGGAAATTCTTGGACTGAATTTATTGCTCTTCCTTTTTTAGAGAACAATAAGTTAGAATGGTGGGCGGCGGGTTGGCACGGGCACGGCGATGGCTCGGGCTTGTGTGATATGTGGTTCGACCATGGTCGATGCACATGTTTTGAAGCTCAAAAGATCGCTCGTTAAAAAACTTGCATCGAGCGCATGACTTCAAAATAACTAATTAATCCTACAATCACGGATATATACCTTCCCATTCTACCGCATATCTACCCTATCCTAACCACCCCATCTACCTTGTTTCTCCTCACATAGCCATCGCCGGATCGCGCCATCGCTTCTCAGCGACCACGCCGACGCCAGATTAAAAAGGTCTCTTCCACGGCTTCCCTCATCTTCGATTGCAGTGCTGATTATTTTTTCCATTGATTCGACCAACAAGTAATTTCCGAAGAGATTAGAAAATCCAGCTTTTGCCATAGTTGAGTAGTTCTGGTGTGATTCGAGTACAGGATGTCATGCAGGAGCTTTTTGATTGATAGTTTGTACTAGTTGATCGTCTTTAACTGATTATGAATATTTTTCACGGTCGTATTGTTTGAATTAGGTGGATGAGGGTGTGGATACAGTTTTCATACTATGGGTATATGTGTTGCTGTAGGGACCATGGTCTCGAGGCGATAACAACCGTCTGGAGTACGACAAGTCTTTGCATGAAGCGCGCGGAGATCGACTTGAAGGTGCAAAAGGATCGCTGAGGTAGATAAGAAACTGAAAAAGAACGTTCATACGTGGACAGGATGATAAAGGAGGAGCGTCAGGAGTTTTCCCTTAAGATGGCGAAGATGCGTCTTGAGATTGAAGAAAAGTATAAGAGGGATTGTGAGTACATGGAAAAAAAGTTTTCTTTAGGCTACAAGGAAATGCATCAACGTTGCGTAAGGACCGGAAGCTTGTGGAAAGTATTATCTGACAGACAGAGCGAGTCAAGATGGATGCCTATGTGTTGCGAGCACGTGCGGATATGGACGATGGCTGTTACAGGAGCGGTCGGACATGGATTATAAGGCCATGCTGGAGAAGGTCCGCTTGGAAGGACATATGTTAGAAGACCGTGCGATCTCACGGCCACCCCGACAACATGTCTTCAATTATTCTCCCCCTGTAAGTATCTCGCACCGATTCTATATATTAAGGACCTACGTATTCTATGATACAAACATCTTCAATTTGTGGCAACCTTATGTCGGCGATTGTATGTAGGCTAAGCATCATGAGATGACACAGTCGCCATTCACTCTTGACATTGCGATAGAGTCACCCGTTCAATGCCACATCAGTCCACCCCAACAACATATCGTCAATTCTCCCCTTGTAAGTACCTCGCAACGATGCATACCCAAGATGTGGTATGACCTTTCAAAACTTGTGTGTAAACCCACTATCGACGTTTCATACGCAGGATAAGAAACGTGTGATGGCAGAGTCCCCAGTCACACCACATGAAGGATACATTCAACATAATAAGGTGAGAAGGTTTGAGATGGCACAATCCCAGTCCTCCACATGAAGGATACATTCCACAAAAGCAGGTAACAACGCCGCAAATGTTGCTACGCACATAAAAGTTATGTTTGGCCCTTTACTCATTGAATGTATTAACTCTGATGTGAGATACTAGGTGCTGGTCATGGAATTTTATGTTAGTAGGGATGATGAGATGTCACATGTCCCGAGAGCATACTTTGATGAACACCCGGCAGAAGTCAGAATTTTTGAACCCGCCAAAGTGACCTACGATCTCATTATGAGTGAAATGAGAGATAGTTTTGGTTGCAAACTGGGAGCAGAACTGTACTACTTCTTACCCGGGTCTGCGTGCAAGCTGCCAGAAGGAATGTTCTTGATTGCAGGACCAGATGATGTACAAAAAATGCTTTCTGATCTGAATGGCAGCAAGACATGTCACCTGTACATTGTGTACAATAGAACTACGGGTTGTTATCCCGAGGATGACTTTGATCCCGAGGTTCAAATTTTAAATGTTGCATGCATCTAGTTTATGGCTACGTCTTTTTTGAGTTCTTCCTAATACAATTCCTATGGTTTTCTATAGGAAGTGAGAATCCAAGAAATGGAGGGTCTTGCTAGAGAGTTGGCAGAGAAAGACCAAGAACAACTTAAGTTGTATGGTTACATTGATGTTAAAGAGAAAAAGATTGAAGCCCATGGGTCGTCGCCAAGCCTGACGCAATCTCCAACGACGCAGCGCAAGAGGTCACTTGGATTTTGGCGGTCAGAAGACAATATGGAGTAGGCTCAATTGTTTTCAACCAGTTTAAGCTTCAAACCAGGATTATTTAGTTGCAAACAAACCTTTTGTATTCTGTTTCACACTATGTTCGCAATTATGGTACAATTTATTCATGATACAGTTCTTTGAACAACAATGCATGTGTTTTATGATCAATCATACAGTTGTTTCTGAGTTGTTTTGAGATGGCATTGTGTCTAAAGAAGTTTCCATCTATAAAACTTGGCACGCAGTCAAGATCGGAATCGCGTATCCGAGAGGCGTCGTCGCGCAGACGGGAGAGCGCCGCCTTGAGCTTGTGTTCGGGTAGAAATCATAACATATTTCGGATACATAGGGGCTGTTTGGTTCTAGGCCTAGGAGTGCCACACTTTGCCATACAATGTTGCCAAACTTGCCTAAGGTTAGTTCTTCAAAATGAGAGCCACAAGTTGGCAAGCCTAAGGGAATCTTGCCACACTTTTTGTGTGTATGTGATGTGGGACCATAGTGTGGCTTGCTTAAGATGTGGCTTGATCCAAACACACACCTAAGTTATAGTGAAAGGCTTCTGTATAAAAAAACTACTAAATGATCACAAAAACTTCTAGACAACATTCTGTACAATCTGACCAAATCTTGAACTAAATGATCACCAAAAGTTGAAGGATTTTGCATCACATCACAACCATAAGTGTTCTGCACCAGCATCATAACAATCACATAACTACATAACAAAAGCAAACTTGTTCATCATTACAAAAGCAAACTTGTTCAACATAACAAAAGCTAACTTGTTCAGCATTACAAAAGCAAACTTGTTCAACCACATAACTGCAAACTGAGACACATAATATCACAAACAACTCAATAGCGCCAGTAGTAGGGGTCATCCCAATGATCCTCCGCCTCTTGCCAGTACTCCAAACCTTCTTTGACGATTTTGATTTTCTTCCATGCCTCGTAGGTGACGTACGCATCTTTCGCTGCGTACTCGATGAGGTTGTTTGGCAGTGGGCTGTCCCCCCATAGTTTGTGGTCGACTTCCTGGTTGATCTTCTTCTTCATTTCCTTGTACGATGGGTGGATGAGGCTGGCTGCAAACTCAGCCAAAGCCTGCCACTTCTTTCCATTATTTGGAACTCTCCATTTGCGCTGCATGTCGACGTACTTGTCGGGGTTGATCTCCAAACCAGACAATTTCAGCTTCTCCTTGTCACCTCCAATGGAGAAGCCAACAAAGGTGTACAGCTTCTTCTCCTGCAGGAGCGGGCGGAGTTCCTTGGGCCTGCATCAAATTAATCTGGTGCATCAAATTCATCTACTTCAAAAACTTCAGAAACTACTAATTAGACATAAAATTCAGAACTAGTATTGCATCTACTCCAGAACTTCAAAACTAGTATTGCATCTACTTCAGAACTTCAGAACTATTGCATCTACTTGAGAAACTCCAGAAACTTCAAAACTATTGCATCTACTTGAGAAACTTGAGAAACTACTAATTAGATGAAACTTGAACTTGAACTAGTATTGCATCTACTTGAAACTTGAACTATTGCATGTACTTGAGACTTGAAACTACGAAACTACTAATTAGATGAAACTTGAACTTGAACTAGTATTGCATCTACTTCAGAACTACAGAACTATTGCGTCTACTTCAGAAACTTTAGAAACTACTAATTAGACAGAAACGTCAGAACTTCAGAAACTTTAGAACTGGATGTTTTTACCCTTTGGTTGCCGCGGTGATGTGGTATACTAGGACGAGATCCTCCACGCATAACTACAGAACTGCAGCAATTTGCGGAGGTTTGTCTTCCCTGGTATACTCGACATCAACGCCGATATTCCGAGAAAGCATGCCGCCGAGCCTCCTCCTCATCTTGCGAATCATCTTGTCGGCTTCGTCTGGATTTACGACATCCAGCGGCTCCTTCAGGTGGATATCAACCTTGAGCGGCACGGTGTAGTCCCGCTTCTGCCCGGGGACCGGAACGTCGTCGTCGACCAACAGCAGCTCCTTGCCAGACGGAGGGGAGTTGCTCCACGATGCCTCCGCCATTCTCTTGGCAGACGGAGGGGAGTTGCTCCACGATTCCTCCGCCATTGCCCTCCTGGCCAGTGATGGTGGAGGCAGAGGGGAGTTGCTTGATGGTGGAGGCAGAGGGAGGAAGATGGAGCGGCAATGGAATGAGGAGGGAGGCAGAGGGACGCAGATTGAGCGGCAATGGAATAGGAGGGGAGTTCCCTGCGACGTGGGGAGTTGCCAGTGGAGGGGAGTCGTGGGGAGTTGCCAGTGGAAGGGAGGTGTGGGGAGTTGCCTCGAAAACTCAAACGTCCTGCCCTTTGGCCCTCGAAAAATATGGAGGGGAGACGTGGGCCCTTTGGTTTGTCCTGTTTCTGAAACAAAAAAAATAACAGCCATATTTTGCTCTCACTGCAACCATATTAAGAGATCAAAAATGGCACCAAAAAGTCACTGCAGCCATCCTAAATGGCACGAAAACAGCACCAAAACAACATCAGCCAAAACAACAAAAAATGCATCCATCGATCATTCTTTATTTCTTCTAACATTGCGTGTTCTGTGCAGTGAGATAGACACAACGCTACAAATGCAGGCTGACAACGCCCGCGATTTCATGACCATCAGGACAGACGGCGGCTTCATCCATGCTCCGGTCCCATGAGTCGAGTCAAAAGTAGTGATGCTATGTGTAGTTCTGAAACATTGATTGTCTCATGTTGTAATTAAACTTTAATGAATTGTATGTCTCTTTGGTTTGGACAGTCGTTAAACTTAGATGTAATCGATGCTATTTATTACTAGGACCATGAATTGTGCTATTAATGTCTTGCTTTTCTCTTCCGATCCTTTTGTTGCATACTTATTTATTGCTTATGTATTGTCTGTTGTTTGGCTTGTGCATAGAGATGCCGTCGTATGTCGTATACAAGGGTAAGGTTCCTGAGTCTCTGACGATCGGGAGGAGTGTCGGAGACAGGTTCACCGTTCAGCGAAAACAGTTACAAAGGGTACACCACTAGGGCGGAGGTGGAATCTAGATACGCCCGCTATCTAGCGGGAGAGAGGAGGGAGCGTTGGAGGAACCGGATGAAGACCAGTTTCATCGCGATGATGCTCATCGTGATGACCGTAACTCTCTTCTATGTGATGGTAGTTTAGATGATCGATATCGACTTGTAATATGAAGACAAACTTGCTACTCGCGGTCTCGAGACTTGTAATGTTCGATCTTTGTTCGGTCTTTTCAATTCGGAGACTAATATGATGAATTGTATTCGGAGAGCTATCTTCTATTGTATTGGATGAATGTGCTGTTGCTGTGTGGCGTTGTCTATATTCTGTCCAATAATATATTTTGTAACCTGTGAAAATATCAGAAATGTGCATTTTTCCAACCACCTCCAAATCACCTCAGTTTTGGCACACATGATCTCTTCCACAAACAAAACTAGGTTTCCAAGTTTTTGTATTTTTTATTTTTTTTTGAATTTATAATGCCCTCTAGACTGACTGCTGAAAACATCGGTCTATGCCTCAAGGGGGCATTTTAAAAAAAAAGTTTCAAAATTTTCTTGCATACACATGTTTTGCACATGTGGGTGACCATGTACAAGAAAATTTGGGTGATTTGGAGGTGGTGGAAAAGTTCACGTTTTTTCAAGAAATGGCTTAAGTGACCAAATGGTCCCTCCGGTGATGCGGGCATTTTTTCGACCACCTCCAAATCACCTCAGTTTTGGCACACATGATCTCTTCCACAAACAAAACTAGGTTTCCAAGTTTTTGTATTTTTTAATTTTTTTTTGAATTTATAATGCCCTCTAGACTGACTGCTGAAAACATCGGTCTATGCATCAAGGGGGCATTGTAAAATAATTTTTTTTCAAAATTTTCTTGCATACACATGTTTTGCACATGTTGGTGACCATGTACAAGAAAATTGGGGTGATTTGGAGGTGGTGGAAAAATTCACGTTTTTTCAAAAAATGGCTTAAGTTACCAAATGGTCCCTCCGGGAATGCGGGCATTTTTTCGACCACCTCCAAATCACCTCAGTTTTGGCACACATGATCTCTTCCACAAACAAAACTAGGTTTCCAAGTTTTTGTATTTTTTAAATTTTTTTTTGAATTTATAATGCCATCTAGACTGACTGCTGAAAACATCGGTCTATGCCTCAAGGGGGCATTTTTAAAAAAAATTCAAAATTTTCTTGCATACACATGTTTTGCACATGTGGGTGACCATGTACAAGAAAATTTGGGTGATTTGGAGGTGGTGGAAAAATTCACGTTTTTTCAAAAAATGGCTTAAGTTAGACCAAATGGTCCCTCCGGGAATGCGGGCATTTTTTCGACCACCTCCAAATCACCTCAGTTTTGGCACACATGATCTCTTCCACAAACAAAACTAGGTTTCCAAGTTTTTTTTTTGAATTTACAATGCCCTCTAGACTGACTGCTGAAAACATCGGTCTATGCCTGAAGGGGGCATTGTAAAATAATTTTTTTCAAAATTTTCTTGCATACACATGTTTTGCACATGTGGGTGACCATGTACAAGAAAATTTGGGTGATTTGGAGGTGGTGGAAAAATTCACGTTTTTCCAAAAAATGGCTTAAGTTAGACCAAATGGTCCCTCCGGGAATGCGGGCATTTTTTCGACCACCTCCAAATCACCTCAGTTTTGGCACACATGATCTCTTCCACAAAAAAAACTAGGTTTCCAAGTTTTTGTATTCTTTAATTTTTTTTTGAATTTATAATGCCATCTAGACTGACTGCTGAAAACATCGGTCTATGCCTCAAGGGGGCATTTTAAAAAAATAATTCAAAATTTTCTTGCATACACATGTTTTGCACATGTGGGTGACCATGTATAAGAAAATTTGGGTGATTTAGAGGTGGTGGAAAAGTTCACGTTTTTTCAAAAAATGGCTTAAGTTAGACCAAATGGTCCCTCCGGTGATGCGGACATTTTTTCGACCACCTCCAAATCACCTCAGTTTTGGCACACATGATCTTTTCCACAAACAAAACTAGGTTTCCAAGTTTTTGTATTTTTTAATTTTTTTTTGAATTTACAACGCCCTCTAGACTGACTGCTGAAAACATCGGTCTATGCCTGAAGGGGGCATTGTAAAATAATTTTTTTCAAAATTTTCTTGCATACACATGTTTTGCACATGTGGGTGACCATGTACAAGAAAATTTGGGTGATTTGGAGGTGGTGGAAAAATTCACGTTTTTTTAAAAAATGCGGGCATTTTTTCGACCACCTCCAAATCACCTCAGTTTTGGCACACATGATCTCTTCCACAAACAAAACTAGGTTTCCAAGTTTTTGTATTTTTTAATTTTTTTTTGAATTTATAATGCCCTCTAGACCGACTGCTGAAAACATCGGTCTATGCCTCAAGGGGACCTGCATGCAAGAGTCGGGGACCTGCATGCAAGAGTCGGGGACCTGCATGTGAATAGTGATTCATCAAGGCCTTGACAGCTACTGGCACAGCGGCTGCCGCCTGATTTGCATGCAGCAAAGATGAACGTGCATGGAGGTTTTTCAAAGATTTCCAAGCACACCCGAGTGGGCCCCGCTTATTTAAAAAATACGTCAGTCATTATTGCTCTGTAAATGAAGAATATGCATGATGATTATGAATATGCATGACAACCATAGTAAGGGTGAAGAATCATAGTGCCCAATTTGTCGAAATACATCATCATTCTTAAAGTTGGACATCACATGATACACACGAAAAGTGGAAGCGAAGATGTCGAACTAATACAGTAACATGGCAGTACAACCGCACTTCACTAAATTACTGTCACGATGAAATAGAATGTAAAGACCACGTCACACAAAGCTGAATGGCACACGACTTTCTCTGGCTCATCGTCGGTTCATGTTGTCTGTAGATATCACAGTTCAGCCTCGAGATCCTACACAGAAGAATAGAATAAATCACATGGACATCAATTATGAGTAAAACACATGCAAAAAAAAATATGAACATATTTCGTACCTCTAGCAATTTAGCGCATTTACGTCGATTGTGACCTGGTTTCTTGCAATAGCCACAGATATTCTGTGATCTTGACTTATTTGTCTTTGCCTGCAGCCTTTTCTTCGGTGCACCTCGTCCTGGCACAAGCACGGGATCCAGAACCTTATCAACTTTCTGCGAGTGCGGCATCAACGGGCCAAACCTAATGCTGTTATGCTGAGCATTAGTTGACTCCTTGCTGTCAGCTAGTTTAAAACTTGATTGCTTGCCATGATGTTGTGCTTGCAAAAGCATCTTTAGACGGTGATAGTCCTCATCAGAGTGGCATGCCTGGAAACTGGCGGCGTGACTACAATTCCGCAACTCGCGGTACCTCTGTAGGCTTAGCGAATAGTCATACATCTGGTTTTTTCTGGTAGGTGCATATGCACATTTTGCATTCATAGTCCACCTAGTGGGAACGCAACAACCGGGCAGAATTGTTTGTTTTAAAATCCCTAATATGTAAAAAATGTGGGAACATGGTGTGCCTGCGCATTCCAGCTTACGGCAAGAACAACTCACCCTGTGCAAAAGACCTCCTTGCTCTTCAATGCGCACTCCAAACTTTTTATCCATTCTTTCCTGCTTGGACACAACATAAGTGGAATCCTCTGATCCATCTAGTATCTCTCTAATCTGACATTTGCTGACAGCATCTATGCTGCATAAGACCATCTTAAAGACCCTAGGTGTGAAAACTGTTGCGGCGTGTTTCTAAAGCGTGAAGCATTTTCCTCTGTAAATGGAGCGGACTGCAAGGCTTCACGTCATGGAGAGCTTCGTTAATCCGTCATGACGCAAGGCAACGCTCATAGTGCTCTAGCATTTCAAACAACGACATCTTACCCTCAAGATGCGTATGTAGCACAGAGTTCAAGCTCTCACTCCTTTGATTGCTGCTCAATCCTAGGAAACAACGCCTCAAGATATGGAGCACACCACAACTTTCTCATCGATACATCCGATGCAGCCAAGACTCCTCACTGGTTACTTTATTCCGTTGTAAGAATTTTATCCATTTTATCTCATGCTCTTCAATGGAAGAAGTATCATAAATGAAAGATCTGAATTCCTCCTTTACGTCGTCATCATGCAGATGGCGTACAATGTTCTGCTGAATGTGCCATATACATAGTCTATGGTTTGAGTCCGCCAGACCACCCTTATTGCTCTCTGCATTGCAAGGTCCCCATCTGTGATCACAGATATCGGATGCTACATGCCATGCAATCAGAAAAGGTCCGCAACATCCACTCGTATGCCCGGCTTGTTTCATGAGAAATTATACCACAGCCAAATATAACAGTGTTGCGGTGGTGATTCAACCCGACAAAAGGCACGAATGGCAGATTGTATTTGTTGGTTCTGTATGTGCTATCAAAAACAATGACGTCTCCGAAAGCCTAGTAGTCAAGTCGCGATTGACTATCAGCCCAGAACAGTCCCTTCAGATGGCCATGCTCGTCTACCAAGTACTTGAAGAAAAAATCCACATCTCGCTCTCGCCTCGCCATCATGTGCATGATCACCGTTTTAGCATCACCGGCACTGGTTGTCTCCTGCTTATTAGCATGGCAGAAATTGTAAATGTCCCTCTTTATGCATCCAACCTTATCAAATCCACCGTATTGAAAGCACAAAATATCCATAATACGGTATTTACGGATCCCACATTTTTCCATGTCCGCAATGTCCGCTTTCTGCTCATCGCTAATTAAATGCGTGCGAACGCAGCAGACAAGAAAGATCCCGTGGGGCTAGAGGATGGCTGTGCTCATCGATGAAATCCTTGACAAACCACCGACCGGTTTCCTCCTGTCTCGTAATGACCAATTTAGCATTACACCCAACACGAGTTAAACTTCGTTGCCTCCTCTTTCTATCTTCCATCTTTCTTTTCATGTGCTTATCTTCGCGAAACCCTTGACGACTACACACAATTTTCCTTAAAATTATGTATTTGTTGGATCCATCCCACTCAACGTAGCTTTTCCTCACACTAAAACCTTTTTCAAGAGCATATTTGTTGTAGAATTCATAGCCTTCAGCCTCACTATCAAACATCTTGCTGACAACATTTACATACTCGAACATACTCTCATCACTTGCATACGCCATGTCTTCCTGCATATGACATGTGAGGGAAACCAATCATCAACATCTTTCTGTTTATCAATGCTGCAGGTGTAAAATAGCTCATAGGCAAAGACAAGTGCATGGAAAAGACTTTGCTGGTTTGACATGTGAGGGAAACCAATCATCAACGTCAAACAAGTAGTATCTCATCTTCCTTTAAACTATATTTCATGTGCTATGCAAACCTAAAGTGATGATGACTTTAATAAACTAAATTAAGTGAACTATGGAACCAGTATCTCATCTTCCTTTAGTATATCTCATCTCAAACGTCAACATCTTACTTAAACAAACATGATGCGATTAGCTCAAGAGAAACTATGCCACGATGAAGCTTTCCATTCGTTGTTCTAGTCAGTACCCGGATCTTGTGGGGTTGAGGTTGTACTGCATGCACGGTGGAGGGGCGCAACGGCCAAGAGAACGAGCAGAACGCCAAGCCGAATTCATACCTTAAGGATGGTACGCGCGAAGAGATGGTATCGCCCGCCGCGGTCGCCGCCGATTCAGCCGGCGCAGATCCGGCCTTCTTCTTCTTCGGTGATGTCGTGGGGGGCTGGGGTTGGTTGGGTGGAGGACGAGGACGATGAATTTATTCCTCTCGCCGGGCAGGTCGAGGACGGAGAAGGTCGAGGAGGCGAAGCGGCATTTAATAGATCGGAGGAGGATTCTGAACTGGATCGAGTAGACATGGATCTGGTCCTCAGGTGATCGGTTCAAGAAAAGATATTTCCCCCTGGACCATTATGCCCTTATCGCAATTAACATATTAAATTTAATCAATTAAAATTCCCCGCAAGATCTGACGGCTAATAAAAATCAGACGTGATCAGACATGTAAGTACTGCTAAGTACTCTGAGTACTAACCCAATCACCGTAAAACAACTCAATGAATAAACCTAAACTTAAAATGCATCTATATACGGAAAGTGCTCATGTGAGCCCGAGCTGCAGTGATCCTGGAATCTATACCACTACTTCATCTCGCGATCGATGCAACCAGAGGTATTTGTACAGGTATAAGGCCCACAAGTCAAATGCCGTTCAATCAACCCCGTCAGGTATCGTTATGACGAGACAGAAGGAGATACACGATGTGGGCCGTCTCAGCCAAGATTCTGGTCTAATGTGGATCAGCAAGCCCATTTACTACAAAACACCGTTGGACCTACCAACAATCTTCCTCAGGACGGCTCCGCTCTCTTCTAATTCTTCAGGATTCAATCCATCCCCTCGTAGGCTAGTGTTTGAGTCAACTCGAATTAGTGCCAGCAATTCGTTCCGCAGCATGTCTGCATTAACTAGCCCAACCATTCAGCAAGCAAACAATGCCATGCAGCGGTATTTGGTTTCTGAAAGCACATGTCAAAAGTTCTCTGATATAAAACATATATGGCAGCACCTCAAAACCTGGGATCAAGTTCATCTGGACACACAACATATATCTACTCATCTACCAAATATAATACTTACCATGAAACATGAGATCAACCCCCACCTGAACATCACATTTCCTGGATATAGACAGTGAATCAAACACTAATAATTCGGAAACAGGGTCTCAACTCCACCTGAAGATCACTACCCTACGGATAGTCATCCTAAAGAAACCATTATTTTTCTTGTCAAAGAACGACAACATCAGCAACAGCAAGCAATATTTTTAAGTCTGAAAATGTCCTATCTAGCATGCTAGAACTGAAATTATTCCTTTGGTACTCTGCTAACACACATGTTATGTTCATGTAGGCTCAAGAAAAAATATTTTTTACAGGAACCACACAACTTAGTATCATCTGTCTAACATAGTTCTAGAACCAGAAAACTTGATCACTCGCATCAATTATTTGAGTCCTAGTTCAGCTGCTTTGTGATAGTTGTTCCTGCGGTGACCTTCAACACCACTGTTTTTTGAATCTGGCTGGCTTACCAGGCTGCTTCGGAACATCTGCAGGATCAGGGCAGGTTGTTCGTTTGTGCCCCTTGCCTCCGACATATACTGCAGAATCTTGTGCATTACTTAAACCATCATACGGCGCCTTCTCCCTACTTGTTGTAGGCCTCCCAATCTCCTTTGGTTTAGCTGGTGGCGATAAGCCTTCAAGCATGTTTTCTGATTCGTTCGTTGAATTATTGTCATCATTGACCATAGCATATCTATGGTCAGCATATGATTAACAATCTAAAGTCGCTCTTCTTAAGAGTACACAACATGCTGGGGATATCATTAATTGAGCAAAGAACCATAGATTGTTACCTGTCAGTATTGTTTCAAGAAGGAAACGGCGCCATTGCGTCACCATCACCGGCCAGCTGCTGAAGACAAGATCTTCGTTGTATCAAATGTCACAACATCTCCAAAGAACGTGTACTGCAACCTGCTGTTACCACTATCACACATTAGACTGCAGGTAATTTGATCAATGAAGTTAAGTAAAGTCCAACACAATGTTGAGTGGGTCATAAAAAAAACATGGAAAAGTTCTTCAGAAGCAGGTATACTGCACAACCACATACTATCTCCTGCATGCATTTTGTTTGATTCACATTCAGCCTGCTTTTTCCATACCTAATGATGAATCCTTTTTGAGCCTCGCCAAGTGTGTCCAAGCTTGTTCCTATCTTTGGCACGATGACAATGTCAACAGGCTGCTCTGCAAACTTCCGGATTGTTTTTTCCAGGGCTGATATCCTGTCCGGGCAAGGGACTCTAACTAATGCAGCAGCCCCAATCCGCACTCTGTACAATAATGAAGATTAGTGCACGTAGTCAGTCCCATCTTAGATTAATGCGACAAGATGAAATCAAACAAAACAAAATTAGTTATAATATACTCACAGTATAGAACAGACCCAGATTGATGCCTCAGAACGACATCAACCAAAACAAAAATAATTATAATGTTCACACAATAAAGATCAAACCATTTTCGATGCCACCGACTCTCATCAAGCAAAACAAAATTAAGTTTAATGTTCACATGACAAGCTAAATAATCATCTATATTTAGTTCTCATGACGATACATAGTATTTGAAAATGTAGTACAAACTTTATACAGGAATGCTGCATAGCCTGATATATTGAGCAGCCAGTTCAGATTCTAACAGGACTAAATTTATTTTTTACCAGGCTCAGTTTCGGCATACATTTTCTCATTATGGTTCGCTAACAATCAAGCACAAAGTTATTTTCCATACAATACAGTTTTTTCATGACAAATTACCCAAACTACAAAATTCAGTAGTCTGCAGAATATTCACTAAAATCACTCCATATCCATTCAAATTACTTCTATCATACGTACTTACAATTTTTCCGAAATGACATTATTTCAACTCAGTGCTAAAATGGAAATTAAAACTATCTCAATCCATAACTTCATATACCTTTTAGTCCAGCCAGGAGTTTTTGGGTCAACCTGTTCTATGGAGTTCTCTGGACCTTGAGGCTTCTCTGCACTGCCTGCACCTGCAGCAGCTTCGGGAGCACAAAGCTGCGCGTCTGCACTTGAAGCCGTCACGGCCGACACCTTGACCACCGGCGGCGTCATCAGAGGGTAATGAAGGGGACTCATGGGATGTTGTTTTGGTTGACCTCTAGCAGAGTTCTGCTGCTCCACCAAGTAGCCTACAGACTAATCAGATCTAATGCGAATCGTAAGTCTAGAAATTGGCGAACAATCATCAAGGGCGAACAGATCCATACCTATTTATTGGCTGCATCCAGAACTCCATAGTTGCCGGATCTACAACTCGCCTTCCCCACCGACTCGCGTTTTTTCAAGAATGCAAGATCCAAGGAGAAGAGGTAGGAGATAGTCGCTCGTGCCCATTCACAGCCGCATTAACTGCACCCACTGCGGACGGCCGGGCATCACCGGAAAGCAGCAATTCTGATCCACGAATCAGGACGCCGGCGACATCTCGAGCCACGGCTCTGCCCCTCGCCGTTCGCAGAGCACAAACGTCTGTGCAAACATGGCCCACCTAACAGGCCCGTATAGCCTTGTATATCGCGAATTATCTATGCAAGATGGGTCCATCAGCCTGTCAAACGCATTGAATATCTCCAATCGCAAAGCTGGAACGAGTGGGACAGATACCGAGCTGCAGTGTGCTCGCGCTCACATACTTCGCGTTCTCTATATACTCCCATATATGGGTTATTTTGGAATCTCTACAAAGACCTACATTTGGGAACGGAGGGAGTACCATCTTGTGCAGATTACTTTTTCTTTCTATACCAACAAATCTCACGCTATGATGCTTCCAAGATCAGCTCTTCCACGCCTAGGCCATGGGCACCGCAGCGCACGCAAGAACCTCAGGCGCCATCACCTCCTGCACGGGCCACACAGCTCCGCAGGCCTCCTGCAACTAGTAGCACACAGCTCCGCAGGCCTCCTGTGGGCACACCTGGTCTTCGGCCTGCCTGCCCCGGCGGGGCCATCCACGCGCGTTCACGGACTGCGAACCAGCACGCTCGCCACATGTTGCTGCTCCTTTTGCCGCCTCCACCACGCGACTTGGTACCGCCGACACCGGCAGATGCCGAACCGAATACGCCTATGACTTATGCTGCCGCCACAGCTAGGTTGCCCAACCGGATCGAACCGAACTGATCAGCCCCGATACTTTGGCTCCACGTATGTTACGCCGTCGCTGCAAACCGATCTGCATCCGTTGCCTGCTTCGGATTGCTTCTTGTTGTACTCGCCGACTCCCCGGACCGATTTCCTGCTTGTACATGTTTCTGTCACGACGAACTCCCATACGGACAACATCGACCCGCGTCGAGCTTTCCTCCTCCTCTAGATCAACAACCGCGACCTTCGATCAAAACCTTGCTCATGATACCATTTGTTAGAATAAATCCGAGCCGCAGAGTTGATCTACTAAGGACCAAACAATTATAGAAGCACGACATCGAGATTTGTTAACGAGGTTCACCAATATGGCTACATCCCCGGGGCCTGACTATGGGCGCTGCTCCCCATGACACCGCTACAATACCGCACCCGGTCGCCTTGCACGCCGGCGCATGCCGCCGGTTTCTCCTGCGTTCCTGTAATATTATGTTGGCATAAGTTACATCGTGTGTCTACCCCAAGTATATATGAAAGGCCTAGGATACAAGTGTACTACTTGGACATGACTCCATATCCTATCTAAGCCCAATACAACTCAGAGCCCAACTGTAACCTACCTTGTACAATAATATTTGACACAACTCTAACAAGCAGAAGATGGCGGTGATTTCAGCAACGACGACATAGGAGCGTGATGCTGAAGGTGGCCGACTTCTAGGGCATGCGGACGCGTGGTGCAGGCCTGAGGGCTTGTGCAGCTTCGACAAGAGTATGGCGTAGGGTTGATTCAAGGCAGTGTACATGTGAGAGTTTGAAGTTGGGAGGGCGCGGGGTAGCACGGCCAGCTACAAAGAGTCATGTTGAAGGTGGAGATGGAGCCTGGCAGAAGACTTCACTCGGTGCTGATGGAGGGGCTACGACGTAAGTTAATGGAGAGTCGAAGCCTATTTCAGTTGGATAGCGAGAGACACGTGGATTGGACTGGAGCCCAATGGTTTGATGGAGAGGTGATACTCGGCATCGGTCGATGATGATCGATGGTTCACTAGTAGAAAAAGGGTCAAACGTGAAGCACATTAGTGCCGGTTTGAATTTGAGCCGGCACTAATGTATACATTAGTGCCGGTTCCAATGGCTAGCCAGGCCGCTTTCATTAGTACCGGTTCGTGGCGAACCTTTAGCATCGGTTCGTGCCACAAACCGGTACTAATGAGAGTGGTGGCAGGATGTTGTCAGACTGGGGCCCCTCCAGGCCCTTTAGTACTGGTTCTTGGCACGCACCGGTACTAAAGGTCGTCCTACATAAACCCTTCGTCCACCCGAGCTCGCTCTGTTCTTCCCCTTTCCCCTCTCCTCTCTGTTCTTCCCCTCTTCCTCTCGAGCTCATCACACATTTTGCCCAAAATTTGTCAAGATTTGAAGGCCCCCATCCATTCAAATGATCACAAAGGTTAGCAACTTTGTCCTTTCATCTCTCATTGCTAGATTAGCTCTTGCAATGCTTTATATAGTGATTAATTTGTGAGTTTAGTAATTTGGGAGGAAATATATATATGTGCTAGTATTTGATTTATATGCAATTTGAGGTCAAAATAACACTTAGTTTGCATATGTAGGTGTGGTTTACTTAGTGCCTTCTAAATCTCCGTCAGAACCACCGTCGATCACCCGCACCGTCCGTCAGCGGCACCACCTTGTGGTGAGCCTCTTGTTCATGAAATTTTATATAAAATTGATGTTTGTGTGATTTGGATATGTAGTTACTCGTATAATTATCTTACCCGTCGTTGTTTGTTATACATATAGTGCCATGGTTTTGATATCCGTCCCGTCGGCCCTCGTCCTTGTTATGATTCGGATGTGGTATATATATTCTCTTTTAAAACTAGTTGCATTTCGTGTTTATGACAAATTATGCCCATAAAGTTGACACAGAAATTTTTTCTAGGAGGTATGTGAACCGGAAATTCCAACCGACCATATTGTCGAGAGGTTAAATTTAGTTGAAAGAGAAAACGAGTACTTGAAAGAAAAATTGAAAAGAATTGAGGGGGAGAAGATGGAATTGGAGTTGCATGTTGCCGATGTCGTCGATGATCACAACATCAAGATGGAGAAAATGCGCTTGAAGATTAGAAAGATTAGAAAATATGCCATCGATAGTGAGGCTTGGTATCATTATGCTGTTGGATCAATTGTTACCTTAGTTGCGATCTTGATCACATTTGTTGTTGCATTTAAATGCTTTACCTAGAGAGTTGTTTGTTTGTTTCATTTAAGTGTTGTATGAACTTTATGTATGAACTTGTATTAATTTGGTCTATTCGGTGTTGTGTAATAAAGATGAGCCGGCAATGGATGTACGATGACCGATGCTTTCCCCAATTCGTTGAGGGCGTGCATACTTTTCTGCTTGCGGCTGAGGCAAACAAGCGGGCGGATGGTTTTATGCCTTGTCCATGTGCTGGCTGTAAGAATGGTCACAATTACTCTATGTCAAGAACCATTCACGTCCACCTGTTTGAGTCCGGTTTCATGCCCCACTATAATGTTTGGACCAAGCACGGAAAAAGAGGGGTTATGATGGAAGACAATGAAGAAGAAGAGGACGACGACAGCTATCCTGGCCATGGGTTCCCTGAATACGATGATACAACAATGGGGGAAGAAGCTGAGCTGGTAATGCAGGAAGAAGCTGAGCCGGCAATGCGGGAAGAAGCTGAAGAAGAGGCATCAGATGAGCCCGTTGATGATCTAGGTCGGGCCATTGCCGATGCAAAGAGAAACTGCGCAAGTGATTTGGAGAAGAAGAAGTTGCAGCGCATGTTAGAGGATCACAAAAAATTGTTCTACCCGAATTGCGTGGGTGACAAGAAAAAGCTGGGCACCACATCGGAATTGCTGCAATGAAAGACAGAGAATGGTGTATCGACAAGGGATTTGGAAAGTTGCTGGTAATGATAAAGGATATGCTTCCAAAGGACAACGAATTGCCCGAGAGTACGCATACGAAGCAAAGAAGGCTGTCGCCCTCTAGGGTTAGAGGTGCGTAAGATACATGCATGCCCTAATGATTGCATCCTCTACCGCGGTGAGTACGAGGATTTGAGCGCTTGCCGGTATGTGGTGCATTGCGCTATAAGATCAGCCGCGATGACCTCGGTGATGTCGAGGGCGAGCGCCTAGGAAGAAGATTCCTGCCAAGGTGATGTGGTATTCTCCTATAATACCACGGTTGAAACGTTGTTCCAAAACAAAGAGCATGCCAAGGCGTCACGATGGCACGAAGAAGACCGTAAGAAAGACGGAAAGTTGAGAGTACCACGACGGGTCGCAGTGGAGAAAAATCGAAAGAAAGTACGGGAAGGAGTTCGCAGATGACGCAAGGAGCGTATGGTTTGGTCTAAGCGCAGATGGTATTAATCCTTTTGGGGAGCAGAGCAGCAACCATAGCACCTGGCCTGTGACTCTATGTTTGTATAACCTTCCTCCTTGGTTGTGCATGAAGCGGAAGTTCATTATGATGCCAGTGCTCATCCAAGGCCCTAAGCAACCCGGCAACGACATTGATGTGTACCTAAGGCCATTAGTTGAAGAACTCTTACAAGCGTGGAATGGAACAGGTGTACGTGCGTGGGATGAGCACATGGGGAAGAATTTGACCTAAAGGCGTTGCTGTTCGTGACCATCAATGATTGACCTGCTCTCGGTAACCTTCGGTGACGCACAAACAAGGGATACCGCGGATGCACGCACTGTTTGGATGATACCGACGATATATATTTGAATAGTTGTAAGAAGAATGTGTACCGGACATCGTCGATTTCTTCCGAGCAGGCATCCCGTAAGAAAGAAAGGAAAGCATTTCAAAGGTGAGGCGGATCACGGACGAAGCCTCGCCACCGTCTCGGTGCTGATGTACATGATATGGTCAAGGATTTGAAGGTGATATTTGGAAAGGGTCTGGCGGACAACCTGTTCGAAGGACGCCGACGGACGCGCACCCATGTGGAAGAAGAAATCTATATTTTGGGACCTGCCATATTGGAAAGACCTAGAGGTCCGCTCCGCAATCGACGTGATGCACGTGACGAAGAATCTTTGCGTGACCCTGCTTGGCTTCTTTGGCGTGTATGAGAAGACAAAAGATACACCTGAGGCACGGGAGGACCAGCAACGTATGCACGGAGAAGACGGCATACATCAGGGTCATGCAAGCTACGCTCTTACCAAAGAAGAGAAGGAAATCTTCTTTGAATGCCTGCTCAGTATTAAGGTACCGTCTGGCTTCTCATCGAATATAAAGGGAATAATAAACATGGCAGAGAAAAAGTTCCAGAACCTAAAGTCTCATGACTGCCACGTGATTATGACGCAACTGCTTCCGGTTGCATTGAGGGACCGGAAAACGTTCGTTTAGCCATTGTGAAGCTATGTGCATTTCTCAATGCAATCTCTCAGAAGGTAATCAATCCAGAAATCATACCAAGGTTACAGAATGATTTGGTGCAATGTCTTGTCAGTTTCGAGTTGGTGTTCCCACCATCCTTCTTCAACATCATGACGCACGTCCTAGTTCACCTATGCGAAGAGATTAACGTTTTGGGTCCTGTATTTCTACACAATATGTTCCCCTTTGAGAGGTTCATGGAGTCTTAAAGAAATATGTTCATAACCGTGCTAGGCCGAAGGAAGCATCTCCAAGGGCGATCAAAATGAGGAGGTCATTGAGTTTTGTATTGACTTTATTCCTGACCTTAAGCCGATTGGTGTTCTGAATCGCGCATAAGGGCAGACTAGATGAAAAAGGCACGCTAGGAGGGGAACAAATAATATGTATGGACGGACATTCTCTCACCGAAGCACACTACACATTTCTACAGAATTCCGCCTTGGTGGCTCCGTATATGGATGAACACAAGAATTTGCTACGCTCCAAACACCAAGCGGTCGATGACCGGATTACACGTGAACAAACCAGGAGTTCCGCCACTGGTTGCGAACACGCACCATGCATGACACCTCTATTGAAGATGACCTGTACTTGCTGTCCCAGTTACCATCTTGAATATAATGACTTTCAAAGGGTGCGAGATAAATGGTAATACATTTTACGATCGCCCAAGATAAGAAGAGCACCAACCAAAACAGTTGTGTGCCTTTGATGCAGAAACCAAGACGGAAAGGAAACATATTATGGTTATATACAGGACATATGGGAACTTGACTATCGGCGTGGTTTAAAGGTCCCTTTGTTTCAAAGCAAATGGGTCAATATGACACGAGGCGGGTAACGGAAGACCCGCATGCGGAATGACAACAGTGGATCTCAACAATCTTGCGTGATGCAGACGAACCATTCGTCCTAGCCAATGATGTGGCACAGGTTTTCTATGTGAAGGACATGTCTACCAAGCCAAGAAAAAGAAAAGATAAGGAAGCGAATGCATCGTACGATGAGCCAAAGCGGCACATAGTTCTTTACGGGAAGAGAAACATCGTGGGAGTGGATGACAAGACAGACAAGTCGAAGATTATGAAAAGTTTGATGAAATTGCTCCATTCACAGTGAATATTGACCCGAGCATCCCGTTAAATGATGAAGATTTTCCATGGTTACGGCGCAAAGGGACACACGCTGAAGAAAAGTTTCACACCCAAAGATCTGGGATGTGATCAGCTTCACTATCACTTTCTTCGTGTTTCACACCCGAGGGGAATCTCTGTAATAGTTAGGGTAGTTATGTGTTTTGGCATTTGAAACGAAGAAATTTTATGTGCAAACAAATTCTTTCATGCCTTTACTGATTTTTAAAGTTAAGTTATTCACAAACTAGTGAATCACACTAATTTCAAATAATTCAAAATTTAAACTATTCAAATTTGAAAACTACGGGCACTAACAGAAAGTTTGTAATTTTTGTACCCAAAGCAAAAATATTCACAAAGAAACTCTAAATACACAAAAAACAACACAAAAATAAATAAAGCAAAAAAATCCGCCTACTAGGCCAGAGCGACCTGCATCGACTAGAAACCCAACTTGTTGTTGGGCCAGCATGCAGGCCATAAAGGCCAGTGGGCCACACAGGCAGCACAGAACACGTAGGCCCAGAGGGCCTGCTTTGGAGAGGAGCTCGAGAGAGCTACCGCCGCGGGGTTTATAAACCAGTCAGGTCGCCCCTCGGCTAGCGAGGTGGGACTAAACTTGCAAGACCGCAAGACTGCTGGCCACCCTTCTTTAGTACCGGGTCGTGGCACCAACCGGTACTAAAGGGGGCCTTTAGTACCGGTTTGTGCCACCACCCGGTACTAAAGGGGTCGCTTCCGCCGCTTAGGCAGGCCAAAACTGGCCTTTAGTACCGTTGGTGGCTCCAACCGTACTAAAGGCCCCTCCTATATAAACAACACTTACGAAAATTTCAGTTTCTCATCGGCTTCTTCTCCTCTGCACTGTGGCCCGCCGCCCAGTCGTCTCCATCCTCGTCGCCGCCCGCCGCCGCCCGTCCCGTCGTCGCCGCCCGTCGTCCCGTTCCGTCGTCCCGTCGTCCACTGCCGCCCGTCCGGCCCGTCCCGCGTCGTCCCGTCCCGTCGTCGGCGCCGCCTGTCGTCCCGTCGTCGCCGCCGCCCGCCCGTCTGTCCCGTCCCGTCGCCGCCGCCCTGCCCCTCGTCCCCTCGCTGTTGCCGCGCCGCCGTCCCGTGCCGCCACATCGCCCCCCGTCGCCCCTCGCCTCGCCGGTGAGCGCACACACACACACATACATTTTTTGTTTTTTAGTTATACAAATAGTTAGAAATTTTTCTGTTTTTTAGAAATTGTTAGAAATTTTCTGTTTTTCAGAAATAGTTAGAAATGTTAGAATTGTTAGAATAGTTAGAAATGTTAGAATTGTTAGAATAGTTAGAAATGTTAGAATTGTTAGAAATTTTTCTGTTTTTAGTTATAGAAATAGTTATAAAAAGTTAGAATTGTTAGAAATTTTATGTTTTTAGTTATAGAAATAGTTATAAAAAGTTAGAAATTTTTCTTTTTTTAGTTCTAGAAATATTAGAAATGTTATACAAATGTTAGTTATATATAAAAATGTTATAATTTTTTTCTGTTTTTTAGTTATAGAAATATTAGAAATGTTATAGAAATGTTAGTTATATATAGCATTGTTAGAAATGTTATAGAAATGTTAGAAATTTTAGTTATCAAAATCCAATCATTAAAAAAATGTTACTTTTTGCGGGCATATAGCTAGTATTTGTTCTCGACGATGGCCGACCCGCATCCTCGTCGTCGACACGTCCGCGACAACGTTCGGCTGACCCATGTCCGGGACTGGGCTCCGCCGGGCTGGCACTGGGAGGTGCTGCTTGGAGGGGCGCGCTGCTTGATGAGGAACCCGGCCCCGGGTCCCGTCGTCGACCCTGATCTCGTTTGGTGGCGTTCGCATGGGCCAGTTTCGGTGCGGAGGGAGCCGGCCCCGCCGGAGGTGGTACGTCTCCGTGTCAGGGAGGAGGACGAGCACGTCCATCGCTACATGGTTGCGTTAGAGGGCGGCAGGTTCTCCAATACCTGGCAGTTTCTTCAGGGATCTCACTTCAGCTATGATCCTGTGAGGGTTCCTTCTCTTTGGGTGTCCACCGCCCGCGCCGCAGGAACCGCGAGTGTCCTAGATTCTTCTGTAATATTCGATCTTTATTAGCTACCTAGCCAATGATGTATTCGATATTATATCTATTATTCGAGACGATGTATTCGAGATTATATCTATTATTCGAGACGATGTTTTCGAGATTATATCTATTATTCGAGACGATGTATTCGAGATTATATCTATTATTCGAGACGATGTAATTTGAATACTAAATTGTTTTATATTTCTTTTGGATTAGTTAAATAAAAGTTATGGCGGACAATACCGGCAGAGATGGAGAACAGGCCATGTTCGATATGATACGCCATCCTCACGGGCCAGATGATGATCAGAATGAAGAAGATTATGACGGCTCCGAATTTCTAAACAACACCGGAGATGGTGATATGATATTCGATCGCGACGACCGAATTGATGAAGTCATGAACTATGATTATGATGATGACGAAGAAAATGTTGATCTTGAAATAACAAAAACCGGCGAGGTATATATATTTATATAAGCAGGCATCTGGTGATCATCACATGTTTTAAATGACTTGAAGATATATTAACGAATCGATCTTTGTTCTTTCAGCCATCCGGATCGAGCAAATCTTCAGCAACATGACTAAACGAGGCCCGAACAAAAGTTGAAGGAGGCGTAAAGTACAATATCGAGGCAATCAGACCTAATGGCGAACCATTAGCGCCTAAGAAGATTGCAGACAAGTTCGTTCGTCAGTGCGGAGTTCTTGTGAAGGACCAACTCCTGATCTCCCTTCAAGAATGGAGAGAGCCAGCAAAGCCACATCCAGATGTTACTTTTGTCGACAACAGACAAAAAGGTCTGCTTTGGGATACTCTCATGGAACATTTCACCCTACCAGATCATTTCACAGAAGCAAATGTGCAGAAATTCAAGGACGTTGCTCTTAGGAAGATGGCGGTTGCATTCAAGAACCACAAGAATCGTGAATGGGACAAGTACGTCAAGGGAGGAAGGAAGACTCCAGTATTCGAGGGAACACTAGAGAACCAACGTGTTCATTGGGACGATTTCGTGAAATTCAAGGATTCGGAATTAGCTAAGGAACGGTCGAGAATAAACAAGAAGAATGCCGAAAAAAAGGATAAGTTCCATAAGCTGGGGCCAGGTGGCTATGCGGTGGCAATGCCTAAGTGGGATAAGTCTGAGAAAGAGATGGAGGATGCAGGTCTCCGGATACTAAGAGCTGGCCCACCAGGTGCAGGACTTGGTTCTATGCGCATGGGGGGGGGGGAGTTGGACCCGAAGACATGCAAAGTTTCGACGAAGGCATGTCTGAACGGAGCCGGCGATGCGATACTTGTTGCAATAGAAGAGGCACGATCGGGGGTGTTCCAGCCCAACAGAGAGAACGACGAGCTTAAGCGTGCCCTGGGAAATCCTGAACACCCTGGAAGAACACGAGGCAAGGGCGTTATTCCGTGGTATGATGGGTTTTCAGACTGGAACACCGACTACAGAACCCGTGTGAGAAAGAAGATTGCGGAGGAGAAGAAGAGGAAGATGGAGGAGGAGTAGAGGAAGCGGGACTATGAACGCCTTCAAGGCCTAGAAGCAAGTCAAGCGGAATTGCCAGTCAAATTCCAGCGGCAGCAGGAGCAGATCGACTCACTTAGCCAGCGCAGGGGACCGATCTGTGTGCATTCTACGTTTGCGAGAACATTCGCATGATGGCGTCCGAAAGGAGCAGATCTCAAAGACAGGAATGTGTACGCTTGTCAGAACACTATTCACAATTTTTACACCATTATCGATATCTAGTCACACAACTAATACACATGCATATTGATCTCCTTCTTAACAGTTCACAGAGGTGCGGGACAAGCTCCTAGAAACGGAGCGCGTAGAAGCACTTCAAGAGGAAATAGCGTGATTTTTGCTCGACCAGGTCATAAACCGAAGGAGAATACTATTACCGCTACCGCCCCATGAACCACTTCCGATTGTCATCGTGCTCAAGGCACCAATTAGGCTAATGCCACTGGCTCCAAGGCAACATGCATATGTAGGAGAAATTGTATATAGCTATACATGTGTGTATGTGTGAATTAATTAATATGGTGGTTTGTGAGACATTGATGATATATATATGCATGATTGGTTCTACTAGAAATTATATATATATATATATATATATATATATATATATATATATATATATATATATATATATATATATATATATATATATATATATGCATAATGTGTACAATGTGTAGTATCGTAAAATACCAGCAAACGAAAAAGAATTAAAATGGAAACACAAAATTAAATGAAAAAGAAATCATAAAACTAAAAAAACCCCATACCTTATAGTACCGGTTGGTGTTACCAACCGGTACTAAAACTCGAGCCCCGGAGCTGGCTCGTGCCACGTGGTTGCCCTTTAGCACCGGTTCGTGCTGAACCGGTACTAAAGGGGGGGGGGGGGCTTTAGTGCCCACACTTTAGTGCCGGTTATGGAACCGGCACTAAAGGTCCTTACGAACCGGTGTTATTGCCCGGTTCTGCACTAGTGGTTCTCTGTAGTGGGGGTTGAGACAATGTGGGCTAGCTACCCAGAAGACTCAACTAGGACAGCAGAGGCTCGACACGGTGATAGCAGTGAGGCGTGCGGTAAGCATGGGACACATCGACATGCCAATGCACTGGTGGTCAGACATGTTGTCAGACAAAGTGTGGAGAGGATGCTGAAGTAGTGTTGATGAGTACCAGATTCAAGTTGGTGATTGGGTCTATCAGTTCCGGAAGATGGACAAGAGTTGACCATGGAGAATCTGAGAAAGTGGCGAAAAGTCTGAAATTGTCAAAAGCGAAGAGAGTACATGGCCGTATATTCTATGGTGTTCAGTGCACGTGGTAAAGTGTGGATGACAAGTACAGAAGAAGGCGGAGTGCTATATATAGTTGTGGGACATGTCAAAGACTAACCCGGAAAAGGGGTGAGACAGCTGTGAATTTGACTCGGGGTGATATAGGGCGACGATGAAATTCCTTCTAGTTTCCGACAGACGGTCATGAAAGAGCGGTGACATTGAGTTGACGTAACTCTTATATGTGACGTCCAATATGTGAATTGTTCACTTTCACGCAAACGGTGATCGGTGTGTGATGGTGTTGAACGGATTCTGCGGAAATTGGGAGCACAAAGTAGAGAATGAGGAACTTAATTTTTCTCAAGTGTTGATTGTGAAGAAGACGAGAAGGGACTACACTTGCAGGTGGAGTCACATGGAGTCCGTGAGTAGCAGCGGTGCTCATGGCGTATCTCAAGTCCAATGTACATGGAGATTTGACGCATGGATGAATCTAAGGTGGTGAAGAATATTCGCCAAGGTGGAGTTGGTTAGAGTTGTGTCGAATATTATTATACAAGGTAGGTTACAGTTGGACTCTGGGTCGTATTGTGTTTAGATAGGATATGAAGTCGTGTCCAAGTAGGACACTTGTATCCTAGGCCTAGTGGGGGTAGACACACGATGTAACATATGCCAACATAATAGCACACAGAAACATAGAGGAAGCCGGCGGCATGCATGTGCCGGCGTTCAGGGCAACCAGGTGCAGTATTGTAGCGGTGTCATAGGGAGGAGGGCCCATAGTCAGGCCTCGGGGATGTAGCCATATCGGTAAACCTCGTTAAAAATCTCGGTGTCGTACTCCTGTGATTGCTTGGTCCTTGGTAAATCAACTGTGCCCCTTGGATTTGTTCTAACAGTGTTTAGCTGTCTAAACATTTGAGTAATAGGTCTGACCTTGCCTGTATTTCAGGTGGTGCATTGATAGTACAA
The DNA here is from genome assembly GCA_021605205.1 of Aegilops longissima. Taxonomy (NCBI): domain Eukaryota; kingdom Viridiplantae; phylum Streptophyta; class Magnoliopsida; order Poales; family Poaceae; genus Aegilops; species Aegilops longissima. The sequence goes on from CM038677.1 coordinate 80,976,637, forward strand.
AATTCGCTCTACCGTCGAAGGTCTATAAACTAGAAACATAGTGACGTCCGTCTGATCTCATTTTGCTTCATATATAGTCTTTTGTTAAGATCTTTAAAAAGATTTATGTTTAAAAATGGAGGGAGTACATAGCAAAGTGTCTAGCTGTCTAAATATTTGAGTAATAGGTCTGACCTTGCCTATATTTCAAGCAATGTTTTAAATAGCGGGCTATGAAAAATAGCGACCGACCTTCAAATCAGCTATAGCGGGCCATTTATAAAGGTGGTCATTTAACGGCATCCTGCTGAAAACGCTATAGAAAACTATAACAGAGTTATAGCCGGCTATTCAAAACTATAATTTCAAGTGGTGCATTGATAGTACAAAATCCGCTCCACCGTCGGAGGTCTAGAAACTATAAACACAGTGATGGATACATCCATCTCATCTCAGGATGTATGGATGGGAATATGTTTGCTACAAGTGGTGTACCAGCATTCAGTGATCAATAGTAGCAGTCAGACTTAACTGACCACTTTGTAAAAAAAATTATTACAATTGGTTATTGTCCTATTAACTGACGGAAGGGTACATGCAGTCAACAGAAGAAGGATAGACACATAATATATGGTATCTTTAAAAACAAAAAAGTCATGCATGGTACGTCTCTGCAGATTAGTACACCATGCAGTATAGTATTTTCTTTGTCTCCATTTACACACCTCAATCACCAACATCAATTATTGACCTTTCTTGCAGAATTTTGCATGGCTGGCATCCTGCCTGTTAACAACCACATGTATTGAGTGGAAGAACTGAAACTTCATTTGCTCGGACACAGTATTGCTAGCTCATGATTAAGACAAATGCTCGGAACTTCAACGCAGAGTATTTTAGCTCAAGCTCAAATTAACTCGGGTGAACAATAAAATCCAAGAAAAATAGAAAACAAATTCAAAAAATTCTGAAAATATTTTGGTGGCAAATATTGACAAAATGGTTTCAGCGCTTGCAAAATTTCATCATGGAGTGACATTCATGGTAGTTGTGGCCAAAAAAAAAACGATGCTCCAAAAAAGCTATTTTCGAAAGCATTTTGGAGGGAGTGCTGATTTTTTTGCCACCACTTCCACGAATATCATTCCGAAATTTTGTGAGCACTGAAAACATTTGTCAATAACGAACTCATTTGAGCTCGCCACCAGATGAGGACTTTCTCAAATGCTGGCCATTTCCCCACTTGTCATACTGTGTATTTCAAACATGCAACAGAGGTGCGGAATATCTTGTGTGATTTTGTTTGTGCAGAACATGTATTGGGTGGTGCAGCATTAGTGCCTCTAATATCGTAGTCGTCGCAAGGTGGTCTACGGATCTGGATGTAATTTTTGTTATTTTTTGTATTCGTTATAGTGCCATGATTGAAGATGAATAGATTGAAAGTTTTCTTGCAAAAAAAAAACTACTTGGCAGGTCTACAAGGGGCATATTTATTGATGAACACTGCCAAGGCCAACCAACTAATATTCCAAACCATTTGGTGAGCTACGATAATTGTGAGCTTGTGGTGCCGCTACCAAAACCCTAGCCTACTAGCTAGCCAATAGAGTTCCCATTGTTCATTGTTGCGTTGCACTAGGAACACCATACCAACCGTACTGTATCCATCTCCAACCAAAATAAACAGTACCAGTTGTCATGTTACACCAAATGGACTGTCACGGGCTGCACAATCGCTTGAAATGTGCCAGCCATATAAACGGGTGTATGTAGTCATGGTAATGCAGGCCATTGCATAGAGCTTTCATCTCAACAGGGTTAGTGCCTGCTTGCATACAGAAGTACACTCATGGCAATGGCAATGGCCTCTTCTCTGTCGGTGCTGTTGCTCCTGTGCCTGGCGGCATCGTCCTCGGCGCAGCTTTCGCCTAGGTTCTACGCGAGGTCGTGCCCCAGGGCGCTGGCCATCATCAGGAGGGGTGTGGGGGCCGCCGTGAGGAGTGAGCGCCGCATGGGAGCGTCGCTGCTCCGGCTGCATTTCCACGACTGCTTTGTCCAAGCAAGTCCCTCTCGCCTTCTCTCTTTACTTACTGTAGTTTTTACTGCATACACTGCTGCTAATCTCTTTGATCCATGTTAATTGTTGCTGATTTAGTGGATCGAACGAAGTACTTAATTTAGAAGGTCTCAGTTTAAATTATTACATTATCAAAAAGTTAATGGAGCGGAGCACTACATGTGTCCCTAACTACTGATAAGTTGACACTCTTAAGACCGATAAACCTACATCTACGAATGACGTACGTAAGTTGTTTTATGTAGGGGTTCAGTTCACAGTGACTTTTCAATTCATTTTTTCTTGACACTTTGACAGTGACTTTTCAGTTCTTCAGTTCAAATTAACTAGTGAAATTAGAATGTACCCCTTCCGTAAAGAAATATAAAAGTGTTTAGATTAGTGATCTGAACGCTTTTATGTTTCTTTACCTAGGAGGTACTTCAGTTGACCGGAAGTAATTTCTTATGTGTGTGACGATCGATGCATGCATACCAGGGCTGCGACGCGTCCGTACTGCTGAGCGACACGGCCACCTTCACCGGCGAGCAAGGGGCAGCTCCTAACGCCGGCTCCATTCGAGGCATGAACGTCATCGACAACATCAAGGCGCAGGTCGAGGCCGTGTGCGCGCAGACTGTCTCCTGCGCCGACATCCTCGCCGTCGCCGCCCGTGACTCCGTTGTCGCCGTAAGATCGATCCGAAGCCACTGCAGTCAATTTGGTGAACGCACGCCACAGTAAATTAAGCAACTTATTAGTTCTTATTATTTGCTTGCAGCTGGGAGGGCCTTCGTGGACCGTTCCTCTGGGGAGGAGGGACTCGACGACGGCGAGCTTGTCTCTGGCCAACAGCGACTTACCGCCGCCATCATTCGACGTGGCCAACCTCACAGCCAACTTCGCCGCCAAGGGTCTCAGCGTGAACGACATGGTCGCACTATCTGGCGCCCACACCATCGGGCAGGCACAGTGCCAAAACTTCCGGGACAGACTCTACAACGAGACCAACATCGACACGGCCTTCGCAACATCTCTCAAGGCCAACTGCCCCCGGCCGACCGGGTCCGGCGACAGCAGCCTGGCACCGCTGGACACGACGACGCCCAACGCGTTCGACAACGCATACTACCGCAACTTGATGTCACAGAAGGGGCTCCTGCACTCTGACCAGGTTCTGATCAACGACGGACGCACCGCGGGCCTGGTCCGGACGTACTCGTCGGGGTCGGCGCGGTTTAACAGGGACTTCACGGCGGCCATGGTGAGGATGGGGAACATCAGCCCGCTCACTGGGACGCAGGGGCAGGTCAGGCTCAGCTGCTCCAGGGTGAACTAAGCTACCGGCCTGAAATCCGGGGCGATCAAAGGCGGACATAATAAGGCTGTGGAGTTATTGTACTTGTACTGATCATCACGTGTGGGAAGATGGAGTGTCATGTGATGTATCTGAGTATCTTAAGGGGCCGTCGTGCAAATGGATGAGTTGCATACGTACTTTTTCCTTTGCTTAATCATGCCCAGTGGCACATAATCACTTTTGTCTCTAACGAACTCTACACTTTTAGTTAGAAAAATCATGGGTTATCATCTGTGCACACCACCATGCGGCAAATCATATGGAAATAATTTCAACGCCTAAGAGGGACTCTAACCCATCCTAGAAAAAGACCTTGAATGGTCAACTCCTCAGGGAATTAGAGCATTTACAGCCAAATGCCTCAAACTGCTATCAAACGCCCGCGCGGTCGGTCTAGTCACTGATCGGTCAAAAAACCTTGATTCACCCGGCAACCTCAAACCAGCCTCAAACGTTCGGACTAACCGGCACTCCTTATATTCAGCCCAAATGAAGAGCAGATATGAGGCGGTCTGGGCTCGTCCAACACGCGTTTTGCCAAAAATATGGAAATGTTTTCAACGCCTTAGAGCGACTCTAACCCATCCCAAAAAGGACCGGCGGTTCATCCAACAAGAATGATCTCAACGCCTTAGAGTGACTCTCACCCATCACAAAAAGACCTTGAATGGTCAATTCTTCATGGAATTAATAAAGCATTTACAACCTGGTGCCTCAAACCGCTCTCAAACGCCCGAATAGTCAGCCCGGTCACTGACCGGTCAAAAACCCTAACCCACCTGGGCACCTCAAACCAGCCTCAAATGCCCGGGCTGACCGACACTCCTCATATCCAGCCTAAATGAAGGGTGGATATGAGGCGGCCCAGGTGCGTCCGGCACGTCGCGCTGACAGCCGGGTCTCACACGGAAATGCACGGAAACCCATCGGTCTAGTGGGTGTCTCCTTCGGTGGGGGTGTGACCGCCGTGTGGCGCCACTCCAGCTCGCCGCCTGAGAGCCAGGGCTTGGCTATTTTAGCTGGACGAGGTCCCTAGCCCTAGCTGCATCCGCTTCCTCCCTCTTCGTGTCACCAGCCCGATCCCATCCATCCACCTCTTGCCACCGTCCACATCCGCTTCCGCTCGCCCTCTTGTTGTCTGTCTCCGCCATGGTCCGACAGAAGAAGAAGACCTACGCTATAGTCACGCTTGAGCGGCGCCTCCAGCTGCTCGAGGAGATCCGGGCTAGGCGCGTCGCCCGGTTCGCATTGGGATTGCCACCGGATTCGCCGGAGCTGGAGGAGGAGGAGCAGCAGAAACAGCCGGAGCCCATGGAGGAGGAGGAGGCGGCGGCAGAGCCGGAGCTGGTTGTTGACTTTGTCATGGAGGATGCCATGGCAGAGTACAAGGTCACCTAAGCGACAAAAATGGCGGAGCAAACCGCCATCCTAGAGTCCATTTAGGATGAATCCTATGTCAAGGCCAACCGGCGGTTCATCCGATAAGAATGGGCGGGGACATGCATGCTTTTCTTCGTACTGGAGGAGGAGGCCAACGTGGAGGAGCCGGAGTTTTAGTTGTTTCCCATGTACCCAGAGCTCAGCACGTAGATCGTGAGCATCTTTGACAACAACAAGTAGTGTATTATAGGTTTAGTTAATCTTCATAGTAGGTAGATCTTTCTTTTGCATGATTTGTTATATTTAAGGATTGAACCATGAGGCGTCCAGATGCAGAGAGGAAAATTTGAGGGTTGCCCGGTCACTGCCTCTACGGGCGTTTGAGAGGTCAGATTTGCTGTTTGTACGTGTAGATGCTTGTATAGGCACATATCCCATCCTCAATACCCCTTTTAGTTTCCACAACACTTTTGGGATAAACCAAAAAACACAACATCCACCCTAATAAGGTGGAAGGTCTTCTCTCTCTTCCTAATTCTGAATACATTTTTTTTTGGATCGATGAAGTTCCCTTCCCCTACCACCTGTTTATGCAGGTTCTGGCTATTTATTTTTTATCTTCTCTTTTAGTAGCTATTTGAGATGATTTTGGCACTCTGATACTCTATTCATTTAATAAATATATGGTTGTGTGCATCGCTTGATGCAGAGGTCAGGGTAATCCTCCTTTTCAAAAAGAAAAAACATCAGCTCCCACCACCGGCAATATCTCTGGCCACCCCATCAAGCTTCAGCCAGCCACGCTGCCCCACTCCTATGTCCCCGCCCATTCCTAGTCCTTCCACCACCTATCTCCGCCTCCAGAGCCTCCTACCGCCACCACCAACTCACAACTGAAATCGACTAGTGTGATGAGTGCCAAATCCTTTGCCGAGTGTTTTTTGTCGGCCACTCGGTGAAATGGCCAGCCTAAATAGAGTGCTAGGTAAAACACTCGACAAAAAGTGTGACACTCAGCATAATCGTCGCTTTGCTGATTTTCAAATGCACTTGGCCAATGAGTGGACACGTGTTCCTGCTTGCCGCGGTTGACGACTTTTTCTTCACGTAAACTTTATCTCTAGTGTTGACATCCCCCCTCCCCCCCCCCTTTCCAGTGCAAACCTGCAAAATGAGGTGAAAATGAGTTAAAATAGAGCAATGGTAGTTGAATAAGAATAATAAATGATGATCTTATGAGATAGTGATGCAAAATGAGTGTATCAAGTTGAATGGTGGCTAGAGAGCTGTGAATAATGATAATGGAGAATGGATGTCTCGGCGGTCCCAGTCGTGCCCTAGCGTAGATGTAGAAATTTGAAGCCAATGTGAAGACCTTGTGTGGCATTTGCAGGGGCTTGCAGAGGGGATGCATGTGGTTGTCATATTCTTCCCGAAGGACTCCATGTGGCTTCTCTTCGCCCTCCTTGCAGCTTTAGGAGAGACCCAAGATTCTCTGCAATTGAATGGTGGTGGGTCTTTCGGTGTTTTGTCCGTCCTAAAGGCACACTCTAGGAACAAAGTCTTGTATCAGTACGTAGGCAGCGTGCTCATGCCTAGTTCTATTTCGCTCATTCTCAACAGCTCAGCTTCTCCAGATCATGATGCTCTTCCTTCATGTTTTCTTTCAGCCCCGCAAATTACTCCACGAGTTCTTGTAGCTGTCCTAATCTTTTGTGTGTGTGTGTGTGTGTGTGTGTGTGTGTTACCAACCCCGAAGATTTGGGTACCCATCACCATCAGGTCCTCCCATCATGAATAAATTGTAAGCCGTGAAATAGCAAATAAGTGTAACGATTTATTTATACCACAATTAAGATAAATTATAATTAGCGAGCTATGGTATACAATAATGTGCATGATTCATCTTCTATGGTCCACATGTTAGAGTAATAGAAATACATTTATTTACTTATTTATATTATATTAATTGTGTGACCCATGGATAACAATGAGCTAAAATACTATTCATGCCCAACCCATAACTAATTAGGCCGCCCATGAATTTTACCATGGACAAGAAATGATGTAGATGGATATCAAAATTCATTGGTTAAATAGCCATCCTTCAGCACCGGGCTACCCCTCTTCTCTGAAAGTATAATAATGAACAAAAAAAGTTATTTAAATATAAATAATAAATGAGACAAGCAGGCCAACAAAATTTGGTCCCATACCATTTATTAGTTATTCCTTCTTTAAAGAAATATAAGAGTGTCTAGATCGTTACGTTAAGGGCATCTCCAATGATAGATGCTTACATGGGCGCTTAAGGAGGGAAAAAATGAATACAATAAAACAAAAGAAAAATCCACCGTAGCGCTCACTCACGCAATGCCGGAAGCTAACAGCGGGCGCTAACTGGCCGTAAAATCAGTAGTTGGTTACAGCGTTCCAACTCATGCGAGGGGGAAAAAAGAGCTAAGCGCTCGCCACCAGTTCTTGCGCCGATGCCGGGGCTGACGCTAGGATTTGTTGGCCCAACTTCCGACCGAGCAGGATACAAATCCTGGCGTCCGCTCGGGAGCTCCTAACTGGCGCGTTACGCGCCGCCGAACGAAACCGGCGCTCACGCGCTCCCTGGCGTGGGCCGGCCCACGACCATGCAGTGCAACGGAAAAATGAATTTATTGCGGGAAGAAAACGGTGGATCCTATGGCATTTCCTGCGTTTTTTTGCTTCCAGTTTTCCACCGTTTCTCCGGTTTTCCGTTGATTTGCTCCGGTATTTTTATTTTTGTGTTTTGATTCTTTTTTCGTTTCATTTCTTTTTATTTGCATATTATATAAAATGTTCACCGTGTATTACATTAAATTTCATTGTATTAAGAAAAAATTTCATTGTATATTATGAAAATTGTTCACCTTTATGCGTATAAAATGTTCATCGTGTATTCTAAAATGTTCATCGTATATTATGAAAATTTTCAATGTTTTTACTAAATGTTGAATGCGTATTCAAAATTGTTCAACACATATATTTGTATTGTTTCAAAAATGTTCATTGTGTATTATTTAAAATGTTCAATGGATATAAAATTGTTCACTATGTTTCTTAATTTTGTTCAGTATATATTACACAATGTTCAATGTGTATTCGCAAATTGTTCAACGTATTCAGTTTATTTTAAGAAAATGTCAACGGATATCGCAAAATGCTCAACAGATATTACACAAAACCAGTTCACACTTTTTTTTAGAAAAGGTACAGAGAAAAAAGAAAAAAGAAAAAAAAGAAAAGACGAAAGAAAATGTACAGAAGAAAAGAAGAAAGAAGAAAGAAGACAATAGAGAAAAACGATGGAACCAGTCATACTAGATGAGGGTGGCTGGTTGGTCGCTGCATTCACGCTTAACAAAGGAAGTCCTGTGTTCGAATCCCACCTCTCTAGCGAACTTTTTACTGACAAAAAGTAAAGGAAATGGGCCGGCCCATCGGGGAGAAGGGGGTGTGCGCCATGTACGGGTTGGCCTTTAAGGGGCGCTTAAGGCGCCGTTTAGGAAATGCCCGCTCCTAGCGCCCCGCGTTGGTGATGCCCTATATATATTCTGATCACGGGATCAGAATAATATTCTGATCACAACCTGACCTGCCTTGCTAGTAGTACGTTGAACTTCCCTGTGAACTAGGTTGAACTTCCGCCAACATTACCCAAATGGGGCTTGCGATATACCGTTGGAAAGCTATGGACACCAATATCATGACCCAATTTAATTTTTTGGCAAAATGTAAGCGGTTAAAGAGCAGTTTTGAAAACCGTTTTTCTTCACACCAAAAATGTGAATCATATTTTGGATCGCATTTCTAAACCGTTTATCGGAATGAGGCATATAATATGGCGTTGGAAAGCTGCTACAAAATCGCTTCTTCCACCTGTTGAGAGTTTTCTCTAATTCCCTATGGTTAAAGAGTAATTTGAAAAAATGTAAAATTTCGTAAACCGAACAGCTGAGTTCGTATTTTAATGTCATTTCTGAACGGCTAATCCAATTGAGGCATAAGATATGGCCTTGGAAAGCTTATGAAAATGCGCTAATTTTTCAGTTTGAAAGTTTTTCTAATCTTGAAGGGTTTAAGAGTAATTTAGAAAACGGTACAAGTCCTACCGAGTTCGTATTTTCAAGCTCATTTTTTAATCGTGCGTCCGAATGCAGCAAACAATATGGCGTTGGAAAGCTTGCACAAATGAGAAACTTTTTGGTATGTATTGTTTATCCCAATTCTTTACGGTTTTAAGTCAGTTTCGAAAATGGTGAAAAAAGTATTTTTGCCGTATTTTCTACAAACTTCATCGGAAAGGCGCAAATAATATACCGTTGAAAAGCTATGAAAAATGCGAAACCTTTTCATGTTGATGGTTTTCTCTAATTACTAGCCGTTTTCAAATAATTGCGAAAATGACAAGATCATTCGTTTTGCCTTTATCGCGAAATTGATTCTTCAAAAATGCACCGCGTGAAGAACCTGAACTTCTCGGCACGTGTACTTGAACTTCACTCTGTTTTTTCACGTGTTTTTTTGGCACGCAGCTCTCCATCCACTCACTGGAATTGAGCAAGTGATATACCGATGGAAAGCTGCTGTAAACACGCAACTTTCCCGTGTTGATTATTTTTTCATACTCGCGGCGGTTTTAAAAGTTTTTCATCCGAAATTCATTCAGTGTAGTAAATTGAACTTTCTGTTGTTTTCACGTTGAACTTCTTGTTGTTTTCACTCTGACGTATTTTTAATAACGAGGAAAATCTGAGTTTTATATAATCATCGAACTTCTTCATCTTTTTAATATGACCTTCTTGGTTTTATTTCTTAATCATTTTTTATGAATAAAAATATTTTAAGAGACCAAAACAACATTTTTATGTGTGTTTTTGCATTGGCTTTAGAAATTGAACTTCTCCTTTTCTTTTTATTTTCTTTCAATATTGTTGGAAATATGCCCTAGAGGCAATAATAAAAGCATTATTATTATATTTCCTTGTTCATGATAATTGTCTTTTATTCATGCTATAACTGTATCATCCGGAAATCGTGGTACGCGTGTGAATACATAGACCACAATACGTCTCTAGTAAGCCTCTAGTTGACTAGCTCGTTGGTCGACAGATAGTCATGGTTTCCTGACTATGGACATCAGATGTCATTGACAACGGGATCACGTCATTAGGAGAATGACGTGATGGACAAGACCCAATCCTAAGCATAGCACAAGATCGTGTAGTTCGTTTTGCTAGAGCTTTTCCAATGTCAAGTATCTCTTCCTTAGACCATGAGATCGTGTAACTCACGGATACCGTAGGAGTGCTTTGGGTGTACCAAACGTCACAACGTAACCGGGTGACTATAAAGGTGCACTACGGTATCTCGAAAGTGTCATTGGGTTGACACGGATCGAGACTGGGATTTGTCACTCCGTATGACGGAGAGGTATCTCTGGGCCCACTCGGTAATGCATCATCATAATGAGCTCAAAGTGACCAACTGTTTGTCACGGGATCATGCATTACGGTACGAGTAAAGTGACTTGCCGGTAACGAGACTGAACGAGGTATTGGGATACCGACGATCGAGTCTCGGGCATGTAACGTACCGATTGACAAAGGGAATAGTATACGGGGTTGCTTGAATCCTCGACATCGTGGTTCATCCGATGACATCATCGAGGAGCATGTGGGAGCCAACATGGGTATCCAGATCCCGCTGTTGGTTATTGACCTGAGAGCGTCCCGGTCATGTCTGCATGTCTCCCGAACCCGTAGGGTCTACACACTTAAGGTTCGGTGACGCTAGGGTTATTATGAAGACTTGTATGTGGTTACCGAATGTTGTTCGGAGTCCCGGATGAGATCCCGGACGTCACGAGGAGTTCCGGAATGGTCCGGAGGTAAAGATTTATATATGGGAAGTTGTCAAACGGACACCGGAAAGTTTTGGGGCTTACCGGTATTGTACCGGGCCACCTAAGGGTTCCAGAGGTCCACGGGAGGGCCACCCCTCCGGGGCCACATGGGCTGCGTGGGGAAGGAGCCAGCCTGGTGGGCTGGGCGCACCCCCCTTGGGCCCTTGCGCCTAGGGTTTGGGGGAACCCTAGAGGCGCCCCTTGCTTGGGGGCAAGCCACCTCCTAGCCCCCCTCTAGATTCCCATCTAGAGGGGCCGCCCTGCCCCTTCCCCTATAAATAGAGGGCGAGGGAGGCTGCAACACACAATTGAAGGCGCAGCCCTCCCTCCCAACACCTCTCCTCCTCCGCGTGTGCTTGGCGAAGCCTGCCGGGAATGTCACTCCATCATCATCACGCCATCGTGCTGCTGCTGGAGCCATCTTCCTCAACCTCTCCTTACTCCTTGCTGGATCAAGTCGGAGGAGACGTCGTCCGTCCTGCACGTGTGTTGAACGCGGAGGTGCTGTCCGTTCAACACTTGGTCATCGGTGATCGGAATCACGGCAGTAATGACTCCATCATCACCATCCCTTGAACGCTTCCGCTTTCGATCTACAAGTGGTATGTAGATGCAAACTCACTCCCTTGACTCGTTGCTTAGATGAACTCATAGATGGATCTTGGTGAAACCGTAGGAAAAATTTAATTTTCTACAACGCTCCCCAACAGTGGCATCATGAGCTAGGTCTATGCGTAGTTCTCTATTGCATGAGTAGAACACAATTTGGTTGTGGGCGAGATCTTGTCAACTTGCTTGCCGCTACTAGTCTTATCTTGCTTCCGCGGTATTGTGGGATGAAGCGGCCGGACCAACCTTACACGCGCTTACGTGAGACCGGTTCCATCGATGACATGCACTAGTTGCATAAGGTGGCTGGCGGGTGTCTGCTCTCCCACTTTAGTTGGAGCGGATTCGATGAAAAGGGTCCTTATGAAGGGTAAATAGAAGTTGACAAAATCACGTTGTGGTTATTCGTAGGTAAGAAAACGTTCTTGCTAGAACCCAATTGCAGCCACGTAAAAGATGCAATAACAATTAGAGGACGTCTAACTTGTTTTTGCAGCAATTGTCATGTGATGTGATATGGCCAAGTTGTGATGAATGATGAATGACATATTGTGATGTATGAGATCATGTTCTTGTAATAGGAATCACGACTTGCATGTCGATGAGTATGACAACCGGCAGGAGCCATAGGAGTTGTCTTTATTTTTGTATGACCTGCGTGTCATTGAAGAACGCCATGTAAATTACTTTACTTTATTGCTAAACGCGTTAGCCATAGAAGTAGAAGTGGTCGTTGGCGTGACAACTTCATGGAGGCACAATGATGGAGATCATGATGATGGAGATCATGGTGTCACGCCGGTGACAAGATGATCATGAAGCCCCGAAGATGGAGATCAATGGAGCTTTATGATATTGGCCATATCATGTCACTACTATATAATTGCATGTGATGTTTATTATGTTTATACATCTTGTTTACTTAGAACGACGGTAGTAAATAAGATGATCCTTACAACAATTTCAAGAAGTGTTCTCCCTAACGTGCACCGTTGCTAAAGTTCGTCGCTTCTAAGCACCACGTGATGATCGGGTGTGATGGATTCTTACGTTCACATACAACGGGTGTAAGATAGATTTACACACGCAAAACACTTAGGGTTAACTTGACGAGCCTAGCATGTACAGACATGGCCTCGGAACACGGAGACCGAAAGGTCGAACACGAGTCGTATGGAAGATACGATCAACATGAGAATGTTCACCGACGATGACTAGTCCGTCTCACGTGATGATCGGACATGGCCTAGTCGACTCGGATCGTGTAACACTTAGATGACTAGAGGGATGTCTAATCTGAGTGGGAGTTCATTGAAATAATTTGATTAGATGAACTTAATTATCTTGAACTTAGTCTAAAACTTTTGCATAATATGTCTTGTAGATCAAATGGCCAACGCTCATGTCAACTTGAACTTCAACGCGTTCCTAGAGAAAACCAAGCTGAAAGATGATGGCAGCAACTATACGGACTGGGTCCGGAACCTGAGGATCATCCTCATAGCTGCCAGGAAACAATATGTCCTAGAAGGACCGCTAGGTGACACACCCGTCCCCGAGAACCAAGACATTATGAATGCTTGGCAGTCTCATGCTGATGATTACTCCCTCGTTCAGTGCGGCATGCTTTACAACTTAGAACCGGGGCTCCAAAAGCATTTTGAGCATCACGGAGCATATGAGATGTTCGAGGAGCTGAAACTAGTTTTCCAAGCTCACGCCCGGGTCGAGAGATATGACATCTCCGACAAGTTCTATAGTTGTAAGATGGAGGAAAATAGTTCTGTCAGTGAGCACATACTCAAGATGTCTGGATTGCACAATCGTATGACCCAGCTGAATATTAACCTCCCTGATGAGGCGGTCATTGACAGAATCCTTCAGTCGCTCCCACCAAGCTACAAGAGCTTTGTGATGAACTACAATATGCAGGGGATGGTAAAGACCATTCCTGAAGTATTCTCTATGCTGAAGTCAGCAGAGGTTGAAATCAAGAAAGAACATCAAGTGTTGATGGTCAATAAGACCACTAAGTTCAAGAAGGGCAAGGGCAAGAAGCACTTCAAGAAGGACGGCAAGGAGGTTGCCGCGCCCGGTAAGCAAGTTGTCGGGAAGAAGTCAAAGAATGGACCCAAGCCTGAGATAGAGTGCTTTTATTGCAAGGAGAAGGGTCACTGGAAGCGGAACTGCCCCAAATACTTAGCGGATAAGAAGGACGGCAACACCAAAGGTATATTTGATATACATGTAATTGATGTGTACCTTACCAAGACTCGTAGTAACTCCCGGTATTTGATACCGGTGCCGTTGCTCATATTTGTAACTCACAGCAGAGCTGCGAATAAGCGGAGATCGGCGAAGGACGAGGTGACAATGCGCGCGTCGGGAATGGTTCCAGAGTCGATGTGATCGCCGTCGCACGTTACCTCTACATTTACCTACGGGATTAGTTTTGAACCTTAATAATTGTTATTTGGTGCCAAGTTTGAGCATGAACATTGTATCCGGATCTCGTTTGATACGAGATGGCTACTCATTTAAATCCGAGAATAATGGTTGTTCTGTTTATATGAGAGATATGTTTTATGGTCATGCTCGATGGTCAATGGTTTATTCTTAATGAATCTCGGCGTAGTATTACACATGTTCATAGCGTGAATACCAAAAGATGTAAAGTTGATAACGATAGTCCCACATACTTGTGGCACCGCCGCCTTGGTCACATTGGTGTCAAGCGCATGAAGAAGCTCCATGCTGATGGACTTTAGAGTCTCTCGATTATGAATCATTTGACACATGCGAACCATGCCTCATGGGCAAATTACCAAGACTCCGTTCTCCGGAATAATGGAGCGAGCAACCAACTTGTTGGAAATCATACATACCGATGTGTGCGGTCCAATGAGTGTTGAGGCTCGCGGAGGATATCGTTATGTTCTCACTCTCACAGATGACTTGAGTAGATATGGGTATGTCTACTTGATAAAACACAAGTCTGAGACCTTTGAAAAGTTCAAGGAATTTTAGAATGAAGTAGAGAATCAACGTGACCGAAAGATAAAATTCTTACGATCGGATCGTGGAGGAGAATATTTAAGTCACGAATTTGGTACACACTTAAGAAAATGTGGAATCATTTCACAACTCACGCCGCTGGAACACCTCAGTAGAACGGTGTGTCCGAACGTCGTGTCGCACTCTATTGGATATGGTGCGGTCTATGATGTCTCTTACCGATTTACCGCTATCATTTTGGGGATACGCTCTAGAGACAACTACATTCACTTTAAATAGGGCACCGTCTAGATCCGTTGAGACGACACCGTATGAATTATGGTTTGGGAAGAAACCTAAGCTGTCGTTTCTAAAAGTTTGGGGATGCGATGCTTATGTCAAGAAACTTCAACCTAAAAAGCTCGAACCCAAGTCGGAAAAATGCGTCTTCATAGGATACCCTAAAGAAACCATTGGGTATACCTTCTACTTAAGATCCGAGGGCAAGATCTTTATTGCCAAGAACGGATCCTTTCTGGAAAAAGAGTTTCTCTCGAAAGAAGTAAGTGGGAGGAAAGTAGAACTCGATGAAGTACTACCTCTTGAACGGGATAGTAGTGCAGCTCAGAAAATGTTCTGTGATGCCTACACCAACCAAGAGGAAAATAATGATGATGATCAAGGTACTTGGATCAAGTTGCTCTTGAACTTCAGAGGTCCACAAGGACACGTTCCGCACTGCAGAGTGGTACGCCACCCCGTCACGGAAATCATGTTGTTAGACAACGGTGAACCTTGAACTATGAAGAAGCGATGGCGGGCCAGATTCCAACAAATGGCTAGAAGCCATGAAATCCGAGATAGAATCCATGTATGAAAACAAAGTATGGACTTTGACCGACTTGCCCGATGATCTGCGGCGATAGAAAACAAATGGATCTTTAAGAAGAAGACGGACGCGGATGGTAATGTCACCATCTATAAAGCTCGACTTGTCGCTAAGGGTTATCGGCAAGTTCAAGGGATTGACTACGATGAGACTTTCTCTCCGTGCGAAGCTTAAGTCCGTCCGAATCATGTTAGCAATTGCCGCATACTATGATTATGAGATATGGCGATGGACGTCAAAACAGCGTTCCTTAACGGTTATCTTAAGGAAGAGTTGTATATGATGTAGCCGGAAGGTTTTGTCGATCCTAAGAATGTCGACAAAGTATGCAAGCTCCAGCGATCCATTTATGGGCTGGTGCAAGCATCTCGGAGTTGGAACATTCGCTTTGATGATATGATCAAAGCGTTTGGGTTTATCTGAGACTTATGGAGAAGCCTGCGTTTACAAGAAAGTGAGTGGGAGCTCAGTAGCATTTCTCATATTATATGTAGATGACATACTTTTGATGGGAAATGATATAGAACTTTTGGACAGCATTAAGGCCTACTTGAATAAGTGTTTTTCAATGAAGGACCTTGGAGAAGCTGCTTATATATTAGGCATCAAGATCTATAGAGATAGATCGAGACGCCTCATAGGTCTTTCACAAAGCACATACCTTGATAAGATTTTGAAGAAGTTCAAAATGGATCAGTCAAGAAGGGTTCTTGCTGTGTTGCAAGGTGTGAGATTGAGCTCGGCTCAATGCCCGACCACGGCAAAAGATAAAGAAGAGATGAGTGTCATCCCTATGCCTCAGCCATAGGATCTATTATGTATGCCATGCTGTGTACTGCACCTGATGTAAACCTTGCCGTAAGTTTGGTAGGAAGGTACCAAAGTAATCCCGCAAGGAACACCGGACAACGATCAAGAATATCCTGAAGTACCGAAGGACAAAGAACATGTTTCGTTTATGGAGGTGACGAAGAGCTCGTCGTAAGGGTTACGTCGACGCTTAGCTTCGATCACAGATCTGGATGACTCTAAGTCACAAACCGGATACGTGTATATGTTGAATGGTGGAGCGAGAAGCTGGTGCAGCTGCAAGCGAGAGCGTCGTGGCGGGATCTACATGTGAAGCGGAGTACATGGCAGCCTCGGAGGCAGCGCATGAAGCAATTTGGATGAAGGAGTTCATCACCGACCTAGGAGTCATACCCAATGCGTCGGGGCCGATTAAACTCTTCTGTGACAACACTGGAGCTATTGCACTTGCCAAAGAGCCTAGGTTTCACAAGAAGACCAGGCACATCAAGCGTCGCTTCAACTCCATCCGTGAAAATGTTCAAGATGGAGACATAGAAATTTGCAAAGTGCATACGGATCTGAATGTCGCAGATCCGTTGACTAAACCTCTTCCGCGGGCAAGACATGATCAACACCAGAACTCTATGGGTGTTCGATTCATCACAATGTAACTAGATTATTGACTCTAGTGCAAGTGGGAGACTGTTGGAAATATGCCCTAGAGGCAATAATAAAAGCATTATTATTATATTTCCTTGTTCATAATAATTGTCTTTTATTCATGCTATAACTGTATCATCCGGAAATCGTGGTACACGTGTGAATACATAGACCACAATACGTCCCTAGTAAGCCTCTAGTTGACTAGCTCGTTGGTCGACAGATAGTCATGGTTTCCTGACTATGGACATCGATGTCATTGACAACGGATCACGCCATTAGGAGAATGACGTGATGGACAAGACCCAATCCTAAGCATAGCACAAGATCGTGTAGTTCGTTTTTCTAGAGCTTTACCAATGTCAAGTATCTCTTCCTTAGACCATGAGATCGTGTAACTCCCGGATACCGTAGGAGTGCTTTGGGTGTACCAAACGTCACAACGTAATCGGGTGACTATAAAGGTGCACTACGGTCTCTCGAAAGTGTCTTGGGTTGACACGGATCGATCTCGGATTTGTCACTCCGTATGACGGAGAGGTATCTCTGGGCCCACTCGGTAATGCATCATCATAATGAGCTCAAAGTGACCAAGTGTTTGTCACGGGATCATGCATTACGGTACGAGTAAAGTGACTTGCCGGTAACGAGACTGAACGAGGTATTGGGATACCGACGATCGAGTCTCGGGCATGTAACATACCGATTGACAAAGGGAATAGTATACGGGGTTGCTTGAATCCTCGACATCGTGGTTCATCCGATGACATCATCGAGGAGCATGTAGGAGCCAACATGGGTATCCAGATCCCGCTGTTGGTTATTGACCTGAGAGCGTCCCGGTCATGTCTGCATGTCTCCCGAACCCGTAGGGTCTACACACTTAAGGTTCGGTGACGCTAGGGTTATTAGGAAGACTTGTATGTGGTTACCGAATGTTGTTCGGAGTCCCGGATGAGATCCCGGACGTCACGAGGAGTTCCGGAATGGTCCGGAGGTAAAGATTTATATATGGGAAGTTGTCAAACGGACACCGGAAAGTTTCGGGCTTACGGTATTGTACAGGGCCACCGGAAGGGTTCCGGAGGTCCACTGGAGGGGCCCCTCCGGGGGCCACATGGGCTGCGTGGGGAAGGAGCCAGCCCTGGTGGGCTGGGCGCCCCCCCCCCAGCCCTTGCGCCTAGGGTTTGGGGAACCCTAGAGGGGCGCCTTGCTTGGGGGCAAGCCACCCTCCTGGCCGCCGCCCCTCTAGATTCCCATCTAGAGGGCCGCCCCTGCTCCTTCCCCTATAAATAGAGGGGCGAGGGGAGGGCTGCAACACACAATTGAAGGCGCAGCCCCTCCCCTCCCCAACACCTCTCCTCCTCCGCGTGTGCTTGGCGAAGCCCTGCCGGAGAACTGTCACTCCATCATCATCACGCCGTCGTGCTGCTGCTGGAGCCATCTTCCTCAACCTCTCCTTCCTCCTTGCTGGATCAAGTCGGAGGAGACGTCGTCCGTACCGTACGTGTGTTGAACGCGGAGGTGCTGTCCGTTCAGCACTTGGTCATCGGTGATCGGAATCACGGCGAGTACGACTCCATCATCACCATCCCCTTGAACGCTTCCGCACTCGATCTACAAGTGGTATGTAGATGCAAACTCACTCCCTTGACTCGTTGCTTAGATGAACTCATAGATGGATCTTGGTGAAACCGTAGGAAATTTTTTAATTTTCTACAACGTTCCCCAACAGTTTTCACGTTGAACTTCTTGTTGTTTGCACTCTGACGTATTTTTAGTAACGAGGAAAATCTGAGTTTTATATAATCATCGAACTTCTTCATCTTTTTAATATGACCTTCTTGGTTTTATTTCTTAATCATTTTTTATGAATATAAATATTTTAAGAGACCAAAACAACATTTTTATGTGTGTTTTTGCATTGGCTTTAGAAATTGAACTTCTCCTTTTCTTTTTATTTTCTTTCAATATTGTTTAGCACGTCGAACGACGTCATCTTTAGAAATTGAACTTCTTCTTTCTTTTTGTTTTCTTTCAACATTGGGTTGCACGTCGAACTGCTTCATCTTTAGAAATTGAACTTCTCATTTTCTTTTTGTTTTCTTTCAACATTGGTTTACACGTTGAACAACGTCATCTTTAGAAATTGAACTTCTCCCTTTTTGTTTTCTTGTATGTTTTACCTTGCATGTTTAAATTTATTTTGAACTTGCTGAGATAACACGCTTGACCTTCTCGAACACAACATTTTGACCTTCGCAAAACATAAATTAAAGCCAAACTTTTGACCTACAGAGCATGTATAATTTTCTCCACTTTCTCAAGAATAAGCGCTGAATCACCCCATTAGTTTGACTTGAACTTCTACTGCACATGAATAAGCTGTTGAAAACACACAACTTTCCTGCTCCGTTACTTAAATTTGAACTTCTAGTTTTTTAAGAACGGGATTTTTTTAAAACTTTTTTACTTGTTCCTTTTGTTCTAATTTGAACTTCTAGTTTTATAAAGGTTCAAGCACGAAGTTCGCCCTTAGACCTCAGACAGGTCGCCGCTTAGGCTTTGGCAGGTCGCCAGCAGCACGAGGTGAGTGGTCATGGTGAGGGATCCGGAAAGCACGGACCGGGGCCCTTTTTCTGGTGACTTGCTGCTGCTCCAAACTACTGTATTGATGCCATGTTGCAAGCACGGACCGGCAAGCACGAAGTTCAGTACTGTATCCAGCATCAACAAACAAAATTCAATAGCAGCACTCCTCCTAGCATTAACACAAACATGTTGTGGGCAACAAACACAAACCATCGCCAGGGGGGCTCGATGAAGGAAACTAGTATGCAATAGGAAGTTCAGGGAGCAGCATCTGGCGGGGTGTGGAAGTCCAGCGGCTGGGCGCGGCAGTGGTCGCCGGCTGTGGTCACCAGTGGAAGTCCGGCGGCTGGGGGTGCAATACAGGGTGTCTAGTGGAGAAAACTATTTGTTTTCCCTTGCTCGCGTGCATAAAATTGCTTACTTGCTGACTTAAATATCTTGGATGCAGAGTACCCAACGCTCTTATCCTATTGAATTTTGAATGACGATGGATATCGTCTGAGAGGGAACGATAGATGAGGAGTTTTTGCACGACGAGCCACTTGCTGCAACCGTCAACAAAAATCCCAACGGATAGTGGAATACCACATATACATTTTCTGAGACTTATATCGCATGCACTAAAGTACTACTCCCTCTGTTCAAAAAT
Organism: Aegilops longissima; assembly: GCA_021605205.1. Taxonomy (NCBI): domain Eukaryota; kingdom Viridiplantae; phylum Streptophyta; class Magnoliopsida; order Poales; family Poaceae; genus Aegilops; species Aegilops longissima. Next base: position 80,996,538 of record CM038677.1, read on the forward strand.
ACTTGTCGGAGGAATGGATCTATCTATACATATTTTAGTTTTAGATATATTCGTTTTTATGCATTTCTCCGACAAGTATTTCCGGACAGAGGGAGTAGTAAAAAGTATCAGTGCACCAGTAGGTGCATGAAGAAACATGATCATGTTTCACGCTCAATTTGGGGCTCATATCTAGCCATGAACCTCGGCGACTCACGGCATCGATCAATGAATATCATATGTCTGCGTTGCTCTCTCTCTCTCTCTCCCGTAGAGTTGGAAGACTGGCAGCGCCTAGTTGCTCTCTTCCCTTCGCTCTCGGAGGAGGAAGACACGGTCGTGTGGCCCCATTCCCCTTCTGGTCGGTTCTCGGTTAAATTTTTATATGGCAAGCTCATTGCTGGGTCCACCACCTCCAAATTCAAATGGATCTGGAGGGCTTGTATTCCTCCTAAGGTCAAGGTTTTCCTCTGGCAAGCCTCGTGGGCGTCTGCCAACGGGTGACCAAATTCGCAAGCGAAATGGCCCGGGATCTGATAGATGTGCTTTGTGTGGGATGAGAGAAGACACGTCACATATTTTCTTCAACTGTGTGTTGGCTAAACTGTTCTGGTGCTCTATCAGATCTGGATGCTTGTCTCCTGGGTTCCGACCTCCTTTTCTGATCTGCGCATCTTAGCCAATTCTTTGGTTGGGACCCAGAGGAGATTGTTTTGGATGGGCTTCACAGCCATGTGTTGGTCTCTTTGGACGACAAGGAATAAATTTACTATCGAGCATGTTTTCCCTGCTAAGCCTGCTGATTGCTTATTTAAGACTTGTATATTCCTGCAGCAGTGGAGATTATTGACTAAGGAGGAGGACAGGGACGCCCTCGACGCCCTGTTGGCCAAGATCCGAAATTATGCCATCTCCATTTCCCCAGTTCAAGCAGGCACTTAGGCGTTGTTGGCCTTGCTTCCGTGATCTTTCTATCTCCGGCCTGCGTGCCGTGTACTAGCCTGGGAGCCATGTACTTAGACTTCACTCTTGTGTTGTCTGGGTTGATACTCTGCATGTTTTATGTGCTGATCTTATCGGTCTCTGTTAACTCTGCTTGGTGGCTTTATCTATAAAATCGGGCTGTGGCATTTTCTCTAAAAAAATGTGCATAGCAGAAAAATAGCGCAGTCATCTCATTGACCCATTGAGTTAGAAAATAAACTGCAGACACGTACGTCAAGCTATATACTAGCTCTAGCTCATGCTCTATCATATCCCTAGAAGAACTTAGTCACCTGAATATCCAGTTGATGATTGTGACTTTGCAGTATTATATTCTGCGACTTCTCCGCAAAGAAAAAAGAATTATATTCTGCAACCGTTGATTTGACACTTACCTCTTCCATGCATGCACCAAGTTGCACCAGAACGGCCTCGCGTGAAAGTGGGGAAAAAGAGTATTAAACGCCAACGGCAGATGTGGGCACTGGCCGGTCGCCACTAGAATCGCCATGAACCGGAAATGGCCAAGCCTAAGAGCAGCCCTGACGAACGGCTATATATATCTGCATGGAATGCAGGACAATTGCATTGGATCCAGTACAAGCGTCTCTTCCTGTCACATTTAAGCTAGTGTGTCTCTCACCAGACGTTGGCTAGCTAGCAAGAAGCCATGGCCCGTTCGTCTCTATCAGCCGTGTTGCTCTTGTGCCTGGCCATGGCGGCGTCGGCGCAGTTGTCGCCAACGATCTACCAAACATCGTGCCCAAACGCTCTGTCCACTATCAAGGCCGCCGTGACGGCTGCCGTCAACAAGGAGAACCGCATGGGCGCGTCCCTGCTCCGGCTGCACTTCCACGACTGCTTCGTCCAAGTAAGCTCTTCAATTACATAACATAGCCTGATCACCGGCACCAACCTGTTTCCATTGCAGTTTTATTTGGTAAACACCAGGGTGCAGAGCTAACCGTGCTGCTTAACATACATGTGCAGGGTTGTGACGCGTCTGTTCTCCGACGCCCACATCATCGGGCAGGCGCAGTGCCAGAACTTCAGGGACACCAATTGGAAGATGACTTGCAAAAAAATTGAAAGTTTCGCCATCTGTGCCTTGAGTCGACGATGAATTTCATTCAACAAATTACCAATCATATTCGTTATTGATGCCGGCCATGGTAGACTGAAATAAACATGGATGGTTCACTGGAGGAGCATGCCAAGTGTGTAAGAGATGAGCAAGTGTCAAATTAATTCATTGTGGTCACAAAAGGCAATATCTATTGCAACTTGTCCATCCACGTTTTGCTAAGATGTCTTTTGTTAGGGCAATGCTAGACTTACCTAAGGGAACTACTTATGTTTACGTAATAGCCAACATGGAAGAATAGGATTGGTTTTTAAGGGAGGGCGGGGCCCATCCCCTGAAAATCAAAGGTGGGTGTTTAGATTAGTTTGGCATGTTTCGTAAGCTTATATATGCTCTTCGTAGGATTAGCATTTTCACTTTTTTTAAGACTAATACTCTTTGTCCATACCACATGAATATCTTGATTTTAACAAGACAGTACAATTCGGGCCTTCATTCATGATATACTAGATGATACCCCGCGTGTTGCTGCGGAGTTTTCATGCACTATTCCTAGATGAAATTTCGGATAGCTATGATACATGTACAATTTGATTATTATATAGTTGTAAATATATATAGAATATAAGTAGTATTTCACATGCATGTTGAGAGAAATATAGTTAGTGTGACTGATGAGGTGTCATGTGTGGAGAGTTGAGCTGTGTGCATGTTGAGAGAGAATATAAGTAGCATTTTTCATGCATGTTAAGAGAAATAATTAGTCGGATGATGATATGGCATGTGTGGTGAGGTGGCATGTGTGCATGTTGAAGGAATTGAGATAGTGGGGATCAAGTATTTAGATATATAGGATGCATACACAAAGTTTACACAAAATGTCTTGGGCGAATGGAGTTTCCAGCGAAAGAGGTTTGGGTCCTGCGATAATTTATCCCCCATCAACCTATTGACCAAGCCGAGTCATGATGTCTATTTTCCCCGTTAGGGCCCGTTGAAACGCGACATTCAACCACACCAAACTTAATACCGAGGCTATGGAAATATCTTAAGAACTAATGCAATCATATTATAGAAATACAAACTTAATCACAAAAATTGAAATATAATAATAACAACTTTGTTATTGTCTTTAGGACATATTTACAACATCTATTTTGACCTAAGTTATCCTCCTCAAGCTTGATTACTGCCATGACCTCTCGTGATGTATTGGCCTCCACGGGACAATTAAGGAAGGGCTACAAGTGGCAGGAGAGAGGACATTGAGGAGGGTGAGGATATGTGATGAGGTAGGGTCGTCTTTCATAACAGGTTCTCCAGGATGCCTCGGTGTTGTTCTTGTGGAAAACAAAGTAACTTGGGGGTGGATATTTGCGTTGACTTGACTGAGATGCCATAATGCTAGCAAGCGTCACGATCAACATTTTTAACAACGGGTGTATATAATAGTGATGTAACAGGTTGACGTATACTCGCCAGAGCCAAACAACGTTATTGTTTTGACCGTGTTCGGCCAGACTCCACGTTGAGGGATGTAGCCTCGATCACAATTTGTCGACCCAGAACCATGTCGGCAAACGATCTGTCGACATGATACAACTTCAATGGTGATCCTTCTCCCTCGAGCGAGGCGATCGGTGAAAACATACCTGAACCCCCTATCCAAATAGAAGTATGAACTCTTCATTCTCCCGAGTTTTTTCAACTAGAAAGCTAAACCTCGGAGATAACCTTCATGAGAGCGTGCATCGGAATTGGATAATTTCTTTGCGAAATTCATTTTCATATGGAACATTAGCTTTTATTAATTTTAAAATGTTCATGTACTTGGAATCGAACATTCATCTACTACCACTATAAAAGGAAGAGAGGTGGCAGATCCAATCAAAACCATTCATCAGCAACATCTAATGGTCCTTAATCCTTCCACGTTTAACGCTGCAAACCACGCATTAAGGCCACAAGCCATCTATCACTAACCCAGCCCCGCCGTCGTTAAAATAAAAACCGCCCACACGACCTCTCGCCCCCGACCTGTCACCCCCTCGTGCTCCTCCCGCGCCGTTCACCGCCCCGTCCCGCGCCCTTCGCCGAGCCGCCGCAGGTATGCCCGGCCCGCCTGCGCCCTTTGCCGGTCCGTCGCCGCTGGAGCTGCCCGCCCTCGCCCTCCGCCGAGACGGCCGCCCGTCGCGCGCCCTTCACCGAGCCACCGCAGGTCCCGCCGGAGCCGCCTGCAGCTGGAGCCGCCGTGTGTCGTGTCCGAGCCGCCTACAGCTGGAGCCGCCGCAGGTCGCATCGGAGCCACCGCGGGTCGCTAGCGCCCTTCGCCGTAGTTCGCCATTATCGTCAGATCAATCTCTGTTTTGGTAGGAATGTGCTTGGTATTTCTACAACATTTTTGAACTGTGGGTGTTTCTCAACATTATGAACAATACTATCAGTTTGTATACTTTTTTTGTCAGTGCTTGGCAGGTGCTTGTGGAAATTCCTTAACGTTCTCATGATTGAATTTTTGATGTAGGGGATGATGAAGCACATCAAGGAATAAGAGGCATATGAGGTTCTGATGTAGCCGGGTTCACCGTTACCGCCGAATTGGTACGTCGAATAAGTTCTCCTTCACATACGATCTATCATCTCAACAATTGCGTTGCAATTTAAATCAGCCTCCTGCAACAGAAAATAGGAACCCTTATTTTGGTTGTTTAATCAAGTCAACTAATTGAATGGTTTGAATCCGCATAACTATAAATTATCAACATGTCAGCATGCTAGGGAATTTTCCATGCAAGAAAGAAGCAAGAAAGGGGATATGTCTTAGTGTGGTCTTTGATACTTGCAGGTTGCAACCTGCCAAAAGTCTGATGATATATCCAGAGGCAGAATTTTGGATTCATTCCATTTCCTCATTTATCACTTCCTGATCAAATGGTTTTCTTGTTACTGGATTTGAATCTAATGGAGTTATATCACATATCTAAAACTCTTACTAAAGCATGTCTATTTGATTTGTCCATGCTAATTTGTTTGGTTCCCAATTTATGCAGACATGTGCAAACGGTAAACCATGCATGCCTGTGGTTCTTATTTTACGAGCTAATAAATGCATCCATTCATGCTATTAAGTGGGATCTCCCTGAATATAGTGCAGCTGTAGTGAGATGCATAACTAAAGAATCGTGACTTAAATGGACATAAATTAGTGTTTTTTGTATTTTGTTTGCTTGAACTGCTTTCATGCCGTTGATGGAAGTTTGAATGTTTCGAAATATGTTATCTAGGCAGTCCAAACAAGTTCAGTCTGCACACTTGTATAAGCCTTTTTTTAACTTAACTTGTACAAGCATCGGGTCTATATGATATTTTGAGTCTCTTCTCAAACAAATATTACTTGACAATAATTTGATATTGTTACTGTACCAATCTTAGCATGAGGCGATATATGTGGGTTGTCTTCAGTTTAAAAATTGCAGCAATTGTCCGCCCTAATTTTGTTGCTATTAGTTCGTACTTCCACTTTGCTAGAAGCTACTCAATAAAATTCTTATATTTCCTATTGGAACCCAAAAGGTAAGAGATGATGTGCCTAATGGGTACCTTGGAGTAATTAGTAAGATGCCATTTATTGGGCACTGGACATCTCTGTTCATATTCATGTTTGTTGCTGACATATTGTACTGGTGATGGTTAATGTTTCATGCTCCACACTGTTCCTTCTTTAAAAAAATCAAGTGTAACCTTTTATATCATACACCGCCTTTCAAATTTCACTTTTTTTACAGAAGCTACTTCCTATCTCACAATGAGGTTCGATCTAATTCAATTGTCCTGATTCATTTAGGTATTTTGTTGAGGTTTCATCTCTTTGAGCGAAGCCCATATCTGACTTTTCTGACTGCAAATATATCTGACAGTAGTTTATAACCTCATTCTAATCAGTAACTCAAAAGTTCAAATGCAAACTGATATATTATAATCCCGTCTTTGTTGTGCCGCCAAAGTAACCATGTCCAACATATAAACTCCCCTGATTAATTCCTACCTCAGAGCATTGGCTGATTTCATTCCCTGTTTTTATGCCGCTTCAGACATATCCATTTAAGCTTCCATGTTTGCAGGCTTGATTGTTTCCTTCCCTTTGTTTCATTTAGTCAATGCATGGTTAAGAAAAACTTGATTTCTGATTTTCCATACCGTCGATGCATGGTTTAGAAAGATACTGAAACTCTGCCAAAAAGAGTGATGGTTCCACTCTCATGTTTCTAAGAGGTAAAGCAAGCTACATGGATTAATTTGTTGGTAATATCAGCCTAATTTAGCGATGAGGTGATTCTTAGCTTGAAAATATTACTCTCGTAATGCACTTGTGGTTCAAACCGCATAATGAAAATAAGATATTTTTTCATTCAGAAGTGCTCTATGGACTTAATGCATTTTCTTATAATATGATATGGAATAAATTTTGGTTTGACTCCATAGTTAGAGGGTGGTTTTTCAGAGATCATATTTTATTTCGTAACGTAAAATAAATTTGAGTGCATGAGGAATCCCATTTTAACCATGTAATAGTAGAAATACATCTATATGGAATAGATAAATGTGTGGATGGATTGTGAACCACTACAAAGAATCTTCTTCATAAATTTACCTCAAATTTTAAAATGAAATTAATTAAATGACAAAGTAGAATATAATTGGATAAAAAATAGAAATGTCAAATATTTTACTAAAAAACAAATTGAAGTAATAGTGAAAAATCAAATAGTATGAATAAAAAACAAAAATAAGAAGGAACTAGGGAAGACTAACTTATGCGCAGTTAAACTGGATATGCACAAGGCCTATGACAAAGTGAAGTGCAGTTTTCTGTGGAGGAGGATGCAGAGATTAAGTTTTGCTGAAAGGTGGATTTCTATTATCATGGCATGTGCTTCTTCCGTATCATATAATTTACGGTTTAATGCAGAGAGTACATAAGTGTTTACCTCTTCGAGGTGTTTATGACAGGGTGACCCTGATTTATTCTTGATGTGTGTGGAGGCTTTACCAAGCATGCTACAATGGGAAGATATTTTTTCATTCAGAAGTGCTCTATGGACTTAATGCATTTTCTTATAATATGATATGGAATAAATTTTGGTTTGACTCCATAGTTAGAGGGTGATTTTTCAGAGATCATATTTTATTTCGTAACGTAAAATAAATTTGAGTGCATGAGGAATCCCATTTTTAACCATGTAATAGTAGAAATACATCTATATGGAATAGATAAATGTGTGGATGGATTGTGAACCACTACAAATTATGGTAGAACCACAATTCATTCACTCTAAGAAAGTGAATTGTTCTCATGCTCTTGTTGGATTTGTTTAGAAGTGTGGATGGATTGGTCATGTAGAAACCTGTCTTGCTACAATATCATGAAGCTTACTAATCCCTCCGTCCCATAATATAAGATGTTATTACAACCGATATACTCACATATTGGATGTAATAACATTCGAATGGAGGGAGTACTTCTGATGTTCTTCTTACAATCTTATCTGTTTGTTAATGTTTTCCTTTGCAGATTTACGTCTCCCACTTTTCTAGGATGTGCCATGCTTCCACATGTTGAGATCTTTTCATTTTTCGTTCACTTATATTATTTTCTCCTAGCTTAAGGATCTAGGGTATCCATGATGCTTGTTACTGTGAGATTGATTGTTTGCTCCATTTAATTAATTCCTTGTGATTTATGACCTCTCTAAAGTTGCACAGGGTCGCTAAATGTCGTGTTTCCTTATGATATTATAAAAAGATATATTGATTCTTTTCCTTTGTGTCTATCATTAAGTGGCTTGTAATGTGTTTATATTTATATTAGTCAAGACACCCATTGCATGCATAATTTTATTATCTTGATAATAAATTGATGACAGTTTATACGTGGATTTGCACGTGCAAGCTTACTAGTGACTACAAAAAGTCGACATATCTCAAAACGATGGTTGTGTTCGGCCACTTATTGATTTTAAAATTGTTCATGTATTTAGAATAAAATATGCATATGTTTGGAAACAAGTATTTATGACTTCTAAAGAGGGCTCAAATGCAAAATCATAATTTTATATAATTACTAAAAAATTGAAAAGATATTATTTTAATAATAATTCTGAATCTAATATGATAAAAAAGACAAAAAAAATCAAATCAATCAGTGGAGTAAATAGTGAAAAAAGGAGGAATAAAAAAAATAAAAAAACAACCTGATACTGGACATGCCCAACTATGCATGGCACATGATTCTCGTGTTGTGCGGTTTGCAAAATTTGGAGAAACGTTGATACCCAGTGAGCCTAAGCTGACCAGTTTGGGCCCATTAATTCATATATATTTTAGAAAACTAATCACTGGATTTCTATTAATATATTTAAATATAACATTTTCTGAACGAATATATATATATATATATATATATATATATATATATATATATATTCATGTAACTAAAAATAGCCGTTTATAATTTTTTAAATGTGCATCTTGTATTTTAAAATTGTTCACTACATACAGAAAAACATTGTTATACTCCCTCCTCGCCAAATTGTGGTGCATATAGTTGTTGTCCAAATTCAAACTTTGACCAAATTTAGAGGAACAATATGAACATTTACAATACCAGATATATACCATTAAAAATATATTTAATGATAAATCCAATCGTATTGATTTTTTATTCTAATTTTGATAATTTTTATATGAATTTGGTTAATTTTACCAAGTTTGGCTTTTGATAAAACTTATCCGCACTATAATTTGGCAAAAAGAAGTATATTAATCTTTTCAAGACATGTTTTCATGTAAGTTTGGAAAAGCTTACATATTCTATCCTAAAAAACAAAAATAAAAAGGTGGGAGTGGGAAATTTTTTTAGAACAACAGAAAAGAAAGAACATGGAAATAATGGTAAAATGAAAAACGAAAACATGTCGTACGTATGGGATCAGCACGGTTGCACCATAAGTATTTCTATCCGCAATGGGTGATGTACAGGAATCGGGGAGCGCAGCACATATGATAGTTTGCATGCTCAACTATTCTCCAAACATTGAAAAAAAAATCTCCTAAAATCATCGAGCACAGCTACCTCATGCCAAATGTCAAAAGAGAAGTGTATATCTTCACTATGTGTACAGCTGTAAGTAGGACTGCTGGTAGTTCTTCATGCCCACGTCATGCCAAATGTCAAAAGAGAAGTTTATATCTCATTATTATGTATACTAGTATAAGTAGGATTGATAATAATTCTCCATGCCTTTGCATGAGAAGGCGAGAATGTGATCGTTACATATATATGTAGATGCATGCATGATTAGCTGCTGCTCGTACATAAAATACAAGTTTTCAAAGAGCTGGTATTTATATTGGCCACTGGTTCTGTGGCCTTATTCATTCACGTGTCGTGCTGGCGAGCGCTGCCGAATAGTAGGTAGTAGCTCTAATCACGAGTTCACCCTGGAGCAGCTCAGCCTGATCTGCCCCTGCGTCCCCGTCTTGGGCGCGATATTGCCCATCTTGATCATGGCGGTCGTGAAGGCGCTGCTGAACGCCGCTGGGTTCGACGCGAAGTTCCGGACAGTGTTGTCAGTGGTGTCGTTGTTGAACAACACCTGGTCCGAGTGCAGGAGCCCCTTCTGTGACATGAGGTTGGTGTAGTAGGCGTTGTCGAACGTGTTGGCCGTCGTCGTGTCCAGGTTCGCCAGGCTGTTGTCGCCGTTGGACCGGGGGCAGTTGGCCCGGAGAGATGTGGCGAAGGTTGTATCGATGTTAGTCTCGTTGTAGATCCTGTCCTTGAAGGTTCCGCACTGCGCCTGGCCGATGGTGTGCGCGCCCGAGAGGGCCACCATGTCGACCGTTGTCAGGTTCTTCTTGCGGAACGCGTCCTCGAGATCTGTCCTGCTAGATGTAGGGCCTGGGAGGTCGCTGTTTGCCTCCGGCACGTTTGCATCTATGGAATCTCTTCTCCCCAGAGGGACTGTCCATGACGGCCCTCCGAGCTGCGCGCGAAGGGTACGAAACAAAAAAGGAAACAAACGGTTAACGATATGGCGTAAGAGATGCCGAGCATCCAGCCAGTGATGATAACATGATCGTATGATGATCTTACGGCGACGACGGAGTCACGGGCGGCGACGGTGAGGATGTCGGCGCAGGAGACGGTCTGGCTGCAGATGGCCTCGATCTGCGTCTTGATGCTGTCGATGACTTCGAAGCCCCGCAGCGACCCGTTGTTGGGGAGAGCGTTTTGTTCCATGCCAGACAGCAAAACAGACGCGTCGCAGCCCTGCACATCACATGCGTATAGGTATAGTGTTTAGCAAGCAAAACCGATACAAACCAGGGTACACGTGCATGCTATCAAAAGCTATATATGCATGTGACCAACTTACTTGGACGAAGCAGTCGTGGAAGTGCAGCCGGAGCAGCGACGCGCCCATCCGAGGATCGTTGCTCACGGCTGCAATGACGCCGCTCTTGATGGTGGCCAGGGCCCTTGGGCAGGATGTGTCGTAGAACGTCGGCGACAGCTGCGCTGACGCCACTGTGGCCAGAGCCACGAGCACCACCAGAGAAATGCAAGAGGAAGAGGCGGCCATGGTTAGCTAGCTAGCTGCAAGGGCAAAGCTACGCCGGCTTACTAGCTACCTGCTGCACTTCTTACTGGTGGAGTGGTGGTGGCTTAGTGGCTTGTGCAAGAGAGTGGTGCATCGCATGCATATTTATAGCCAAAGATTTAGCTCACGTGCACCTTCAGATCGCTCCCAGTCTCCGACTAGCGATAGGTCATCCAAAATTTAGGTGCCATTAGTCCAACGTTAGTCTCTACTCCCGTTCGATTGGGTATACTTCGAGCTTCCAGCTTGAGCGATCTCTCTTTGGCGTATTCGTGGCAGCTTCCAGCTTGAGCCGCTACCGCCAACACCAACACCTGAATTTTCCTTGCAACAGGGCCAACTTGAGCGATCTCTCTTGGCGTTTATCACGCAAAAATCGGCAAAACATTGAACGATCTCTCTTTTTTCATCACCTCCATGCTAGCGGACGCCTGGAGCCATGTGTGCGCGCACACCAACCTTTTGGCCTTACGTGCGAATAGTAGTGGGGATTCAGCGTTATTCCAAGGTGATTCACTTCGTTTTGACCGGTGCGCAGTCATCTTGCGCTCCCGTCGCCTTCGGCCAACACGGACAATTCGGCAGCTGGGTCGCGACCTTCAAGTAGCTATCTGTTCTCTAACACCAGTTGACCATACATGGATCAATCAAGGCTAGGCTTAGTGATAACATCAAGTGCAATGATGGAGCAGACGAATATAGCATCGACTAAGACTTGGTTAAGTATCAGTTGCGTGAGATTTACCAATCCCGTAGCAATAAACAAATCATCCGTCGGTAGTTCAATCCAAACGTTGGGAAGGCGTGGCCAAGGCGCCATAGGTTGTATAGCATAACATACGCCAGGTCAGGCTAGGTTTTTGGATCGGGTTCGCAAAAGCCCAACCTAAAAATGCCAAGCCAGGACTTAGCCCGGTGTTGTCTTATCACACAGAAAGGCTATTTTTTATTTTTAAATAATAATTGGTCCCAGGGAGGAAAAATGAATAACTATACCTTTTAAGCATATTTTAGGAAAGATCTAAAAAACAATCATTTCATAGCCTTTTCCGAGCTTCTGAGAGGAAAGTGAGGCCAAGCCGGTTGACTGCCGGGTTACTCACGCCTAAGTCTATCTACTTGTAGTTCAGTACTTTATACAACCATCAACTTTGTTTTGGTCTAACTTAACCTTCTAACTCTTAGAACAATGACGACGTCTTGTAGCGCAAAGAGGAAGGTCGATGTAACGACGGTGTTGGCCTCCCAAAAGCACACAATATTGAGGAAGGGCCGCAAGTGACAGGGGAGATGCCGACGGAGGGTGAGGAGACGAGACAGGTAGGGTCTTGCTTAATACCATGTGCTCTACGATGCCTCGGTGTTGTAGTAGTGAAAAACAACATAAATTAAGGGTGGATTACTGTCACTGATCTAGACAATGTGCTGCAATGTTAGCAACCATAATCGACAATTCTAAGAATGGACGTATATGATAGTCGTGCAATGGGTCGACCCATACATGAGAGAGTGGGATAACGATGTTTATTAACTAGGTACGTGCACAACAGAAAAATGGGTGTGTTGTCGACCCTTGATGAGTGTAACCTCCGGTATAGATTGAGATTGTCAACCCAGAACCATGTCGCGAGACGATCGGTCAACTTGATACGAATTCCATGGTGGTCCTTGTCTGAATCAACCGATGGAAGAAAATAAACTGAACCCCACTCTCCGAATGGAAGCCCGAAGCTCAACCTTCACCGAGTCTGTTTTTAATTGGAAGCCTTAATCTTGAAGAGAACCTTTGTTTTCCTAGTACAAAACTCTTCACGAGTTTTCATATTCGCGTCCCAAAGAGGGAACCTCGCACTGCAAAGATAACCAATTCTTCATGATTCCTTTACGGGTGGAAGAAACCCAAACAGATTTGATGAAATAATTATTATTTTTAAATCTAGGTAGCAATCGCCATAAACAATTTTTTATCTCGTGTACTGTTCCTCAATCTACAATGTTTCTTCAAATCTTTACGGCCACAACAAAATCATCATCCCATCTAGTTAAGATATATAATTTAATGATGATGCATTAACCTTTTTTTTGCGAAAAATGATGCATTAACCTTGGCCCATATGAAGAAATATTTCAACATCGAATAAACTCAGTTCTTATGTAGGTGTGTTACACATTCTGTCACATGTCACTGACGGAGAAACTAGATTTTTTCACTGAAACTTTTTCAGTTCGTGTATACTAAATAAATGTCCATGCTACTAGTGAGTTTTTTTTGGTAGAATTGGACAATTTCATGTGTAATTTTTTCATACGCAAAACTATCTTTTAACTAATTTTGAAATCTTCATGTACTTCAAAACAACGTTCAGGACTATAAAAAAAGCCCACCTCTCTCAAGAAACTGATTATGTATTTTAGAATAAAATATTCATGTGTTTGACAAAAAATATTTACAACTTCGAAGATTTTTTTTTCACATTCGCACGAATATTTGTATAAAACTATCTGAATTTTAAATGGAATTAGTTAAATAACAATGTTAAATATAACAATTAAAATAAAATGAAACAGAAAGCAATATGTAATATTTTGTGAAAAATCAAATAATAAGTGAAGTAATATTGAAAAAACAAATAATGATGAATAATGTTGGTTAAATAATTTATTTGCTTAGTCATGTTTTAGAAAGTTTGACTAATGAAAAAACTTACATACTCTATAATTTGGATAGGTGGAAGTATGTAAAAAAAAAGTTGGCAAGCTTCTTTAAAAAAACTTTCAAAAATACACTAGAATTTAATTTTCTAAATAATTTACTAAGCTTCTTTTCGAAGAGGTCTTCGATATTTTTGTATTCCTTGTTGGTGAGCTTGCGATGATGAATCATAATCCTGAGGCACTTGAACGGTAGGAATCCCACTTCACAACCAAAGGGTTGCATGTGTTGACTCACCTCCTCTTTCGCCAAATGATCATTTTTTTTCATATTATCATTGTTTTCATGAAGTTGTATGATCAAATATGTGTTTAAAAAAACATGGTTATGTATATTAGAATAAAATTATATTCACGTACTCCCTCCATGCTAAATTCAATGCATATAATTTGTTCTCAAAAGTCAACCTTTGGAAACTTTGACATAATTTATAGAAAATGTACGAATATTTACAATGCTGAATATCTACCATATTAGGAATATATTTCATGATAAATCTCGGGTATTGTTATCCAGCGTACGTTCGCCGGGAGTGTAAGGCAAAACCAAGCAGCAATTTATGTGTTAGGAGCATGGCAATGCTTTCAAACAAACACGACAATTTCACAGCAAAATCCTCTGTTTGCCACAAGTTGCCATGTGTTTGTGAAGAAATTGCCATTTTCTTCTGAATAATTTCCTAAATCCTCGGGGTGGTGCCTGATCAGGTGTCTCCCCTGAACCGCGGCCCCATAGGCGACGGCCTTGGTAGGGTTGATCCCGTCGACGTTGACGGGCTCCTTACCGTCGAAGTAGTTCTTGACAAGCTGTTGCACCATGGGGATCCTGCTGCCACCGCCCACGAGGACGACATCGTGGATGTCTCCCTTCTCCAGCTCGGCGTCCACCAGGGCCTTCTTCAACGGAGCCATCGTCTTCTAGAAGCGATCTTTGTTGAGCTCCTCGAACAGCGCCCTGGTGAGCGTCTCCGAGAGGTGGACACCGTTCAACAGGGCCTTGACCGCCACGCCCACCTGGTGCTGGTCATGGTCGCTCAGCGCCCTTTTGGCGCACTCACATTCCCGCAGCAGCCTCTGCATCGCGTGGCCGTCGCCGGTGACGTCCCGACTGTGCTTCCCACTACTAGGAAAAAGCTTATAGATAGAGAAATAGCAGTAGCGTGGGTAAAAACAGTGTGCTGCAATTCCCGGGCTACTACTAAATATCCCCTAGGACAGCTTATAGCAGTAGCGTGGGTAAAAACAGTGTGCTGCAATTCCCGGGCTACTACTAAATATCCCCTAGGACAGCTTATAGTAGTAGCGAGGGGTATAAAAGCCGCGCTACTACTATTTTCTAGTAGTAGCGCGGGCTGCAATTCCCATGCTACTACTATAAATTGACGGGATTAGCTAATGTACCCCACTTTAGCAGCAGCGAAGCACCCGTGGCCCGCGCTACAACTAGTGGCACCGCACCGCAGCGCAACCTATGCGTGGGTTATCTCCCCTGTCCCTTGCCCCTCCCCCTCTGCCGCCCCTTCCCCAACCAATCTTGCCCACACCGCAGATGCCTCCTCCGCCCCTAAACGATGGTGACAGGGACGTCGGCACCCTGACCCGCGCCTCCTTCCACCTCTCCTAGCTCGTCTTCTCGCTGGCCGCTTTTGAGGAGCCTCCTTTCACGCGCCACTAGTAGCCAATTTACCAGCGCCACTAGTAGCCAATTTACCCGCGCCACTAGTAGCAAATTTACCCGCGCTACTAGTAGCCTTTTTCCTAGTAGTGTCCGCTGGATCAGCTCAACAAAGTAACCCGCGAGTTGCCGGTCGAAGTCGTCACCACTGAGGTGGACGTCGCTGCGGGTCATTAGGACATCCAACATGCCCTCCTTGAGGCTGAGCACACTGACGTCGAGAGTGCTGCCGTCGACATTATCATTTGTTTCATGAAGTTGCATGATCAAATATGTGTTGACAAAAAATGATTATGTATTTTAGAATAAAAATATATTCACGTACTCCCTTCATGCTAAATTCAGTGCATATAATTCGTTTACGAAAGTCAATCTTTGGAAACTTTGACATAGTTTATAGAAAATGTATGAATATTTACGATGATGCATATATACCATATTAAGAATATGTTTGATGATAAATCTCGGCTAATGTTATGCAGCGAACATTCCCTGGAAATGTATGGCAAAACCAAATGACAAGTTATGTGTTGGGAGCATAGCAATCCATTCAAACAAACACGGCAATTTCTCAGCAAAATCCTCTATTTGCCACAAGTTGCCATGTGTTTGTAAAGAAATTGCCATTTTCTTTCAAATAATTTCCTATGGAAAACATTCACAATTACCATGCCCCACAGCAAAACGTTCACTGGCTATTCGTGTCCTAAATCTAATGGTCTTGATCTGGTATTATTATTGTCGCTAAAATAATTTATTTGCTTAGTAATTTTTTAGAAAGTTTGACTACTAAAAAAACTTATATACAATATAATTTGGATAAGTGGAAGTATGTCAAAATAAATAAATTCATGCATGCATTTGAGGAAATTTGTCATGTGTGCTATATTATATGCTCTTGTTATCTCTTAGAGAATTCGTACATATTTCCTCCTAAAAAGTGAAAAATGGGAAAAGTGATTTCTTTTATGAGAATTAAGAGAAACAGGGGAAAATAAAAAAAGAAGGGGGAGGATGTGTCACGCCTATTGGACCGGGCAGCAACTGCGAAGATATGTTATACGCAGTGGGTGGTATATAGGATTCGGGGAGCGCAGCACATACGCACGATTTCGTGTAATTTTCTCCTAACGTTGAAAATAAGTATTCTCGTACAATAATCGAGCACGGCCACTGCTTCACGCCCAATTTCACAAGAGGAGTTTACATCTTCATTCCGTGTACGAGTGTAATAAGGTAGGATTGATAGTAATTCTCCTTGCCTTTTGCATGAGAAATTGAGGATTCAACCGTCGTTACATACGTTGATGCATGCATGATTTGCTGCTGCACATGCTTTGAAAATACACGATTCAAGTGCTGGTATGATAAGTGGTACTGGCCACTGTTTTTGTGGCCTTATTCATTCACGTGTCGTGCTGCCGACGCATACGTCCATCACGAGTTCACCTTGGAGCAGCTGAGCCTGATCTGGCCCTGCGTCCCGGTGAGCGGCGCGATGTTTCCCATCTTAATCATGGCCGTCGTGAAGGCGCTGCTGAAGGCCGCCGCGTTGGACGCGAAGTTGCGGACGGTGTTGTCGGTGGTGTCGTTATTGAAGAGCACCTGATCCGAGTGCAGGAGCCCTTTCTGTGACAGGAGGTTGGTGTAGTAGGCGTTGTCGAACGCGTTGGGCGTCGTCGTGTCCAGGTTCGCCAGGTTGCTGTTGCCGCCGGACTGGGGGCAGTTGGCCTTGAGAGACGTCGCGAAGGCAGTGTTGATGTTGGTGTCACCGCCGTAGATCCGAGTCCGGAAGTTGGAGCACTGGGCCTTCCCGATGGTGTGCGCGCCTGAGAGCGCGACCATGTCGACCGTGTTAAGGTTCTTCTTGAGGAACGCGGCCTCGAGCTGTGACCGGCTGGAGCCAGGGCCAGGGAGGTCGCTGTTGGCCAGCGAGGCGCTTGCGGTGGTGGAGTCCCGTCTCCCGAGTGGAACAGTCCATGACGGCCCTCCGAGCTGCATGCGGACCAAGCAAGAAATTGAGCACTGGAGTACTAGCTTTACGTAGCATCGATTATGAAACTGAATATAGTACTAAGATGTTCTTACGGCGACAACGGAGTCGCGAGCGGCGACGGTGAGGATGTCGGCGCAGGAGACGGTCTGCTTGCATATACTCTCCAGCTGGGTCTTGATGCTGTCGATGACGCCGAAGCCCCTCAGCGACCCCACGTTCGGACCCGCGTTTTGTTCCATGCCAGACAGCAGAACAGATGCATCACAGCCCTGTAGCCAACATAAACATACAGTTCACGGTATAATTTTAGTTAATCCGGGAATCCGGGCAGTTCAAGAAAGTTAGTTAAGGAAAAAAGAGCCGATAAATTATGTGAAACTTGCTTGGACAAAGCAGTCGTGGAAGTGCAGCCTGAGCAGGGAGGCGCCCATGCGGGGGTCGCTGCTCACGGCGGCCGCCACGCCGCTCTTGATGGTGGCCAGAGCCCTGGGGCACGACGTGTCGTAGAACGTCGATGACAGCTGCCCCGACGCCGCCGTGGCCAGAGCCACGAGCACCACCAGAGAAATGCAAGAAGCAGAACCCATGGCCATGGTAAGCTACAAGTCCAGAGCTATCCGTGCTACCTGCACTTGTTATCTGGCTGTGGCTGTGGCTGTGGCTTGCAAGATAATGCAGTATTTCATGCATATTTATAGGGAAAATTTTAGCTCACGTGCAGCTGCACATCAGTCCCCGTCTCCCAGTTGGGAGAAAGCATCCAAATTTTATGTCTGATTAGTCTAGCAAGCATCCAAAAACAGATGGTCGATTGGTCTATGATGGCTGACGATCGACGTCGACCCGGCATCCACGAACTGTCCAGGGCCGTCGTATGACCAGCTATGTTGGATAGGGGATACGGGTACTGACAAACCCGCCGATTTTTTAGAAGGATCAGACGCTTGCATCCAAGTGTGGCAACCTCCAGCTTAAGTGCTTAAATCGCTACGGCCAACACCAGCCCTGCATTTTTTTTCCCGGCAATAGGGCTTATCATGTATTCGAATAATTTCCCGTGATCTACCTTGGCCTTATCCGTTAGGTGCCCGTGGGAGAGAGAAACATATATCTGCGAATCAATAATGGCATATACAACATCTCATAATAATGTTCATTGTTTTTTGATATAGCTTACCTCTCTTGCCAAGTGGTTCATCTCATAATAATGGAGTAATATATTTTTCATCATTGTTTTTTAGGTACAGGTGTGGCGTGAACTTGCTTTGAGGGAATATAAGATTGTTAGGCTTTTCAATTGTAAATAAACTTAACATGCTTTTTTTGTCTAGCGACTCCAGGCCGACAAACCTGTGTTATGTGTCATAGGCTCATAGCCCCGCTACACGAGCATTTCATCCTACGATCAGGCCTTACTAAAGAGCAACAAATGTTCTATAATAGGTTTTGAATCATCGTCACGTCAAAAGAATAACCTTATAGGAGAGGATAGAAGTATTAGGCTCGAACCATCGGCACCCCTCACTACCAGAAAAACTGGGGTTGCCGACGGCCAAATCTATGCCGACGGCACCCGTCGGCATCTATGGACCTATGCCGACGGCCACGGAAAGGCCGTAGGCTTATAAACACCGTCGGCATACATCAACTTATGCCGACGGGGCCGTCGGCATAGACAAGGCCGTCGGGACCGCCTGAGTTACGCCTCTGGGGCCCGTCGGCATAGGGAAGGCCGTCGGCATATCCGTAGCCCACCCGCCCGGTCGTGGCGACCATTTGACGGCGTTGACCCTACGCCGACGGGCGAGAACGGCGGCCGTCGGCATATCGATGGCGGTATGCCTACGACCAAGCCGTCGGCATAGGCCCTCCGCCACGTCGGCGATCCGTGTGCCACGCCACGTCAACGATCCGTGGGACAACCTCCGTGTGTGCCGCAGGTATGCCGACGGCCTGGCCGTCGGCATCGCTTAATTACTTTATTTTTTATTTTTATTTTACTCTGTTTTTTATTTTTACTTTATTTTAATTTTTGTTTTGTATATGATAATTATGCCTTATCTAAAAAACATACCCGATGGTATATCGATTGCCCCGTTCTGAACATCGCTATCGCCGTGTCACGGAGGGGAAGCGGTCGACACTGGAAGGAATTACGGTTGGTGGGGATTCGGGGTGTAGCTATGTCATCAAACATCGCACGGGTCCCGATGCATATGTGAAAGTGTTCATGCATCGTCGCTGTCTTGGGGCTCCGGTGTGGCCCCCTCACGGACGGCGCCGCCGCGACACCCCGAGACGCCTGCCGCCTCTTCGGACATGCCACCACACCACCTGCATGTATGAGGGGCGGTGGGGCCTCCGGTGGCATTACTACCCCAGGGCCCCGTCCGCCTAACCACAGAGCGGTTGACCACGAGATCTACCCTTTGACTTCCCACGGACGGGTTTTGACCAAGGACCTCTCCACCGGTTGTGTCAATTCGCCCATAGGGACACCCGGAGCAACATCCGGACCAAACCCACAGCTACATCCACTCTGTAGACCCGACGTCTGTTTCCCCCTCCGGTCTGCGGCGACGTCGTGAGTGAGGGGGACACCGGAGACGCGTCTTGGGCATTTGCAACCACCACAACACTTCCGGACTTGTGAGAGGCCGCCACGCAAGATTTGACAAGATATAGTGGCCGGAGGCCACCGGCCATAGTCGTGAGACGCCAAGAGCAATCCGCGTAGAGGAAGTGTTCGATACTTCTCCATCACGAAAAATTATGAAAAATTACCATCGGTCCTATAGCACATGTGCCCACGTCATGTAAAAACTCATGATTTTATCGCGCTCGAGTATTTAATAATATTCACGCCGCCGTTTCGCGAGCGTCTACTACCGTGTGTCATCGCCGTCCGTGAGGGCCACACCGGAGACGCGTCGCCTCTTCGGACATGCCACCACACCACCCCGCATGTATGAGGGCCCGATGTGGCGCTCGGTGGCATTGCTACCCCAGGGCCCCGTCCCCCGCCTAACCACAGAGCGGTTGACCACGAGATCTACCCTTTGACTTCCCACGGACGGGCTTTGACCAGTGGACCTCTCCACCGGTTGTGTCGATTCGGCCCATAGGGACACCGGGAGCAACATCCGGGCCAAACCCACAGCTACATCCACTCGTGTAGACCCGACGCGTCCGTTTCCCCCTCCAGTGCGGCGGCGCGCCGTCCGTGTGAGGCACACCGGAAGCGTGCGCCTCTTCGGACATGCCACCACACCACCTGCATGTATGAGGGGCGGTGCGGCGCTCGGTGGCATTGCTATCCCCAGGGCCCCGTCCCCGCCTAACCCCGAGCGGTTGACCACGAGATCTATCCTTTGACTTCCCACGGACGGGCTTTGACGATGGGCCTCTCCACCGGTTGTGTCAATTCGGCCCATAGGGACACCCGGGAGCAACATCCGGACCAAACCCACAGCTACATCCACTCCGTGTAGACCCGACGCGTCCGTTTCCCCCCTCCAGGTGCCGGCGGCGGCGACGTCCGTGAGGGGGGGGGGGACACCCCGGAGACGCATGCCGCCTCTTCGGACATGCCACCACACCACCCTGCATGTATGAGGGGCCGGTGCGACGCTCCGGTGGCATTGCTACCCCAGGGCCCCGTCCGCCTTAACCACAGGCGGTTGACCACGAGATCTACCCTTTGACTTCCCACGGACGAGCTTTGACCAAGGGCCTATCCACCGGTCATGTTAGGTCAGCCCATACGAACACTTTAGAGCAACATCCGGGCCAAACCCACAGCTATATCCACTCCGTGTAGACCCGACGTCTGTTTCCCCACTCCGGTGCGGTGGCGGCGTCCGTGAGTGGGGGCGTGGGGACACCGGAGACGCGTGCGGGCATTTGCAACCGCCACAACACTTCCAGACTTGTGAGAGGCCGCCTCGCAAGATTTGACGGTATGCTAGCCCGGAGGTCCGCGCCCGCGATCGTGAGACGCGGAAGAGCAATCCGCGTAGAGGGAAGTGTTGAGATACTTCTCCATCACGAAAAATTATGAAAAATTACCATCGGTCCTATAGCACATGTGCCCACGTCATGTAAAAACTCATGATTTTATCGCGCTCCGAGTATTTAATAATATTCACGCCGCGCCGTTTCCGCAGCGTCTACTACCGTGTGTCGCCGCCGTCCGTGAGGGGCCACACCGAGACGCGTGCGCCTCTTCGGACATGCCACCACACCACCCCGCATGTATGAGGGCCCGATCGGCGACTCCGGTGGCATTGCTACCCCAGGGCCCCGTCCCCGCCTAACCACAGAGCGGTTGACCACGAGATCTACCCTTTGACTTCCCACGGACGGGCTTTGACGATGGACCTCTCCACCGGTTGTGTCGATTCGGCCCATAGGGACACCGGGAGCAACATCCGGGCCAAACCCACAGCTACATCCACTCCGTGTAGACCCGACGCGTCTGCTTCCCCCTCCAGTGCCGTGGCATGGCCGCTGTCCGTGTGAGGCACACCGAGAAGCGTGCGCCTCTTGGACATGCCACCACACCACCCTGCATGTATGAGGGGCGGTCGGCGCTCCGTGGCATTACTATCCCCAGGGCCCCGTCCCCGCCTAACCACAGAGCGGTTGACCACGAGATCTATCCTTTGACTTCCCACGGACGGGCTTTGACGGTGGGCCTCTCCACCGGTTGTGTCAATTCGCCCATAGGGACACCCGGAGCAACATCCGGACCAAACCCACAGCTACATCCACTCCGTGTAGACCCGACGTCTGTTTCTCCAAAGCAGTGCGGCGGCGACGTCCGTGGAGGGGGGGACACCGAGACGCATGCCGCCTCTTGGACATGCCACCACACCACCTGCATGTATGAGGGCGGTGCGGCGCTCCGGTGGCATTACTACCCCAGGGGCCCCGTCCGCCTAACCTGGAGAGCGGTTGACCACGAGATCTACCCTTTGACTTCCCACGGACGAGCTTTGACGGTGGGCCTATCCACCGGTCATGTTAGGTCAGCCCATACGAACACTTTAGAGCAACATCCGGCCAAACCCACAGCTATATCTACTCCGTGTAGACCCGGCGTCCGTTTCCCCCTCCGGTGCGGCGGCGGCGCCGTCCGTGAGGCGTGAAGAGACACCGGAGACGCGTGCGGGCATTTGCAACCGCCACAACACTTCCGGACTTGTGAGAGGCCGCCTCGCAAGATTTGTGGTATACTAGCCCCGAGGCCGCCGCCCGCGATCGTGAAGCGGGAAGAGCAATCCGCGTAGAGGAAGTGTTCAGATACTTCTCCATCACGAAAATTATGAAAAATTACCGCCGGTCCTATAGCACATGTGCCCACGTCATGTAAAAACTCATGATTTTATCGCGCTCCGGTATTTAATAATATTCACGCCGCGCCGTTTCCGCGAGCGTCTACTACCGTGTGTCATCGCCGTCCGTGAGGGCCACACCGAGACAGCGTGCGCCTCTTCGGACATGCCACCACACCACTCCGCATGTATGAGGGGCCCGATCGCGACGGTCGGTGGCATTGTTACCCCAGGGCCCCGTCCGCCCTAACCACAGGCGGTTGACCACGGATCTACCCTTTGACTTCCCACGGACGAAGATTTGACGGTGGGCCTATCCACCGGTCATGTTAGGTCAGCCCATACGAACACTTTAGAGCAACAACCGGGCCACACCCACAGCAAGATCCCCTCCGTGTAGACCCGACGCGTCCGTTTCCCCCCTCCAGGTGCCGGCGGCGGCGCCGTCCGTGAGGGGGGGGACACCCTGGAGACGCGTGCCGGGCATTTGCAACCACCACAACACTTCCAGACTTGTGAGAGGCCGCCTACGCAAGATTTGACGGTATGCTAGCCCCCGGAGGCCGCCGGCCACAGTCGTAGACGCGCGAAGAGCAATCCGCGTAGAGGAAGTGTTGAGATACTTCTCCATCACGAAAATTATGAAAAATTACCATCGGTCCTATATCACATGTGCCCACGTCATGTAAAAACTCATGATTTTATCGCGCTCCGGTATTTAATAATATTCACGCCGCGCCGTTTCCGCGAACGTCTACTACCGTGTGTCATCGCCGTCCGTGAGGGGGCCACACCGGAGACGCGTGCGCCTCTTCGGACATGCCACCACACCACCTGCATGTATGAGGGCGGTCACGACGGTCGGTGGCATTGTTACCCCGGGGCCCCGTCCCCGCTAACCCTGGAGCGGTTGACCACGAGATCTACCCTTTGACTTCCCACGGACGGGCTTTGACCAAAGGCCTATCCACCGGTCATGTTAGGTCAGCCCATACGAACACTTTAGAGCAACATCCGGCCAAACCCACAGCTACATCCACTCCGTGTAGACCCGACGCGTCTGCTTTCCTCCGGTGCCGCCGGCGGCGGCGTCCGTGAGGGGGGGACACCGGAGACGCGTGCGGGCATTTGCAACCACCACAACACTTCCGGACTTGTGAGAGGCCGCCACGCAAGATTTGACGGTATGTTAGCCCGGAGGCCGCCGCCACGGTCGTGACGCCAAGAGCAATCCGCGTAGAGGGAAGTGTTCGATACTTCTCCATCACGAAAAATTATGAAAAATTACCATCGGTCCTATAGCACATGTGCCCACGCCATGTAAAAACTCATGATTTTATCGCGCTCCGGTATTTAATAATATTCACGCCGCATCGTTTCCGCAGAACGTCTACTACCGTGTGTCATCGCCGTCCGTGAGGGGGGCCACACCGAGACGCGTGCGCCTCTTCGGACATGCCACCACACCACCCGCATGTATGAGGGCCCGATCACGACGGTCGGTGGCATTGCTACCCCGGGGCCCCGTCCCCGCCTAACCCCAGGCGGTTGACCACCAGATCTACCCTTTGACTTCCCACGGACGGGCTTTGACCAAGGGCCTATCCACCGGTCATGTTAGGTCAGCCCATACGAACACTTTAGAGCAACATCCGGCCAAACCCCCACACCCACAGCAAGATCCCTCCGTGTAGACCCGGCGTCCGTTTCCCCCTCCGGGGAGGGGTCCGGAGGGGACACCCGAGACGCGTGCCGGGCATTTGCAACCGCCACAACACTTCCAGACTTGTGAGAGGCCGCCACGCAAGATTTGACGGTATGTTAGTTCTCGAGGCCGCCGCCACAATGAGACGCCAAGAGCAATCCGCGAGAGGAAGTGTTCGATACTTCTCCATCACGAAAAATTATGAAAAATTACCATCGGTCCTATAGCACATGTGCCCACGCCATGTAAAAACTCATGATTTTGTCGCCCCGAGTATTTAATAATATTCACGCCGCATCGCTTCCGCAGAACGCCTACTACCGTGTGTCATCGCCGTCCGTGAGGGGGGCCACACCGAGACGCTGCGTCGCTTCTTCGACATGCCACCACACCACCCCGCATGTATGAGGGCCCGATGCGACGGTCCGGTGGCATTGCTACCCCTGTGGCCCCGGCCCCGCTTAACCCCGAGCGTTGACCACCGGATCTACCCTTTGACTTCCCACGGACGGATTTGACCAAGGCCTATCCACCCGGCCATGTTAGGTCAGCCCATACGAACACTTTAGAGCAACATCCGGCCACACCCACAAGAAGATCCCTCCGTAGACCCGACGTCTGCTTCTCCAGTGCCGACGGCGGCTCGTCCGTGTGAGGGGCACACCCGAGACGCGCGTGCGCCTCTTCGGACATGCCACCACACCACCTGCATGTATGAGGGGCGGTCACGACGCCTCGGTGGCATTACTACCCAGGGCCCCGTCCCCCCTAACCACGAGCGGTTGACCACCGGATCTACCCTTTGACTTCCCACGGACGGATTTGACCAGTGGGCCTATCCACCCGGTCATGTTAGGTCAGCCCATACGAACACTTTAGAGCAACATCCGGGCCAAACCCATAGCTACATCCACTCCGTGTAGACCCGACGCGTCCGTTTCCCCCCTCCAGGTGCCGGCGGCGGCGCCGTCCGTGAGGGGGGGGGAGGGGACACCCGGAGACGCGTGCGGGCATTTGCAACCGCCACAACAATTCCAGACTTGTGAGAGGCCGCCTACGCAAGATTTGACGGTATGCTAGCCCCCGGAGGCCGCCGCCCCAACAGAGACGCCACGAGAGCAATCCGCGTAGAGGAAGTGTTCGATACTTCTCCATCACGAAAAATTATTAAAAATTAATATCGGTCCTATAGCACATGTGCCCACGTCATGTAAAAAACTCTTGATTTTATCGCACTCCGAGTATTTAATAATATTCACGCCGCATCGTTTCCGCAGAACGTCTACTACCGTGTGTCATCGCCGTCCGTGAGGGGGGCCACACCCCGGAGACGTGTGCCGCCTCTTCGGACATGCCACCACACCACCCTGCATGTATGAGGGGCCGGTGCGACGCTCCGGTGGCATTGCTACCCCCAGGGCCCCGTCCCCGCCTAACCTCGAGCGGTTGACCACGAGATCTACCCTTTGACTTCCCACGGACGGGCTTTGACCGTGGACCTCTCCACCGGTTGTGTCGGTTCGCCCATAGGGACACCCGGAGCAACATCCGGGCCAAACCCACAGCTACATCCACTCCGTGTAGACCCGACGTCTGCTTCCCCCCTGTGGTGCGGCGGCGACGTCCGTGAGGGGGGGGGGACGCCCGAGACGCGTGCGGGGCATTTGCAACCACCACAACACTTCCGGACTTGTGAGAGGCCGCCTCGCAAGATTTGACGGTATGTTGGCCCGGAGGCCGCCGCCACAACGTGACGCCAAGAGCAATCCGCGTGAGAGGAAGTGTTCAGATACTTCTCCATCACGAAAAATTATGAAAAATTACCATCGGTCCTATATCACAGTGCCCACGTCATGTAAAAACTCATGATTTTATCGCGCTCCGAGTATTTAATAATATTCACGCCGATCGCTTCCGCAGAACGTCTACTACCGTGTGTCATCGCCGTCCGTGAGGGGGGCCACACCCCGGAGACGCGTGCCGCCTCTTCGGACATGCCACCACACCACCCTGCATGTATGAGGGCGGTCAGCGGCGCTCGGTGGCATTACTACCCCGGGGCCCCGTCCCCCTAACCACAGAGCGGTTGACCACGAGATCTACCCTTTGACTTCCCACGGACGGGCTTTGACCAAGGGCCTATCCACCGGTCATGTTAGGTCAGCCCATACGAACACTTTAGAGCAACATCCGGCCAAACCCACAGCTACATCCACTCGGTGTAGACCCGACGTCCGTTCCCCCACAAGGTGCCGTGGCGGCGCCGCGTCCGTGAGGGGGGGGGGGGGACACCGGAGACGCGTGCCGGGCATTTGCAACCGCCACAACACTTCCAGACTTGTGAGAGGCCGCCTACGCAAGATTTGACGGTATACTAGCCCCCAGAGGCCGCGGCCCGCGATCGTGAGAGCGCCAAGAGCAATCAGCGTGCAGGAAGTGTTCGATACTTCTCCATCACGAAAAATTATGAAAAATTACCATCGGTCCTATAGCACATGTGCCCACGTCATGTAAAAACTCATGATTTTATCGCGCTCCGAGTATTTAATAATATTCACGCCGCGCCGCTTCCGCAGAACGTCTACTACCGTGTGTCATCGCCGTCCGTGAGGGGGGGCCACACCGGAGACGCGTGCGCCTCTTCTGACATGCCACCACACCACCCTGCATGTATGAGGGGCGGTGCGACGCTCGGTGGCATTGTACCCCAGGGCCCCGTCCCCGCCTAACCACGAGCGGTTGACCACGAGATCTACCCTTTGACTTCCCACGGACGGGCTTTGACCAAGGACCTCTCCACCGGTTGTGTCGGTTCGCCCATAGGGACACCCGGAGCAACATCCGGGCCAAACCCACAGCTACATCCACTCCGTGTAGACCCGGCGTCCGTTTCCCCCTACAAAGCGGCGGGCGGCGACGTCTGTGAGGGGGGGCACACCCCGGAGACGCGTGCCGGGCATTTGCAACCACCACAACACTTCCAGACTTATGAGAGGCCGCCTACGCAAGATTTGACGGTATGCTAACCCCCGGAGGCCGCCGGCCACAATCGTGAGACGCCAAGAGCAATCCGCGTAGGGAAGTGTTCAGATACTTCTCCATCACGAAAAATTATGAAAAATTACCATCGGTCCTATATCACAGGTGCCCACGTCATGTAAAAAACTCATGATTTTATCGCGCTCCGAGTATTTAATAATATTCACGCCGCATCGTTTCCGCAGAACGTCTACTACCGTGTGTCATCGCCGTCCGTGAGGGGGGCCACACCCCGGAGACGCGTGCCGCCTCTTCGGACATGCCACCACACCACCCTGCATGTATGAGGGGCCGGTGCGGCGCTCGGTGGCATTACTACCCCAGGGGCCCCTGTCCCGCTTAACCACGAGCGGTTGACCAAGAGATCTACCCTTTGACTTCCCACGGACGGGCTTTGACCGGGCCTGTCCACCGGTCATGTTAGGTCAGCCCATACGAACACTTTAGAGCAACATCCGGCCAAACCCACAGCTACATCCACTCCGTAGACCCGACGTCTGCTTCCCCCTCCAGTGCTGGCGGGCGCCCGTCCGTGAGGGGGGAGGGGGACACCGAGACGCGTGCGGGCATTTGCAACCGCCACAACACTTCCGGACTTGTGAGAGGCCGCCACGCAAGATTTGACGGTATGTTAGCCCGGAGGTCACGCCACATCGTGAGACGCGAAGAGCAATCCGCGAGAGGGAAGTGTTCAGATACTTCTCCATCACGAAAAATTATGAAAAATTACCATCGGTCCTATAGCACATGTGCCCATGTCATGTAAAAACTCATGATTTTATCGCGCTCCGGTATTTAATAATATTCACGCCGCGCCGTTTCCGCAGAGCGTCTACTACCGTGTGTCATCGCCGTCCGTGAGGGGGGCCACACCGAGACGCGCGTGCGCCTCTTCGGACATGCCACCACACCACCCGCATGTATGAGGGCCCGATCGCGACGGTCGGTGGCATTACTACCCCAGGGGCCCCGTCCGCCCTAACCACGAGCGGTTGACCACGAGATCTACCCTTTGACTTCCCACGGACGGGATTTGACCAAAGGGCCTATCCACCGGTCATGTTAGGTCAGTCCATACGAACACTTTAGAGCAACATCCGGGCCACACCCACAGCAAGATCCCTCCGTGTAGACCCGACGCGTCTGCTTCCCCCCTCCGGTGCGGCGGCGGCGCCGTCCGTGTGAGGGGCACACCGAGACGCGTGCGCCTCTTCGGACATGCCACCACACCACCTGCATGTATGAGGGGCGGTCGGCGCTCCGGTGGCATTGCTACCCCAGGGCCCCGTCCCCGCCTAACCACAGAGCGGTTGACCACGAGATCTACCCTTTGACTTCCCACGGACGGGCTTTGACGGTGGACCTCTCCACCGGTTGTGTCGATTCGGCCCATAGGGACACCCGAGCAACATCCGGGCCAAACCCACAGCTACATCCACTCCGTGTAGACCCGACGCGTCCGCTTCCCCCCCTCCGGTGCGGCGGCGACGTCCGTGAGGGGGGGGGAGGGGGACCCCGGAGACGCGTCGTGCGGGCATTTGCAACCGCCACAACACTTCCAGAGCTAGATCCGACGGTCGTCTGTGTTAGGGTTAGATGGGACGGGGTACCGGAGGGGGGTAGCAATGCCGCCAGGTGTTACGGTGGGCCCTCCTATGCTTGTCTTTGGGCGAGGTGGGACTATTTTTACAGTGTCTTGAGACTCACACATATGTCGTAATAAAAAATAAAAAATGCAAAGTATCTATGCCGACGGCTTAGCCGTCGGCATAGCAACGCATCCACGGATCGATGGCGTGGCAAAGGGTTAGCCTATGCCGACGGCCGGGCCGTCGGCATAGGGCCGACCACGGATCGATGACGTGGAAATGGCCAGGCCTATGCCGACGGCCTGGCCGTCGGCATATGATTGCCTTATCCGATCTGGTTCGCCCCACCACCCATTCTCCATCTCTCCTCCCCGACCCACACCCCCGCCGCCACCGGATCCGCTCCGGTCGCTGCCGCCACCCTTCCTCGCCTGCTCGTCGCCGCCCACCAAGGCTCTGGGCCGCCATGCGCCTTCGCTCGCCACTCGCCGCCCTTCGCTCGCCACTCGCCGCAGCCGCCCCACCCGTGCTCACCGGACCTCCCGAGCCCACTCCTCCTCACGCCCCGATTGCCGTCGCTCACGGGCCGGCTAGTCTGCACCGCCTCCCACCTCCCACTCCGTGCCTGCCCCCCAGCCGCCCCACCCGTGCTCACGGACCTCCCGAGCCCACTCCTCCTCACACGCCCGCTCGATCGTCGCTCCGGCCGGCGGCTAGTCTCTGCACCGCCCTCCCACCTCCCTCCGTGCCTGCCCCCAGCCGCCCTCCCACACGGTGAGCTCCTTCCCTCCCTCTTTGAAGCAATTTTTTTAATTTAGTTAGATGATTTATGGATGGATGCATTATGTATGATGATAGATGGTTAGATGGATGGATGCATGCATTATGTATGATGATAGTTAGAAATGTGAGAAATGCAAAAAATTAGATGATACATGATGATGTTGATGATGATAGATTATGATGTTGATGATGATAGATTATGATGTTGATGATGATAGATGATGATGTTGATGATAGATGATAATGCTTTTTTGTGCCTGGATAATTTTTAGATGATGATGATGATGATAGATTTCCATTTTTTTGCGGAAGAGATGATAAATGATGATGATTGTTGGATCATGATAAATGATGATGATGATGATTTTTTTATGCTTCGATGATTGTTACATGATGATAGATGATGATGATGATGATATTGATGATGATACGGTGCAGGTTACGTGGTGTTCCATCTCGGTGGAGTGATCGTCGTAGGATCTGTTGGACCCGATTGTCCCTCCGCTGTTCGACTACTTCCTCTACAACCGAGGGTGAGCTACGAATCATGTCACTAGATTTCATTCTCAAGTCAATCATGTAACCTAGGCGTCTCCGTCCGAAAGGGTTGCATCGATAAATATGCATTCAATTGCATATTTATCACCGCAGCTATTTCGGATTGTCCAGCGTTTTCCACGGACAGCCGAGGATGTGTAGATTGGGTATGTTCTCCATGTTCTACCCGTTCGAGACAGGATTTGGCGGCGCCTCCCCATTGTTCTCCGGAGCACATTCTCTCGGCTATTTGACGAGGCGTGTATCCGGAGAACAGCGGGAGGTGCTGCCAAAATTTTGTCTCGGGCGGGTAGAATGGAGAACGACTCAATCTACACATCCTCGGTGGGATTAGGACCCATCTTTACCTATTAGAGATGTAGGTGGATTCAGCGCGGTAGAAACTGAAAATTTGATGTGATTAATTTAAGTGAATCCTTAATTATGTTGTGTGGTTTGCAAAATAGCGAGAGGATGGCGATAATCGGTGGATGTACAGTGGTTTTATCCGTGGAATCGAGTAACATCGAGTGGATCGCGAAAACCGATGTGTATTTGAAGGAGATATTCCGTCGTCAATGAGAATTATCCCACCATGCCCTGTGCGAGATGTGCCATCGTCATCGTAGAAATCAGACGGACATGGTGAGCACCTTCGCACGCACGGATATATGCCAAACTTTGACATGCCGCCGATAAACATAGCCGATCAGGACCGTGGTAGAGAGGAGGTGATGCGACAACGCATCGATGGATATGAGGACGACGGGTCGGGGACATGCTAGATGATGTCATTGTTGCGAAGCGGCAAATCGACACCCTCGGAGAATGAACCGAGGAGCGGAGGCAACCGCAAAGGCCTTCTTGGAGGTCTTGGCCTCGTCGAAGAAACCTCTTTATGCGGGTGCGAAAATATCTCAGCTGGATGCCATCTACGCAACTGATTGCGATCAAGGCTGAGTATCGGTCAGTAGCCGAAATGCTTGAAGCATTCACGGGAGTATGGGCTAACAGCCTCCACGAGGGTCATGAACTGCCGAAAAGCATGTACGATACAAAGAAAATCATGAAGGCACTCTCTATGGATTATGAGAAAATAGATGTTTGCCGAAGAATTGCCTTTTGTTTAGGCACAGTATCACGGATGACAAATCTTGTAGGAAGTGCGGTTCGTCTCGATACATTGAGGTGGTCGGTGAGGATGGTGAGAAAAGCAGCTAACCATCCCGTTAAGGTTCTTGGTATCTTGATTTTATAAAAGACTGCAGCGCCTTTTCATCACGAAGAGTCTGCCAAAATGATGAAGTGGCACAAGGAAGGTATAAGGTACAATCCAAAAAATTCGTACATCCATCGGGAGGAAGCATGGAAGTCATTCGATGAAGAATACCCGAGGAAGCAGCCGAGGCTGGGAATGTCGAATAGCCATATCGGTGATGGGTTGAATCCATATGGTATGTCGTCCAATCCATATAGCTGCTGGCCTGTGTTTGTAATTCCGCTCAATCTTCCTCCGGTGCCCTAATGCAACGGAAGACCATGTTCTTGTCGCTCATCATTCCGGGCCCGACTACCCGGGAAGCAATTGGGTGTGTTTATGCAGCCGCTTGGGATGCTTTGCACCATTCTTGGTACTTTCCGAGGTTGACATCGACCGGGATCTGCAGAGAAATTTCTTGATGAAAGTTTGGTTGCACTATTGCATGCATGACTTTCCGGCTATGCTCTATTCCGCGGATGGTGTACAAGTGGTAAGATGCCATGCCCAGTGTGCATGCAGGCTCTGCGAATGATTTGGCTGAGTAAGGGTGGCAAGTATGTAGCCTTTGACCTGCATCGGCGCTTCCTCCTCCGCACCATCCAGACAGGGAAGACAAGAAGAACTTCACGAAAGGTCGGGTTGTTCATGAAGTAACCGAGATTCCAACATTTTGGGGCAGATGTTCTTGCTCAGCTAAAAGCTCTGAAGCCTAAAGTCAAAGGCAAAGGCAAAGCCAAAGACAAAGGCTTGAGGATATGGTGAGACGCACAACTGGACTCACATTACCCCCTCTCGCAGCTTTCCTATTTCAAGGACCTCAAACTTCCTTACAATATTGATGTGATGCACACGAAAAGAATGTGGCGAGTCCCTTTTCCACACGATCCTCAACATTCCTGATAAGGCGAAGGATAACGTAAAAGCTAGAGCCGATCAACAGAGAATTTGTGATAGACCACGCTTTGAACATGAAGCCTCCCACGGTGGTCGAAAAAACTGGTTCAAGCCGGATCTTGACTTTGTCCTTAAACCGCCGGAAAAAAGAAGTACTTATCTGGCTGAAACAAATTTTGAAGTTCACCGATGGTTATGCATCGAATATAAGTAAGGAGTCAATCTTTCAGCGGGCAAAGTAACCGGTCGAAGAGTCATGACTACCATGTATGGATTGAGCGGATAATGCGGTGATGGTTCGAGGCTATGTCCCCGAGCATGTCTGGCGAGTGCTTGCCGAGCTTAGCCATTTCTTCCGCACGCCTGTGCTAAAGAAGTAAGTAAAGAGGTGATTGAAAAATTGCATAAGAAGGCACCGAGTTGATATTCAAGCTAGAGAAGATCTTTCCGCCAGCTTCTTTACTCGATGACACATCTCATTCTGCACCTCGCGAACGAGGTATTGTTGGGGGGCCCTGTACAAAATCGGTGGCAGTACGGCCCTGAGAGGCAGAACAAGCATCTCCGACGGAAATGTGGAAACAAAGCTAAGATTGAAGCTTCCATAGCTGAGGCGGTTATCCTAGAGGAGGTGTCGGACCTCAGGACATCATACTATCCAGACCACGTTCCCCATCTTCATAACAAGGTGCCTCGATACAATATAGAAGAGCCCAAGTATCAACCCAGGCTCGATCTATTCAACACGCAAGGTGGGAGGGCTGGGGCCTCGAAATCTTATAACATGCCACGACAAGAGTGGGAGGACCTCATGTTCTATATCTTGCACAACATCAAGGAAGTTGAGGAAGTGTGGATGAGGTAATACCACTACACCATTCCTTTATGTCTTCCACATCATCATGTTTCATGTTCACTTAGTCCCGGTCTAACACCGCTTATCTTTTTTTAGTGATTTCGTTCAAGAGGAATGGACGGGAGTGAATCCTCCTCTTGAGGCGGAGGCACTTACTCTTCTCCGTCATGGAAACCACGGACGTAAAAATTTTGTTGCTTGGTTCATGGAGAAAGTAAATTTCCACACTCCCTATTAAATACCTACTTCAACATTTATTAGTTAACCGAACTAATGCACGCAACAATTTCCATTATACTTGTAGGAAAAGATCCGAACATATCTATGGATGATGAATTGAGATGGGTTTCCATGGGTTTTGACCTGCCGTCATGACATGTACAAAGTATGATGTGAATGGGTATCGCTTCCATATAGAGGAGCACCAAAACAGCCGCCCGATCCGAAATCTATAAATCTTTGAGTGTACACCCCGGTCAAAATTCACTAGACTACTACGGAAGGGTACAAAATATATACGAGGTTAAATTCCGCCAGAGCGTGAGACCCTAAGTCTGCTCTGTGTTCAAATGTCGATGGTTCGATCCACGGGAGGGTAAAACATCGCCTTCCATTGGTTTGGTCGAAGTTAAACCATCAACCGTCTATGCCGAGCCGATCTCTTCATTGCGGCTACCCAAGCTACACAAGTATATTATCCGCCTTACCCATGCCGAAAGTGTATCTAAAGGGTTGGGAAGTTGTGTTCAAGGTGTCGCCACATGGTAAGCTACCGACCGAATGAAGACGATTACTACAACATTAACCCCATGACATACGAGGGAGTGTTCTATCAAGAGCAACCTGATGATGATGATGATGATGATGTGGTTAGAAGCGATGACGCTAGACCATTGGGTGATGATGATGTGGACCCAAACGTCGACGATGCACGGAATGATGGTGAGACCATTGTCAATGAAAATGACATACTTATGCTAGAAAAGTTAAGCGAAGGCGGCGACGAGGAGGAAGAGCCTCCACCTCCGTCGGACAACGAAGATGATATGATTGATAGTGATGATGAGACGGACCGAGAAAGAGGTTACAACAAAGATGATTCATATGGGTTCTAGCAGATGTACGTTTCAAGTTTAGGAATATGCCTTTTATGCATTTTTATTAATGTGTTTATTATCATGCCTTTTCTTCATTTCATTAATTTACTAATTGCTTTTTCTCTTTTCAATGCAGGTTCGTGGAACATGGGCAAGGGGAAGGCCGACGGCGTGGGTTTCCTACGCAAGGTCGTCGGCCTGCCTAGTCGGAGTGGTCGAGCACGTAATCCTCCCCCTCGGCTACTTGACGATGACTCCTCACAGGGAGTTCGAGGGATAGGTGCCCCTAGAGGAGGAGGGGGCGGGGGGAGAGCCTCTAGAGGACGAGGTGCTGGGAGGAGAGCAACTACAGGGGGTCGCGGCCAGAAACAGCGCACCCTCACCGACTTAGGGGTGTTGTCTTCGAGGCCCTCCTCTAGTGAGGTACCCTCCTCTAGTGAGGTACACTCTAGGGAGGAGGAGGAGGAGGAGGAGGTGGAGGAGGAGGAGGAGGAGGAGGAGGAGGAGGAGGAGGAGGAGGAGGTTGGGGAGGGAGAGGCAGGCGAGGAGGGGGTGGTGGCGGGGATGATGGTGGTGACGGGAAGGGGGTTGACAACAAGGGATGGCTGCGTGGCAACATAAAGCTACCAAAGCAGGTTCCTGCTCTTGAGGAGCGTAGTGGCTCATTGAGCCCACGGAAAAGAGTAAGCGGTTCCTTATTTTGCTTGTCACATGCATATTCTCGTTGTTATTTATTTTGCTTGTCACATGCTAATAGTTCATTCTTTTGCAGAATCGGATATATTCTAAAGGGTCCATATTCCCAACGGCCTCATCACCGTCTTGCTAAAGTTATCTTGGCCGGGTTGTCTTGTCCGGATCCAGTCAGCAGCCGGACCGTCGGGTTTTGGCCACGTAGCCGGACCATCGGGAAGCGGCCTCCACGCGGACCATGAGACCCATGCCAAGGCCGTAACCACTACTTTCTGGTGAGTTCTCTTGAAGCACAAGTCCATTCTAGTTTCATGAATGATTTAACTCATGGCTTCTTCCATTCTTGTTTCATGCATGATTGTAGAAATTCTATCGAGTTCTTCCGAGCATGGGCTAGAGCGGACCAGATCGTTCTGCGCCAATGCAAGAAGAAGGCCCGCCAGATGCGATCGAGTGCGCTATGTGGCCATCTCGACATACTACCACGATGTTCTTGGTGTGAAGATGACCAAGGAAGAAGCGCGAGGATGGGCATTACCTTGGAGAGGCACGAGTACTTGGTGGTAAGTATAAAAGATTTTTCATTATGCTTTCATTACCATGTGGTACATTTCACCGTTTCATGTTGACATGCCATTATGCTTTTATTATGTAGGTGTGTCCAAATTGGTGTTATGGAAAAGACGAGTCTGGCGGCATTGGTGGATCTTTGGTGTGATGGGGCTGGAGCACAGGCGGCTATGAGAATAAAAATAAGGCTAACCGAGGGAATGAGGGAGTACATGCTCGGGAAACCGAAACCACTATCTCCACAAGGCGCTTAATGTATGACTAACCCCATTAAACATTCTTCTTCTTCTATTTACCATCACTTTCTTATGTATGACTAACATCTGCTTGGTGGTGCAGGAGGAGAAACAGGCGGCCGCTCTCGGACATGCAGCGTGGGAGATCGCCCATCTGCGGAAGGACCCCAAGCTGGCGAGCCCAAGTACTACGGCAAGAAGACCGCGTGGAGGAAGGAGGCCTACTCCGCAGCCTATCTGAAGTTACATCTGACACACCGACCCCATTCTGGCGGATCTGGGCGACAGGCGGTGGTGAGCATGGGGCCCAAGGAGCACGGTCGGAGGCGGTTCTCGATCTTGTGGTCACTCCGACTATCTCCTACACACAGCTTCGTCGGATCGACCCGAGCTGAGCAGCGATGAGCCAGCCGGTGTCCAGCTCACAGTCCCTCTTTCAGAGCAACAGATCTGTAAGTATTTTCCTCTTATCTTCATTGCTCACTCTATTTTCCGCATCTAGTAGTTTTATGAGTTCCATCATGTCATACCGTAGGCCTACTGAGTACACACGCCAGAGACCATGGCGTGGCATCGGAGGATTCATGAACACCAAGTGCGAGGGATCGCCACCGGGCGAGCTTTTCAGAAATGGCGGCCGGCGGTGTCCTCGATTCAGCCCGGACCATGCCCTCCAAAGACAACCAGTCTTCTTGACCTTTGAGGAGTTTGTGGCACGTAGCGCTGGCCCCTCGCGGTTAGTTCATCCCCAATCTATTCACCCCAAGCATGTCATGCCTTTCAACACGATCATATATCCCATTAATATGTCTTTTCAACATCCAGGAGCAGATGGATCTACCGTTGGCGGTGGTCTTGCAGACTCTCGAGACACGGAGCCCGACAACTCGATCCACGGAGGCGGAGGTGGAGGCGGTCTTAGCGGTAGCGCTGCCGCTAGCAAAGATGACACAGGCTTGGCGGTCTTGGCGGTGGCGACCTCCAGCGGTGCTCGGCGTCTGGCGCTTAAGCCTAGTGTGTGGTGATGATGCTTGAGATGACTTGTGTGTGGTGATGATCATTTAGAGACTTGTGTGTGGTGCTTTTCTATATGTTTATGCTTATGTTGGTTGTGATGATGATCATTTAGAGACTTGTGTGTGTGATGATGCTTATGCTTACGTTCTTTGATATGTGTTGCTGATATGTCTTTGTTATACATGTGCTTTTATTTGAATTGAATTGATTTGAAAACAAATGCGAAAAAAAAAAATCGAGGCGAAACTATGCCGACGGCCTAGCCGTCGGCATATAGGCTAGCGTGAGCTCCCGATGGGCGACACGTGGCAGCCTATGCCGACGGCTTTGCCGTCGGCATAGTTCTACCTCAGAGTGCCCGATTGCCGACACGTGGCATGTCTATGCCGACGGCTCGCCGTCGGCTTAATCTACCCAGAGTGCCCGATTGTTTACCGCAGACGTCTATGCCGACGGGCGAGGCCGTCGGCATAGGCAAGCAGCGATGCCTATGCCGACGGCCTCGCGGTCGGCATAGTTCGCAACGGCCGGCGGCCGTCGGCGCAAATAGGCACGCCACGTGGCGAGCCGCCGTTACTCGGCGATTGACGGCAACCGCCGTTAAGCGATAAGCGTTACCGACGGCCGCGCCGTCGGCATAGATGTACGGCCACCGTCGGGATAGGGTCTATGCCGACGGCCATTCTATGCCGACGGTCATCTGGGCTACGCCGACGGATATGTTGCCGACGGCCCTATGCCGACGGGGGCCATCGGCATAGGCCTGTCCCGACAGCTAGTCAGGGTTATGCCGACGGCCCTGGCCGTCGGCATAGGGTGCGATTCCAGTAGTGCCTCCATCAAGTGGATAGAAAGTAGCTACAGATATCGTCAAGATGATAGCTTCAGACTTACTGATGTACTACTTTGTAAGACTTTGTAGATAATTAATAAAGTGGCTGCATGCAACGCCTAGATGCAGAGGCCGGGGGTCTTCCTCCTTTTCAAAAAAAGAGAAGAGAGGATACCCTCGCCTTTAAGTTCATCATATGTCGCTCCTCTCGCGCAACTAATGTAGGGGTAAAAACCCAACACAAATTTCACCTTGCACCATAAAAGAGCTAACATGTACTCTACTATCGGAGTACACAGGAACATACGTCCACACGCACGATCATTGGTTCATCTCCAACTGCGTGGAACGAGCTCCATGGATGCTATTGTAGATGGCGATACAGCCCGAGCCCGGAGCTAATTGTAGGGAGTCCGCTTTTGTCCAAGGCAATTCAGCCTCGCTTTGACCGCAGAGCCGTCATCTTGCGCACAGGTCGTGTTCGATGAAAATGACACGATGCGACTCAGCAGCGACAGTTTCTTTCATGCTCCATACTGCAGTTGCGGTTCAGACGCAGCCTGCGACGAAACAGTTTGGGCCAAATCATCCTCTAGCCGTGCGCCATTTGGGCTTCTTCCGTTCGCTCGGTATTGTTGTTGGGTGCGTCTAAATGTCACCTACTACATGCGACTCACCTCGAGCATTCTATATGGGCCGGCCCAGCAGCATGAGGCCTTGAGCCGTGCCTAGTTCCAGCGCACAAGTCTCACGATCGCTTTCGCTCAAAAACAAACGAGCCGCACGTTAAGTCACAATAAAAAATGTTACAATTTTTATCTAAAATAACTTAAGGCACAATTGTATTTCTATTTTCTGTCTTTTTTAAACAAAATACAATATAGATGTTCACATAATATTTCGGTTCTTTTAGAAATGCCATTCTGACGCGCAACTGTTGCTAGCCTTCTACCAAGTGGAGAGTAGTGCCAAGTGCTGGAGGAAGAAAGAAGAGAAGGGGGAAATCGGAGCGGAGGAGGCGAGTCCCGGTAAGTGCGGCCGAGTAAATGAAAAACTGACCAAAAGTGGTTGGCAGGTCCCGACCACTTTCCTCACATATTACAAATACAGGCAGCTTCGCAGGCACAATACATCTCATATACAAGGACGTGTGCCAGCCCTAACACGAATCGTGGAGTAAACGACCGGTCTAGGATCTACCGGTACATGACGGAACCATGCAATATGACTTTGCAGGCATATCATGTACTCGAATAATTTTCCATGGTCTGCATTGGCCTTATCATGTACTCCCTCCTTTCCGGTTTATAAGGCTTATTTTAACTTTTTAGTTTTTCCAATTTAGAGGGCTCATCTCCATCTCATTTTTAGTTTTCAATGCGCATTAAATCT
This sequence comes from Aegilops longissima, assembly GCA_021605205.1. NCBI lineage: Eukaryota > Viridiplantae > Streptophyta > Magnoliopsida > Poales > Poaceae > Aegilops > Aegilops longissima. Next base: position 81,035,465 of record CM038677.1, read on the forward strand.
TTGCATGTAAGAATTAAAGAGGAACACACCAATGCATGTAATGTTCCTATTCATCTAGTGGCCAAGCATGCATGCACTGCAATTAATTCAAATTAATGCATGAGTTTAATTGGGGTAGCTTTGTAAAGTACGAGATACATTCCTCCACTCACAAAATGCCTTGGTTGATGAGATTTGAGATTTGAGCCTTATAAACCGGAAAGGAGGGAGTATCCGTTAAGTGGCCGTGGGAGAGAGAAACATATATCCAATAATGGCATACAACATCTCATAATAATGTTCATTGTTTTATTTTGATATAGCTTACCACTCTTGCCAAGTGGTTCATCATGTAATAATGGATAATATATTCTTCATCATTGTTTTTAAGGTACAGGTGTGGTCGTGAACATGCTTTGAGGGAATATAAGATAGTTAGGCTTTCCAATTGTAAATAAACTTAACATGCTTTTTTGTCAAGCGACTCCGGACCGGCAAACCTATGTTATGCGTTGTAGGCTCACACTAATAGAAAACAGGGCTTTGGTTGGGGCCTGACCAGCCCATTAGTCCCGGTTCTGTCACGAACCGGGACCCATGGGGGGGGGGGCATACACCCGGTTCGTGCGCCCACGAGGCCGGCCGGGCCTCGGGAGGCATTTGTCCCGGTTCATGTGGACCCATTTGTCCCGATCCTAGGCACAAACCGGGACCAATGGCCCTCGCTCCTGGCCCACATCCATTGGTCCCGGTTCGTGCCTAGAACCGAGACAGAAGTTGAGCCTTTAGTCTCGGTTTCAGCCACGAACCGGGACTAATGAGTTGCCTATATATACCCTATCGCCGCAGCAGAGCACTCCACAGTGCTCTGCTTTTTTGGCTGGCGAGGGGAGAGCTTTGTGGTGCTCTAGCTCACCTCCTATGCACATGAGGTGTTCGATGAAATGCCCGAGACACACTACTTAAGCTTTCTCCTCTCGAATCTCGACCTCCAAGCTCCATTTGCCCTGAGATTTGTCTAGGTTTAGCGGTCTATCACGTCCCGTCCCCGTCTTCACCGCCGTCGATCGCCCACGCCGATCTCGTCGCCGGCACCACCGTGGCGAGCCTCTTGTTCTTATCTTCTTTCTGAAAGAAAAAAATTCTTACTTTAGATAGATACTTGTCTAATTTTCTTACTTTTATTATTGCTTGTTATTATATAGTGCGATGGTTTTGGTATCCGCCTGATCGGCCCTCGCATACATGCCTATGATTCGAATGTGGTATATATTATCTTTTATAACTATTTGGTTCGTTTATTGTTTATGACAATTATGCCGACCAACGTGACATAGTTTTATTTATCTAGGAGGTATGTGAACCGGAAATTCCAACCGACCCTATTATCGAGAGGTTAAGTTTAATTGAATAAGAAAACAATTACTTGAAGGAAAAAATAAAAAAATTAAGGAGGAGAAGATGACATTGGTGTTGCATGTTGCGGATGTCGTCGATGATCAATGATCAAGATGGACGCAATGCGTTTGAAGATTAGAAAGATTAGAAAATATGCCATTCATACCGAGGCTTGGTATCATTATGCCGTTGGATCAATTGTTACCTTGGTTGAGATTATGATAGCATTTGTTGTTGCATTGAAATGTTTTACATAGTTTCAATGTATGGTTTAATTAGCTACTCTGGAGAGCTATATGTTGTTCAATGAGAACTATGTATGTACTTTGGTTTTAATTTGGTCACTTATTTATCCATGATGTTCTGTAATGGTTTTTGACACACTTAATTATATATAATGCACGCAGATGAACCAGCAATGGATGTACGGTGACAGACACACCTCCGAGTACGTTAAGGGCGTGCATAATTTTCTCGAAGTGGCCGAGGCAAACAAGCAGAATGATTTTATGTGCTGTCCGTGCCCTATATGTGGGAATACGAAGTCTTACTCTGACCGGAAAATCCTTCACAGCCACCTGCTTTATAAGGGTTTTATGCCACACTATAATGTTTGGACCAGGTACAGAGAAATAGGGGTTATGATGGAAGACAACGAAGAAGAAGAGGATCATGACAACTATGTACCCCTGGAATACGGTGATGCTGCAACGGGGGAAGCTGCTGAAGATCAAGAGGAATCAGACGATATTGTGCCCGATGATGATCTCCGCCGAGTCATTGTTGATGCAAGGAGATAGTGCGAAAGTCAAAAGGAGAAGCTGAAGTTCGATCACATGTTAGAGGGTCACAAAAAGGGTTGTACCCCAATTGCGAAGATGGCAACACAAAGCTCGGTACCGTACTGGAATTGCTGCATTCTGTGCCTGACAAAGGATTTGACAAGTTACTGAAAATATTGAAGAAGAAGCTTCCAAACGATAACGAATTGCCCGAGAGTACGTACGCAGCAAAGAAGGTCGTATGCCCTCTAGGATTGCAGGTGCAGAAGATACATGCATGCCCTAATGACTGCATCCTCTACTGCGGTGCGTACGGGGATTTGAACGCATGCCCGGTATGCGGTACATTGCGGTATAAGATCAGACGAGATGACCCTGGTGATGTTGACGGCGAGCCCCCCCAGGAAGAGGGTTCCTGCGAGCGAAGGTGATGCACGTGACGAAGAACCTTTGCGTGAACCTGCTAGGCCTCTTGGGCGTGTATGGGAAGACAAAAGATACACGGAGGCACGGAGGACCTTCAACGTTTGCACGAAAAAAGGCGACATGCCTCCAAAGCAATATGAAGGTTCTGCCAGCTACGCTCTTACCAAAGAAGAGAAGGAAATCTTATTTGAATGCCTGCTCAGTATGAAGGTCCCGTCTGGCTTCTCATCGAATATAAAGGGAATAATAAATATGCCAGAGAAAATGTTCTAGAACCTAAAGTCTCATGACTGCCACGTGATTATGACGCAACTGCTTCCGGTTGCATTGAGGGGGCTTCTACCGGAAAACGTTCGATTAGCCATTGTCAAGCTATGTGCATTCCTCAATGCAATCTCACAGAAGGTGATCGATATAGAAATCATACCAACGCTAAGGAGTGATGTGGCGCAATGTCTTGTCATTTTCGAGCTGGTGTTCCCACCATCCTTCTTCAATATCATGACGCACGTCCTAGTTCATCTAGTCGACGAGATTGTCATTCTGGGCCCCGTATTTCTACACAATATTTTCTCCTTTGAGAGGTTCATGGGAGTTCTAAAGAAATATGTCCGTAACCGTGCTAGGCCAGAAGGAAGCATCTCCATGGGCCATCAAACAGAGGATGTCATTGGATTTTGTGTTGACTTCATTCCTAATGTTAATAAGATTGGTCTCCCTAAATCACGGTATGAGGGGAGACTGACTGGAAAAGGCACGCTTGGAGGGGACTCAATAATATGCAGGGACGGGCATTCTTGGTCTCAAGCACACTACACAGTTCTACAGAACTCTACCTTCGTGACCCCTTATGTCGATGAACACAAGAATAGTCTGTGCTCCAAACACTTGGAGCAGTGTGACGACTGGATTACATGTGAACACATCAGGACTTTCGGCAGTTGGTTGGAAACACGTCTCAGAGGTGACAACACTATTTGTGATGAGTTGTACTCGTTGTCCGGGGGACCATCTTCGACTGTATTGACTTACAAAGGATACGAGATAAATGGGAATACATTTTACACGATCGCCCAAGATCAGAAGAGCACCAACCAAAACAACGATGTCCACTTTGATGCAGTAACCAAGAGGGGAAAGGACACATATTATGGTTACATAGTGGACATATGGGAACTTTACTACGGACATTATTTTAAGGTCCCTTTGTTTAAGTGCAAATGGGTCAATCTGTCAGGAGGCGGGGTACAGGTAGACCCATAGTACGGAATGACAACAGTGGATCTGAACAATCTTGGGTACACAGACGAACCGTTCGTCCTACCAATGATGTGGCGCAGGTTTTCTATGTGAAGGACATGTCCACCAAACCGAGAAAAAGAAAAGATAAGGAAGTGAACACATCATACGATGAGCCAAAGCGCCACATAGTTCTTTCAGGAAAAAGAGACATCGCGGGACTGGAGGGCAAGACAGACATGTCCGAAGATTATGAAAAATTTCATGAAATTCCTCACTTCAAAGTGAAGGCTGACCCAAGCACCCTGTTAAACGATGAAGATTATCCATGGTTACGGCGCAATAAGCAAAGGACAGAAGCGAAGAAAAAGTGAAGACTTTCTCTGCACGACTATTATGATGATGCCTTTGATCTAGAATATCACTGCAGTTACATGTGAAGAAATGAAATGCCTATTGTAACAGACGAGTTTCCGTATGAAACCGTGATGATACTTCGAAAAAGATTGTCCGTTTTGTACACGAAGTGCATCCAGTTTTTGCCGTAACCCTCTCTACTTTTTTGCACATGCTATGTGGGTGAAATGATGATACCATGCCAAGTTCAACCTTTTCAGATTTCATTTTGCATGCTTTTCAATTTCAGGGTCTTATAGCTCAAAAAAAATCAGTAAATGCATGAATAATAACAAATGAAGTCAGAAATGGTTAAAAATTTATGATGTGGCTTTGAATGGTCATTTTGAACACACAAGAAGTCTGGAGTTGAAAAAAATGAAATGCCTGTTGTAACAGATGAGTTTCCGTATGAAACCCTGGTACTTCAAAAGAGATTGTCCGTTTTGTACGCGAAGTGCATACAGTTTTTGCCGTAACCCTCTCAACTTTTTTGCACATGCTATGTGGGTGAAATGATGATACCATGCCAAGTTTCAACCTTTTCAGAATTCATTTGAAATTCTTTTCAATTTCAGGTTCTTATAGCTCCACTAGTAGAAAACAGGGCTTTGGTTCGGCCAGAAAAGAGCATTAATCCCGGTTGCATTACGAACCGGGACTAATGTGAGCATTAGTCCCGGTTCAAGCGGCTAGGGCATCGTACAGGCATTACTCCCGGTTCAAATGGGACCTTTAGTCCCAGTTGGTGCCACGAACCGGGACTAAAGGGTGTGATGCCCATTAGTACCGGTTCGTGGCACGAACCGATACTAAATGTCTAACCTTTAGTACCGGTTCGTGCCACGAACCAGTACTAATGGGGTTGAGGCATTAGTACCGGTTCGTGCCACGAACCGGTACTAATAGTGCAATTTTCAAATCCTGCCCCCCCTGTATCTCCTTTTCAATTTTGTAAAAAGCAAAAGAAAATGATAAAAACTTCAAAATTTAAAATCCTTCGATACGTAGTTATGTTACTACATCTAGTAGTTAGGAAAATTTAAAAACTTAAATTTGGACATGTTTTGCAAAAAGTGTAGGGAAAATATAAAAACGGCTATAACTTTTGCATACGATGTCAGGAAAAACGTATAATATATCAAAATGTTCGGCACAAATATCCGCATCCGATTTTGACCGCCAACGGCCTGTTTGCAAATTTTTATAATCCTCAAATTCCAAAAGGAAAAAAAGTTATGCTCAAATTTCTGTTTTTTTAATTTTCGTTAAATCTCGTCAAACTATGGTCAAACTACTTATTCAAGAAGTATAAGTGTTACTAAATAACTATTCAAGAATATTAGTGTTGCTAAATAATTATTTCAGTTTTTTTGAATTTTGATCAAATATGGTCAAACTGTGGTCAAACTACTTATTCAAGAAATATTAGTGTTACTAAATAATTATTGTTTTTTAGAACAATAGTTTCAAACTCAAACAGTGAAATGTGTGACTTCATGCTCAAGCTAAACTCCTGAGGGTTAATAGGATTGACATCTTACTATTGTCAGGAAAACAACAAGTGCAGACTTGGAAACGAGGGAGAATAGAACCTGGAAGTTAAGCATGCTCAGGCTGGGGGAGTGGGAGGATGGGTGACCGTCCGGGATGTTAGATGATTTGGAATGATGAGGGGTGGTTAGAGATTAAATTGAGCAGTGATGAGGGGTGATTAGATATTAGAGGTTAAAATAATTCAGAAAATTGAAAATCGGGAAAAAATCAGAAAAAATTCAAAAAAATCCTCCAGGCAGCATCCACGTGGAGGGCCTTTAGTCCCGGTTCGTATAAGAACCTTGACTAAAGGGGGGGCCTTTAGTAACGACCCTTTTGTCCCGGTTCCAGGACCGGGACTAAAGACCCTCTAGAACCGGGACAAAAGGCCCTTTTTCTACTAGTGCTAAAAAAATCAGTAAATGCATGAAAAATAACAAATGAAGTCAAAAAGGGTTGAAAATTGATGATGTGGCTTTGAATAGTGCATTTTGAACACACAAGAAGTCCGGAGTTGTAATAAGTTCAAAAAAATGAAATGCCCGTTGTAACAGATGATTTTTCATCCGAAACCCTGATACTTCGAAAGAGATTGTCCGTTTTGTACACGAAGTGCATCCAGTTTTTGCGTAACCCTCTCAACTTTTTTGCACATGCTATGTGGGTGAAATGATGATACCATGCCAACTTTCAACCTTTTCAGAGTTCATTTCAAATGCTTTTCAATTTCAGGGTCTTATAGCTCAAAAAATTTAGTAAATGCATGAAAAATAACAAATGAAGTCAGAAAGGGTTGAAAATTGATGATGTGGCTTTGAATGGTGAATTTTGAACACATAAGAAGTCCGGAGTTGTAATAAGTTATTAAAAATAAAAGAGAGGCGCAATGCTCGCCTGCACGTTGCTTAACTTCATGCCTTGAGGAAATAGTGTAGACTGCACGGAGCTATGTGTAGTTTTCGTTCGAAACCCTGATAGCTCCATGCACTCTACACCACTTCCTCAAGGCCTGAAGCTAAGGAACATGCAGGTGAGCATTGCGCCTCTCCTTCATTGTCTCTGCACTCAGGCCTTATAAACCGCTGCGAGTGCCTCTCGCTTGACGAGGTGGGACTAAAAAACAGCTGCAGAAAGAATCAACTAAAAAACTCTATTACCGGTTCATGCCCCGAATCGGTACTAAAGGTGCTCGCGGGGAGCCTTAGAATCGGTAATAAATGAAATGCCTTTCTAACAAACTTAGAACCGGTACTAAAGGAATCAACTAAAAAGCTTTTATAAACCTCTAGTATTATTGAAACTAAAATTATATAAAATTTATGCAACTGAAATTATCAAAGTATTTTCTGTTCAAAACATAAAGCAAAAAGAATTTTCATAAAATAAATAAAAAAACAAAAAAGAAAATAAAATAAATAAGTAGAAACAAAATAAACTTTAATAAATAAGAAGAAACAAAATAAAATAAATTAAAATTTAATAAAATAAATAAGTAGAAACAAAATAAAATAAAATAAAATTTAATAAAATAAATAAGTAGAAACAAAATAAACTTTAATAAAGTAAAATAAATAAACTTTAATAAAATAAATAAAAATAGCAACAGTAAGTATTTTGTTGTAAGTGCCACCTACTGGGCCACCACGACCTGAATACGACTAGAAACCCAACCATGGGCCAGGATTCAGGCCCGCAGCAGGGCTAGTAGGCCCACAGGGACATAGTGACAGATTAGGCCCGAAAGCCTGCAGTTGAGAGGAGCTCGAGAGGGTGGGCGCAGCAGCGCTTATAAACCACTTTCAAGCTCTCTCAACTAGCGAGATGGGACTAAACTTTTGGCCGCTACGCGGGCAGCACAAAGCCTTTGGTCCCGGTTGGTGGCACCAACCAGGACTAAAGGGGTGCATTGGTACCGGTTTGTGGCACCAACCGGAAGCAGAGGCCTTTGGTCCCGGTTGGTGGCACCAACCGGGACTAAAAGGGGGCATTGGTCCCGGTTGGTTCTACGAACCAGGACTAAAGCCTGTTATATATATGCCAACACCTAGCATTTTTTTTAGATTTCATCACCAGTTGCCGCCCGACGACGCCGAGGTCATCGACGCCGCCACGCTGCCCTGCCCCATCCGCCGTCTCCGACGTTGCCGTCGCCCCTGCCCCGGCCTCGCCGCACCCTGACTCGACCTCGACGCGCCCTTCACCGACCTCACCATCGCCGCGCCCTGCCCCGACCTCGCCGTAGCGCGCGCCGAGCCCTGCCCCGACCTCGCCGCCACTCCACTGCACTGTGAGCCTCATCGCGCCGTTCCCCCTCCTCTACCCCACACCTCTAACGCCACCACACCAAATTTTACACCGGACGACGGCCCTGTTCATAGATGTTTTTCTGTTCATATTGTAGTAGTAGTAGTAGATGATGATGATGTATGTATTGTAGTAGTAGATGATCATGATGATGTATGTACGTATTGTAGTAGTAGATTTTTTTCTGTTCATAGATTTTTTTGGTAATATTATTGTAGAATACGCAAATGTTTGTATGTTCATATGCAAAGAATATGCCATTTTTTCATAGAATTTTTATGATTGTTTTCTGTTGTAATTTTGTTCATAGGATTTTATTTTTTCATAGAATTTTTATGGTTTTTTCTGTTGTAATTTTGTTCATAAAGTTTTATGATGAAAAAAAAAGAAGAAGAAGAAAAAGATGGAGGAGGAGAAGTTTCGTTTAGTTTTAGGATTATTTTAATTTATGTTTAGTTTAGGAAGAAGGAAAAGAAAAAGGAGCAGAAGAGGAGAGGAAGAAGAGGAGAAATAAATAAGAAGAGGAAAAAAGGAAAAAAGAGGAGAAGAAGAAAAAATTATTTTCTATTTTTTCTTCTTCTCCTCTATTCCTTTCTTCTTCTCCTCTTTTTTTCTTCTTTTTTTTATTCTTCTTCCCTTTCTTATTTTTTATAGGGTATGTCGTTATTGATATACCCCCTCCCCGATAACTTCGACGTGGGGGGGGGGGTCGATATACCCCCTCCCCGATAACTTCGACATGAGGGGGGGAGGGGTCGCCGAGGGTTCAAGGGGCGAGGGTCGGGAACTAGCTAGGGTAGTGGGTCGAGGGTCACCGAGGGGTCGAGGGTCACTGAGGATTCGAGGGTCGAGGGATCGAGGGTCGAGCATACGAGGCTAGTCGAGGGGCCGAGGGTTCGAGGGTCGAGGGTCGCCGAGGGGTCGAGGATCGCCGAGGGGTCGAGAGGTTGCCTAGTGTCAAAGTATTGAAGAAATACATGCCTTCATCATTTGCCAGAAGTAACCGGGGCATGTTGGTACGAAGTTCTGCAAAGTTGTTCTGAAACGGAGTCTCGGATAGGATAATCCGCCTTTTGGTATGAATTTAAGCAAAGTCCTTCCAAATAGCGATATTCGGAAGGCTCTTGCTGAACTTTGTACCAAAAAGCGAATTATCCTATCTAGGACTTTGTTCCTGAACAACTTTGAAGAGCTTCGTACCATCATGCGTCTGTTACTTTCGCCTAATGATGAAGACATGGTTTTGTTGAATCCTTTGACACTAGACAAACGTGACATGAGGGGTTCCAGGGTCGGGAACTAGGGTAGAGGGTCGTGGATCGCCGAGTGGTTGAGGGTCGTGGGTCGAGGATCGCCGAGGGGTCGAGAGGTTTCCTAGTGTCAAAGTATTGAAGAAATCCATGACTTCATCATTAGCCGGAAGTAACCCGGGCATGATGGCACGAAGTTCTCCAAAGTTATTTTGGAAGGGAGTCCCGGATAGGATAATTCGTCTTTTCGTACGAATTTCAGGAAAGGCCTTCCAAATAGCGATATTCGGAAGGCTCTAGCTGAACTTTGTACCAAAAAAGCGAATTATCCTATCTGGGACTCCGTTCCAAAATAACTTTGGAGAGCTTCGTACCATCATGTGCCTGTTACTTTCGCCTAATGACGAAGATATGGTTTTGTTGAATCCTTTGATGCTAGACATGTTGGGGAACGTAGTATTTCAAAAATTTGCCTACGATCACGCAAGATCAATCTAGGAGAAGCATAATAACGAGCGGGGAGAGTGTGTCTACGTACCCTCGTAGACTGAAAGCGGAAGCGTTAAGTAACGCGGTTGATGTAATTGAACGTCTTCGCAATCCAACCGATCAAGTACCAAACACACGGCACCTCCGCGATCTGCACACATTCAGCTCAGTTACGTCCCTCGAACTCTTGATCCAGGTGAGGCCGAGGGAGAGTTTCGTTAGCATGATGGCGTGGTGACAGTGATGATGAAGTTACCGGCGCAGGGCTTCGCCTAAGCACTACGACGATATGACCGATGTGTGTAACTGTGGAGGGGGGCACCGCACACGGCTAGTGATCAACTTGTGTCTTTATGGGGTGCTCCCTGGCCACGTATATAAAGGAGGGGGGAATAGGAGGCCAGCCTAGGAGGGGCGCGCCTATAGGGGGAGTCCAACTAGGATTCCCAATCCTAGTTGGAGTCCCCTTCCTTTTCCAAGAGGGGAGAGAGGGAAGGAGTAGGAGAGTGAGAAGGAAAGAGAGGGGCACTACTAGGAAAACTCTTATAGATAGAAGTTTACCAGTAGCGTTTGTTTGTGACCCAACGCTACTAGTAATTAGTAGTAGCGCTGGCCAGAAAGAGCGCTACTGGTATATTTTAGCAGCAGTGCTTGTTACCGAAACCCACGCTACTGCTAAGTGTAACACACCACAATATCTGATCACAAGCAGCGCTTGTCGCTCAACCAACGCTACTGTTAGTTTTTGATCTATAGCGCTTGTTGATATAAACACGCTACTGCTATTTTTTCTATCTATAAAATTTTACCAGTAGCGTGTTATTTTGGACCGTGCTATAGGTAGTGCACCACCAGCCATAGATATTTTGCCAGATGCCATAGTAGACCCACGCTACTTCTATGCCCGCTAGCCACCTACCACCTTTCCCCTCCTTCCTCCCCTTTCTTCTTCCTCCCCCCTTCCCTTTCTCCCCCTTTCCTTGCACCTTGCTTGTTCCAATGCTCCCCCTCCACCACCCCTCCATTAGAGCCCTCCCTTCCCCTCTTCTTTGCCTTTCCATCACCCCCTCTTCTTTGCCCCTCCACCACACCCCTCTTCTTTGCCCTCCACCACCCCCTCCATTAATGCCCTCCTTCCCCCTCTTCTTTGCCCTCCACCACCCCCTTCCATTAATGCCTTCCCTCTTGTCCTCTCCCTCTCCTCCCACTCTCTCCCTCTCCTCCTGTCCCTCCATTAATGCACTCCCTCCCCCTCTTCTTTGCCCTCCACCACCCCCTTCCATTAATGCCTTCCCTCTTCTCCTCTCCCTCTCCTCCCCTCTTCTCTTCTCCTCTCCCTCTCCTCCCACTCTCTTCCTAGCTAGCTAGCTAGTTAGAGCTATATATCTATAGAGCTACTAGGTAATTAAGAAGAAAGGTGCTCGATATCCCTCTCGACACATAGGTGAGCAAAAAAGGTGTTTGTGTGGATAGGACCGAAACTATATATATGGGCGATATGAGAATATATATACCGAATTGTGTGTGGCATAATTTGAGTTGCCTACATTGTGTATTTGATGAAATAATGTGGGTGACATTAGTTGCCTATGTTTTGCCGAAATGTCGATTCAATTCCGTTTTGGCGAATTTCGGGCATGCAAACTCAATATGTCCTATGTTTAGGGAAGGTCATGCCGAATTTTTGTATGAATTTGATCCATGCATGCATATATATGTGGTTATAATATTTGCTCCGCTCGCAGGTGATCATGAAGGTCAATGGAAGGATGGTGGAAAGATACCGCAATCCATTGTGGATGACATGTATGAAAAAAACGAGGATGTTTTATGTCCGTGTCGAAAATGCAAAGGAATAGTCAGGCTCGACCCCTTTGAGGGTGGTAAATTCAAGGCGCACCTGCTCATGCATGGTTTCATGTATGGCCATACTCGGTGGATAAGTGAATAAGAAGAAGAATATGATGATGATGATGAGGACGTCGACGGGGCAGGAAATAACGACATGGCGCCACCAGACGAAGAGATGACCGATTATGTGCCGAAGAGGAAGACGGCCTCGAAATGTCGATGGCGAAGAGGCAGTTCAAGGCGGAGAAGACGCGACACGCCACCGTATTCGCTACTAAGTTCAGCCATGCGGGACCCGCATGTTCGAGACCTGCCAAGAAGAAGACGACTAGCTGACGAGCTGCTTCTAGAGAGAAGGCCAAATGGCGCAATTGGAGGTAGACTTGATGACTCCTTTGTATGATGGTTGCAATAATCCCGAGGTGACCCGCTTGATTTTCACACTAGAACTTCTAAAGATGAAGGCAAAAAACAAATGGACAGATACAAGCCTGGATGAGCTTCTGAAGTACCTAAAGAAGGTTCTTCCCTGGAAGCTCGTGTCCTACTAGTGTCAAGGAGGCAAAGAAAATCGTGTGCCCTCTTGATCTGCCACATATTAGATATCACGCATGCATCAATGATTGCATCATATATCGGAACGAGCACGCGGAAAAAACCATCTGTCCAAAGTGCAATGCTTTATGATATAAAAAGGCCGGAAAGAAAGCTCCACAGAAAGTTGTATGGTACTTTCCGATCACTCCGCGTCTACAGCGGTATTTCGTAGATCCTAAGTAAGAAAAGCTTATGTGCTGGCACACAGAGAGGGTGAAGCCAGATGACGGAGATGAACCGAAGCTGAGACACCTAGCAGATGCTAGCCAGTGGAGAGCATTAAATGCTGAATTTGAATTTTTCGCAAATGATCCAAGGAACATCGTGCTTGGCGCTAGTAGTGATGGCATGAATCCATTTGGCAACCAGAACACCAATCATAGCACATGGCCCGTGTTTGTATGGATGTACAACCTCCCCCCTGGTTGTGCATGAAGGAAAAATACATACACATGGCTATGCTTATTCAAGGGCCGAGACAACCGGGAAAAGATATAAATCTGTATCTCGGGTTACTGAAAGAGGAGTTACAGACCTTATGGACAACGCCGGCCAAGACATGGGATGCAAGCAAAGGAGATTATTTCTACATGAGAGCCGCCCTGATCACGACGGTGCAAGACTATCTCGGTTACGGCTATGTCTCCGGCCAGGTGTGCCACGGATATTGCTGATGCACGAGGTGCATGGATGATACAACTTCTCTGCAGCTATCGAAAGATGGCGGGTCTTCGAAAATCGTGTACATGGGGCATCGAAGATGGCTCGAGAAGGATGACCCATGGAGAAAGCGTGGAGATCTATTCAATGGTAAGGCTGAGCATCGAGGTCCTCCACGTAAGCGTAGCGGTGCAGAAATATATGAGTTATGGAAGAACTGGAAGAGTGCCCTCGCGGAAAGACGAAGAAAAAGGCGCCGAGCCCTGCTGAAGATATGGAAGACGAGATCTGTTTTCGGGACTTGGAATATCGCCCATACTAACACGCCTCATAGCCTTGATCAAATGCATATCACAAAAAATATCCTTGAGAGTTTGCTTGGAACATTGATGAACATGCCGGAGAGGACCAAGGATGGGCCGAAGGCAAGAAAAGACTTGGAATTTTTGAAAATCAGGAAAGATCTTCAAATGCCCGGTAAAAGGTCGTCAGAGGAGACCGAGACGGAGACGGAGACGGAAGATAGGGGCAAAAAAGTAAACAAGAAGGAAGAACAATATTGCCCCCTCTTGCTTCACCTTAGATCCGAAGGAGGTCGATCAATTGTTCAAGTGCCTTGCCGGAATCAAAGTTAGTTCCGGATCTCGTGGAAGATAAGCGATATCCGGACACTAAGAAAAAAAGGTTCATGGGATGAAGTCTCACGACTGTCATGTGATGATGACGCAGCATTACTCCGGTTGCACTTAGAGGATTATGGACACACATGTGCGTGAGACGCTTTCGACCTGTGCCACTTTTTGATGCTATCTCTCAAAAGTCGATCAGTGTGAAGCAACCCATAGGCTACAGGAAGAGATCGTTGCCATACTGAATGAGCTAGAGATGTACTTCCCGCCCGCGTTCTTTGATGTCATGGTGCATCTATGTGTCCACATCGTGGACGACATCATCGACCTAGGGCCGACATTCCTGCATAGCATGATGCCGTTCGAGAGGATGAATGGGGTAATCAAAGGATTCATTCGTAACATGTCCCGTCCAGATGGAAGCATAGCCCAGGGATATCTGACCAAAGAGTGCATCTCTTTCTGTGAGAGTTATCTGACCAAAGACCCTGTTGTTGGTTTGCCCGTCAACAAGCACTATGGAAGGCTCGAAGGAGAAGGTCACACGAACGGTCATAGGGATGTGAATGTGTTACGCTCGGGCCGACAAAACGACCTTGACAAGGCAAACTTAGTAGTGCTACAACACCTAGATGTGCTAGAAGATTTCGTGACACTGCACAAAGAGACCATCGTAAAGAAGTACCGTGACCGTGGGGTGCACAGGACAGACGCTGTAGTTATTAGAGAGCACACCTCCACTTTCTTGCCTTGGTTCAAAGAGCGAGTTCTGGCTAATCCCCCGGACGAGGGTTGTCCAAACAGAACACTCATATACGCCTTAGCACATGGCCCCTCGACCAACCTCGCGACTTATCAAGCATACGATATCAACGGATACACGTTCTACACAGAGGAGAAAGATAAAAACAATGATGACCAAAACTCAGGGGTGACGATGGAAGTCATGAACGGGAATGTAATTGAAAGATATTACGGAAAGGTCGACGAGATATGGGAGCTTAACTACTCTGGATTGCGTAAAGCGACGATGTTCCGTGTCAGATGGGCTAAAAATGTACACAGAGAAAACCAACATTTCACTACCATGTGTATACCCGACTCCGATGATAGTGGTACCGTCAACGCCATCGCCAAAAATGAGCCATGGGTACACGCTAGACACGTGACACAATGTTTCTTCATAACTGATCCGATCAATCCCAGCCGTGTTGTCGTGAGGAGAAGCAAAAGGAGCATCGCCGGAATGGATGGAGTCGCCAACGAGGAAGACTATGACCAGTACGGTGATCCGATGATGGAAGATGATGCTGATGACGATGAAACATATGTCAAAAGAAGAATGAAGACTACATTACCTACGGAAGATCGTAATCCCTGGAGAAGGAAAAGTCACGACCATGGGCTCAATTATTCGACAACGAACAAAAGAGGGAAGAAGATCGACCAAGCGTCGTCGTCAGCCAAGTCGACAAACTAATCCCAAAGTTTGTGTGTGTCTAGCTATTTTGTATACCGCCGATAGCGGTCAAATGATGTAAGATATATGTTATACTAATTATTATCCGGAGGGTAACAATGGTATATTGCAAAATGAAAGAAAAGAAAAGAAAAGTGCAAATGAAAGAAAAAGAAAAAGAAAAAGAAGGAAGTTTTGCAAAATGCAATGAAAAGAAAAATAAAAAGAAACTAATAAGTTGTGGAAAATGAAGTGCAAGAAAAATAAAAAAATAAAAATAAAAAAATAAAAAGAAAAAGAAAAAAGAGTTAGCAGTAGCGCGTTTTATCCAGGGAGGTGCTATAGCTAAGAAAAAGGAAAATAAAAAATAAATAAAGAAAAGAAATAGCAGTAGCGCGTTTTTCTGGACCAGCGCTATAGCTAAGTTAGCTATAGCGCGTTTTCCCAACACGCGCTATAGCTAAGTTAGGTATAGCACCGGTCCGCTCGATCCCCTCTGACTCTCTCTCACTCGCTCCGCTCGATCCCCTCTTGACTCCACCACCGACGCCGACGCCGCCCAGCCCGCCCGCCCGCCCGCCTGCTGCCGACGCCACGCCCGCCCCTCCGACCACCACCACCCGACGCCCGCCCGCCTCCCTGACCACGCCGCGGCGCCAGCCTCACCAAGACCGCCCGACCCCCACCTATTCCGGTATGCCCCCGCCCCTCTTCCTTCCTCTCCGACCCCTCAGCTCCGGCTCTCTCTCTCTCTCTGACCCCCTCCCGCTCTCTGCAGATCGGCGACCCCGACGCCGGCCACCGACCCCGACCCCTTCAGCCCCTCCCTCCGTGAAGCAGCTGGCGACGCCCAGCAACGCCAGCTAGCACTAGACAGGTGCCTTAATTTAATTGCTGTTAGTGTTAGTTAGCTTAATTTGCTGTTAGTGCTAGTTAGTTAATTGCTGTTAGTGTTAGTGTTAGCCCAGTGATAGTTAGTGTTAATATTGATGCATGTGTGCTGCTGAATCATGCATGATTCAGTTAATTCAGTGTGTGTGATGATTTGGCTGCTATTGAGATCTTCTATGTAATGAGATCAGTTTTGCAGCTTATATTGATGATTTGGAAAAATATTGACCTAAGTGACCTATGTTTTGCCGGAAGTGTTGATTCATTTCCATTCCGGCAAATTTCAGGCGCTCTATATGTGCACTTTCTAGCAAAGGTCATGCCAAAATTTTCCGTGAATTTCAGCATGACTTGTGCTAGAAAGTTGGACATATCGAGTGCTTGAGATTTGTCGCGCCGGGAATGAACGACATTTCTGGAAAAACAAAGGTCATCACTTCTTTTGTCATTATTCACTTTATTATATGAAGCTCGATAATTAAACGACTATGACATTGAACCCTAGGAAACATGACCGACATTGATGAGGCCGGAGGTTCTCACTCCCAATTAGGTCGAGCACACGCCTACATCGACTTTTTTGGCGGATCAGGAGAGACAGGAAGCTGGGTGTCCGACGGATGACGACGGCGGTGGCGCTGGCGCCGACACTGATGCCACCAACGACACCGACGATGAGACTGGCGCTGATGATGTTCCTAACTATAGCACGGAAGGTGGGACCTCCCAAGCCAGTGAGGGAAAGAAGGAAAAGAGGACACGACGCCCAAATGAGCTCGGCACCGGAAGACTGGTGGTCACGGCGGTGCACCCTGGTGAGTTCGAGCCAATAGAGCCGCGAGAAGTGGCAGCGTGTTACGGCAACCAACTAGCATGCATCCTACGGGATACCACTAACATCAACACCACAAAAATACGGAAGAATGATCAGTTGAAGAAGATGCTTCTAACTAGGTTGCACGCAAGATTCCAGTTCCCTGGTCGGAATGACGATGTCAACCCATGGGATGATGAGGGCATGAAAAAAATCAACAACAAAGCCCTAGGGAAGTTCAGCAACGCATTGAGCGCTTGGAAAACTAGGGTGAAAAGGGCGATTCAAGTAGACCATGAAACCTACGCCGAGATTGTTGCAGACAATCCAAAAATTACGATAAAGGACTTTGAAAGGTTCAAGGAGAGTTGCAATGAAGAAGCTACCAAGGCCAGGTCGGAGAGAGGCAAGCAGCTGCAGGCAAAGAACATGGGGAACCACCACCTTGGAAGTCGTGGTTACACGGGAAAGAGGCCCGTGTGGGCTAAGGAGGACGCAGAACGTGAACGTCGGGGATCCTGCACCCATTGGCTGAGTTCACCGACCCGCAGAGCACGACTTCATCAGCCCCAATTCTCGTGGGACCCCAAGAAAAGATTTTTTTCACCGACAGCCGACTAGGAAATTCATGAGATTACCGGTAATTATCCTTTTACCACCTTACATATTAGGTTCCGATCAACGAAGTCTACTACATTCTAGTCGCATTCGTAAATGATTCACGGTCCATTTTGCGAGAGAGCAACACAAGCTTGCGATCGAGAGCGACTGTCGACTCGACCGACTCGATCGTCGGCGAAGTACAAGTGGGACACCCTTTCAACCGGCCATGAACATAATGATGGGACACCCGCCGCCCAGCGACGCAATATGGACGTGTGCATGGCGCCGGGGATGGGGCCACTTGGAAGTACTATTATAGCGAGGACCCCGAGGCCAAAAGACAGAGAAAGAAGTTCAGTCAAGTGACTATCGATGAGAAGGTGGCAAAAGCTGAGACCAAAGCTGAGATAATCGCTGCATGTAGATCTGATTTCGTGGATGCCTTTACAACCTTGATTCCAACAGTGGTCACATGGGTGCAACAAAATCCAAATGCGCCACCAAGTGAATTTCCCATGCCCAGCTTCACCGGGAGCAACTCAATGAACATCGCACCCATACCCGTACCTAGTATGGCAACCGGTGCACATGCACCTCCTCCAGCACCTGCTCCTACGCCCAGCTCTCACAGCAGCTCTAGCTCCATCTCTGCCTTGAATGTCGGGCCGTCGACATTGGCTGAGCTCGACGCCCTCAAGGTAAATACGCATCATCGCACCTTCATCAACTCAACTAATTAATTAATCTTCAGTTGCCGTTCTTTTTGGATCTCTGTCGCCGCACGTATATGTCTTTGTAGGCCGACTCCACTCCGTGCACCCTCCTTTACAACATGAAGGGCGGGTTAGTGGATGTGGGGAAGGGTACTATAGTGAAGCCTAAGGATTGATTGTTTCACGGCCGGCAGATGCCTGATAACGCCTTAAGGGTCTCCGTGGCGAGTGTGAAAGCAGGCTAAGAGGGTCTCCCTCGTCTGATACAAACCGATGGAGAGGATGACGAGACCCCCACGCAGCTTGGCCAATGCAAAAATTGGCCGATCCTATGGCCGAAAAATCTTCTTCATGTCGAGGTGTCCGGGAGCACACCAATGGGACCTCGTGAAGGTATGACCAGAACACCACCTACACAAGTACAACCATCGTTTGTGCTGCTTGCTGAGATCGAGAGACATGAGGAAGGAGGGCCAATCGTTCCGCCGGCAGATGATGCCATCTGCCCCATGGAAGAGGATAGGGATCATGACATGGAGGATGCCGACGATGACCCTAACCAGTATTTCAATACTACCTTTGACAATGAAGTAATAACGAGTCAACCATATGAATATGAGATGCATGTACCAGAGCCGGAACGTCCTCGGTAGTGCAAGAAGTCTTTGTTCATGCAATCCTCGCAGGACACGCCTCCAGATGCCGGCTCCACCCAAGCTCAACTACTTAGGCAGAGTCGTCCAACGCTGAGCCCGGTAACACTAGGGGTGGTGCTCAGGGTGGGTCTGACAGACCCACCAGCACCTCAGCCCACCAAGAAGAAGCACAGGAAGAGACCGGCGGCAAGGAAATCCAATAAAGCTGGCAATGTTGGTTCTAGCAGCCAGCAGCCTTCGACCAAGGTTGACCATGTACCGATGAAACATGCGCCATTAATCCATGTCGCGGGAGAGCCAATGGTACCGACGAATGCACTAGCTGCCATAGAAGGGGATCTCAGGAGACTCCATGACCACGTGCTTTCGACAGAGAGAAGCCTCCTAGCCTCAGATGATCCGATACCCACTTTATATGGTTCATGTGCCGAGCAGTTGCAAGATGTATGTCCACACATGCCCCGCGGACCTCTTCTTCCTGAGGTTTGATTACATCTTCTAGATGTTTCAAATGAGGGCACTCGATTTTACCTTCGCCCGCCTGTATGCGCTGCACATGAACTACATCGTCAGGAGAGAGCAAGTCACCGGTCTTGCGGTCGCGGACCCATACTACATGCATGAGGGCTTCTTGTCAGTCAACAATGCCAACCGTCATTATGCGAGTCAGTACATAGAAGAATTCTTGGTCAGCAATAATTACAAAGAAACGATTCTCCTACCTTATCATCCCAGGTAAGTCATCCGCGGATAGCACTATAACACATACATCCTTTCGTGCAATTCAATAGTTACTTTGCACGCATGGAGGCTAAACTTGATCGTGTATTTTGCGCAGCAGGGGGTGTCGTGCCGTTCTCATTGTTCTTTACCCGTGTTACTCCCGCGCTCTATATTTGGACTCGTCGAAGAACATACAGAAGAAAGATTACACACACATAAAGTATGTTCTTGACAGAGCTATCTTGGGCTTCAGCATGCGGGGTGGCTACATACAACACAAAAAAACAAATAAGGCCGGGCTTTGTTTCACCCACAAGACTAACTTCATTGCATCCAAAGAACCGCAAGAAGTGAGAATGATGGATTCTACGTCATCCATCTAATGATGGAGTATGAAGGATGTGCAATCACTTTGCATGAAATCTTCATCCGATACCCATATCCGTAGATGGGCTGAAGCCTTTGGAGCCGTGCCGGATAATTGACTTCAAATGATTTCTACGGATCCAACAGAAATTGCGTCCATCATCATCAAAGATGTCCTCAAGAGAATGGGATGTTCTACGCCGCCCAATATCGCGAAATGACGTCCAACTCAAGATTGCCCTACAGCGTCGTGGACATGACGCCTTTCACTAATCTTGGGTCTGTCCTCCGGATATGGACAGATGGGAAGAGTACACCGCTTAAAAACAATGTGTCTGTTTAGTTACTTGTTACTTTCTATACGATGAAACTTGAATCTCTCAAAGACGCATTTAAACTATTAGATGTATGGTGCCGCTCTAGTTAATTACTTTGCACGATAAAATTTGTTAACTATGTTTACTATATATGTTGCTTCTATTTTATAACTGTTTTGTTGAATTCGCTTCATGGTATATATATGTGCATCTCATGGTATATAGATCAACAATGGCGAGGAAGTGGTATGCCGTGTATGTAGGGCATGTTCCGTGTGTATGATGAGTGGCCAGAGTGTCGGGCCCAAGTCTCTCGCTTCTCGGCGGAAGCCGAAAGGGTTTGATAGCAGAGCGAAGCGAAGCTAGTTACTTGAGATTCATAGCAAAACAGGGATTCGAACCAGCGCGCTACAAAAACTACTACGTAATACCGCTTTTGATCATCGTGATCGCTCTTATCGTGTATGTCTTAGTTTAGGTAGATGATGAAACATGTGTCTACGGTGACAATGTAAGATACCTGTCATGTGTATCGCTATTTCGAGATGATGATGAGATCGACATCATTTGTGTTGAGACTATGTTGATATGATGAGACTATGTTCTACCACTTCGATGATGATGATGAGACATTCCTTTTTCATATAGTTCCAGTGTATGTGTATGTTGTAACTGTATAAAACAAATAAAAATACGAATACAACAACATAAAAAAATAAAATACTAGAAGTAGCGTGGGGTATTGGAGTAGTAGTAGCGCTGCTTACCAGTAGCGTTTGTTTGTTGGGCCACGCTACTAGCATTAGCAGTAGCGATTGGCAGAGGCGCGCTACTGCTAGATACAGATAACAGTAGCACCGTAGCAGTAGCGCGCCCACCCGCGCTACTAATAGCCAAATAACCAGCACTACTAATAAGGGTTTTCCTAGTAGTGGGGGGTGCCGCCCTCTCCCTAGGACACCCCTTGAGGCCCTTCTCTCCTTTTCCGTATGGCCCATTAAAGCCCACTACTTCCCCCGGTGAATTCCCGTAACTCTCTGGTACTCCGAAAAAAATACCAGAATCACTCTGAACCTTTCCGATGTCCGAATATACCTTCCAATATATCGATCTTTACGTCTCTACCATTTCGAGACTCCTCATCATGTCCGTGATCTCATCCAGGACTCCGAACAACCGTCGGTACATCAAATCACATAACTCATACAAATCGTCATCGAACGTTAAGCGTGCGGACCCTATGGGTTCGAGAACTATGTAGACATGACCGAGACACATCTCCGGTCAATAACCAATAGCGGAACCTAGATGCTCATATTGGCTCCTACATATTCTACGAAGTTCTTTATCGGTCAAACTGCATACCAACATACGTTGTTCCCTTTGTCATCGATATGTTACTTGCCCGAGATTCGATCGTCCGTATCACCATAGCTAGTTCAATCTCATTACCGGCAAGTCTCTTTACTCGTTCCGTAATGCATCATCCCGCAACTAACTCATTAGTCACATTGCTTGCAAGGCTTATAGTGTTGAGCATTACCGAGAGGGCCCAGAGAAACCTCTCCGACAATCGGAGTGACAAATCCTAATCTCGATCTATGCCAACTCAACAAACACCGTCGGAGACACCTGTAGAGCATCTTTATAATCACCCAGTTACGTTCTGACGTTTGATAGCACACAAGTTGTTCCTCCGGTATTCGGGAGTTGCATAATCTCATAGTCAGAGGAACATGTATAAGTCATGAAGAAAGCAATAGCAATAAAACTAAACGATCATTATGCTAATCTAACGGATGGGTCTTGTCCATCACATCATTCTCTAATGATGTGATCCTGTTCATCAAATGACAACCCATGTCTATGGCTAGGAAACTTAACCATCTTTGATTAACGAGCTAGTCTAGTAGAGGCATACTAGGGACACTTTGTTTGCCTATGTGTTCACACATGTACTAAGTTTCCGGTTAATACAATTCTAGCATGAATAATAAACATTTATCATGATATAAGGAAATACAAATAACAACTTTATTATTGCCTCTAGGGCATATTTCCTTCAGTCTCCCACTTGCACTAGAGTCAATAATCTAGTTCACATCGCCATGTGATTTAACACCAATTGTTCACATCACCATGTGATTAGTTCACATTGCCATGTGACTAATACACAAAGGGTTTTACTAGAGTCAGTAATCTAGTTCACATGGCAATGTGATTAACACCCTTTGCTTGTGAGAGAAGCTTAGTCAATGGGTCTGTCACATACAGAGCCATATGTATTTTGCAAATTTTCTATGTCTACAATGCTCTGCATGGAGATACTCTAGAAAATTGCTCCCACTTCCAATATGTATCCAGATTGAGACTCGAAGTTATGCGGATCGGTGTAAAAGCTTGCATCGGCGTAGCTCTTTACGATGAACTCTTTATCACCGCCATAACCGAGAAATATCTCCTTAGTCTTCTAAGGATAATTTTGACCGCTGTCAAGTGCTCCACTCCTGGATCAATATTGTACCCCCTTGCCAAACTCATGGAAAAGTACGCAATAGGTTTGATACATAGCATAGCATACTTTATAGAACCTATGGCTGAGGCATAGGGAATGACTTTCATTCTCTTTCTATTTTCTGCCGTAGTCGTGTTTTGAGTCTTACTCAACTTTACACCTTGCAATATAGGCAAGACCTCCTTCTTTGACTGTTCCATTTTGAACTACTTCAAAAATCTTGTCAAGGTATGTACTCATTGAAAAATCTTCTCAATCATCTTGATCTATCTCTATAGATCTTGATGCCCAATATGTAAGCAGCTTCACCGAGGTCTTTCTTTGAAAAACTCCTCTCAAATACTCCTTTATGCTTTCCTGAGAATTCTACATCATTTCCGATGAACAATATGTCATTCACATATACTTATTAGAAAGGCTATAGTGCTCCCACTCACTTTCTTGTAAATACAGGCTTCATCGCAAGTCTGTATAAAACTATATGCTTTGATCAACTCATCAAAGCGTATATTCCAACTCCAAGATGCTTGCACCATTCCATAGATGGATCGCTGGATTTTGCGCACTTTGTTAGCACCTTTAGGATTGAGAAAACCTTCTTGTTGCATCATATACAACTCTTTTTTAAGAAATCCATTAAGGAATGCAGTTTTGACATCCATTTGCCAGATTTCACAAAAAGTGGCAATTGCTAACATGATACAGACAGACTTAAGCATCGCTACGAGTGAGAAAATCTCATTGTAGTCAACACCTTGAGCTTGTCGAAAACCTTTTGCAACAATTCGAGCTTTGTAGATAGTAACACTACTATCAGCGTGCGTCTTCCTCTTGAAGATCCATTGATTCTCCATGGCCAGCCGATCATCGGGCAAGTCAACCAAAGTCCACACTTTGTTCTCATACATGGATCCCTTCTCAGATTTTATGGCCTCAAGCCATTTCATGGAATCTGGGCTCATCATCGCTTCCTCATAGTTCGTAGGTTCATCATGGTCCAGTAACATGACTTCCAGAACAGGATTACCGTACCACTCTGGTGTGGACCGTACTCTGGTTGACCTATGAGGTTTGGTAGTAACTTGATCTGAAGTTTCATGACCATCATCATTAGCTTCCTCATTAATTGGTGTAGGAATCACTTCAACTGATTTCTGTGATGAACTACTTTCCAATTCGGGAGAAGGTACAAATTACCTCATCAAGTTCTACTCTCCTCCCACTCACTTCTTTCGAGAGAAACTCCTTCTCTAGAAAGTATCCATTTTTAGCAACGAATATCTTGCCTACGGATCTGTGATAGAAGGTGTACCCAACAGTCTCCTTTGGATATCCTATGAAGACACATTTCTCTGATTTGGGTTCGAGCTTATCAGGTTGAAGCTTTTTGACATAAGCATCGCAGCTTCAAACCTTAAGAAACGACAACTTGGGTTTCTTGCCAAACCACAGTTCATATGGTGTCGTCTCAACGGATTTAGATGGTGCCCTATTTAACGTGAATGCAGCTGTCTCTAATGCATAACCCTAAAACAATAGTGATAAATCGGTAAGAGACATCATAGATCGCACCATATCTAATAAAGTACGGTTATGACGTTCGGACACACCATTACACTGTGGTATTCCAGGTGGCCTGAGTTGCGAAACTATTCCACATTGTTTCAAATGAAGACCAAACTCATAACTCAAATATTCACCTCCATGATCAGATTGTACAAACCTTATTTTCTTGTTACGATGATTTTCCACTTCACTCTAAAATTGTTTGAACTTTTCAAATGTTTCAGACTTATGTTTCATCAAGTAGATATACCCATATCTGCTCAAATCATCTGTGATGGTCAGAAAATAACGATACCCACCGCAAGCCTCAACACTCATCGGACCGCATACATCAGTATGTATTATTTCCAATAAGTCAATCGCTCGCTCCATTGTTCCGGAGAACGGAGTCTTAGTCATCTTGCCCATGAGGCATGGTTCGCAAGTATCAAGTGATTCATAATCATGTGATTCCAAAAGTCCATCAGCATGGAGTTTCTTCATGCACTTTACACCAATATGACCAAAACGGCAGTGCCACATATAAGTTGCACTATCATTATTAACTTTGCATCTTTTGTCTTCAATATTATGAATATGTGTATCACTACTATCGAGATTCAATAAACCATTTATATTGAGTGTATGACCATAGATGGTTTTATTCATGTAAATAGAACAACAATTATTCTTTGACTTAACGTATTGCAATAAACATGATCCAATCATATTCATGCTCAATGCAAACACCAAATAACATTTATTTTAGGTTCAACACTAATCCCGAAGGTAAAGGGAGTGTGCGATGGTGATCTTATCAACCTTGGAATCACTTCCAACTCACATCATCACCTCGCCCTTAACTAGTCTCTGTTTATTTTGCAACTCCCGTTTTGAGTTACTACTTTTAGCAAATGAACCAGTATCAAATACTGAGGGGTTGCTATAAACACTAGTAAAGTACACATCAATAACATGTATATCAAATATACCTTTGTTCACTTTGCCATCCTTCTTATCCGCCAAATATCTAGGGCAGTTCCACTTCCAGTGACCATTTCCTTTGCAGTAGAAGCACTCACTTTCAGGCTTGGGTCTATCTTTGGGCTTCTTCATGGGAGTGGCAACTTGCTTCCCATTTGTCTTGAAGATCCCTTTCTTTTTCTTGCCCTTTTACTTGAAACTAGTGGTCTTGTCAACCATCAACACTTGATGCTTTTCTTGATTTCTACCTTCGCTGATTTCAGCATCACGAAGAGCTCGGGAATCATTTTCGTCATCCCTTACATATTATTGTTCATCACGAAGTTCTAGTAACTTGGTTATAGTGCCTAGTGAACTCTGTCAATCACTATCTTATCTGGAAGATTAACTCCCACTTGATTCAAGCGATTGTAGTACTCAGACAATCTGAGCACATGCTCACTGGTTGAGCTATTCTCCTCCATCTTGTAGGAAAAGTACTTGTCAGAGGTCTCATACCTCTCAAATGGGGTATGAGTCTGAAATACCAATTTGAGCTCTTGGAACATCTTATATGCTCAGTGGCATTCAAAATGTTTTTGAAGTCCCGGTTCTAAGCCGTAAAGCATGGTGCACTAAACTATCAAGTAGTCATCATATCGAGCTTTGCCAAACGTTCATAACGTCAGAATCTGCTCCTGCAATAGGTCTGTCACCTAGCGGTGCATCAAGGACATATTTCTTCTATGCAGCAATGAGGATAATCCTCAGATCACGGACCTAGTCCGCATCATTGCTACTATCATCTTTCAACATAGTTTTTCTCTAGGAACATATCAAAAATAAACAGCGAGCTACATCGCGAGCTATTGATCTCCAACGTAGATATGCTAATACTATCAGGACTAAGTTCATGATAAATTAAAGTTCAATTAATCATATTACTTAATAACTCCCACTTAGATAGACATCCCTCTAATCATCTAAGTGATCACGTGATCCATCTCAACTAAACCATGTCCGATCATCACGTGAGATTGAGTAGTTTTCAATGGTGAACATCACTATGTTGATCATATCTACTATATGATTCACGCTCGACCTTTCGGTCTCAGTGTTCCGAGGCCATATCTGAATATGCTAGGTTCGTCAAGTTTAACCCGAGTATTCTGCGTGTGCAAAACTGGCTTGCACCCGTTGTATATGAACGTAGAGCTTGTCACACCTGATCATCACGTGGTGTCTCGGCATGACGAACTGTCGCAATGGTGCATACATAGGGAGAACACTTGTACCTTGAAATTTAGTGAGAGATGATCTTATAATGCTACCGCCGTACTAAGCAAAATAAGATGCATAAAGGATAAACATCACATGCAATCAAATAAGTGATATGATATGGCCATCATCATCTTGTGCCTTTGATCTCCATCTCCAAAGCACCGTCATGATCACCATCGTCACCGGCTTGACACCTTGATCTCAATCGAAGCATCGTTGTCGTTTCGCCAACTATTGCTTCTACGACTATCGCTACCGCTTAGTGATAAAGTAAAGCAATTACAAGGCGATTGCATTTCATACAATAAAGCCATAAGGCTCCTGCCAGTTGCCGATAACTGTTACAAAACATGATCATCTCATACAACAATTTATATATCATCACGTCTTGACCATATCACATCATAGCAAGCCCTGCAAAAATAAGTTAGACGTCCTCTACTTTGTTGTTGCAAATTTTACGTGGCTGCTATGGGCTTAGCAAGAACCCCTACGCATCAAAACCACAACGACTTTTTGTCAAGTGTGATGTTTTAACCTTCAACAAGGACCGGGCGTAGTCACACTCGATTCTACTAAAGTTGGAGAAACAGACACCCACTAGCCACCTGTGTGCAAAGCACGGCGGTAGAACCAGTCTCATGAACGCGGTCATGTAATGTAGATCTGGGCCGCTTCATCCAACAATACCGCCAAATCAAAGTATGACATGCTGGTAAGCAGTATGACTATTATCGCCCACAACTCTTTGTGTTCTACTCGTGCATATAACATCTACGCATACACCTGGCTCTGATGCCACTGTTGGGAACATAGTATTTAAAAAATTTGCCTACGATCATGCAAGATCTATCTAGGAGAAGCATAGCAACGAGCGGGGAGAGTGTGTCTAGGTACCCTCGTAGACCGAAAGCGGAAACGTTAAGTAACGCGGTTGATGTAGTCGAACGTCTTCGCAATCCAACCGATCAAGTACCAAACACACGGCACCTCCACGATCTGCACATGTTTAGCTCAGTGACGACCCTCGAACTCTTGATCCAGTTGAGGCCAAGGGAGAGTTCCGTCAGCATGACGGTGTGGTGACGGTGATGATGAAGTTACCAGCGCAGGGCTTCGCCTAAACACTACGACGATATGACCGAGGTGTGTAACTGTGGAGGGGGCATCGCACACGGCTAAAGATCAACTTGTGTCTCTGTGGGGTGCCTCCTGGCCAAGTATATAAAGGAGGGGGGGAAGAGGAGGCCGGCCTAGGAGGGACGCGCCTATAGGGGGTGTCCAACTAGGTGCCTGTTCGGCAGGCCTCCGCTCCGCAGCTCAGCTCCTGGAGCGGCTGGAGGAACTGCGGAGTGGCACCGAACACGCTGGCTTCATGCCTCTCCCAGAGTGGAGCGGAGCGGCTCGTAGGCCACTTTTTCAGAGTTGCAAAACTGCCGCTCCGTGCGCTCTGCTTCTGGATGGAGCTGGGAGTTGGAAAGCGGGGAGTGGACGTCTGCCGAACAAGGCCAAGGATTCCCAATCCTAGTTGGAGTCCCCTTCATTTTCCAAGAGGGGAGAGAGGGAAGGAGTAGGAGAGGGAGAAGGAAAGAGAGGGGGGGCGGTGCTACCCCCTCCCTAGTCCAATTCGGACTTGCCATGGGGGGCGCGTGGCCACCCCTTGTGGCCCTTCTCTCATTTCCCATATGGCCCATTAAGGACCACTACTTCCCCCGACGAATTCCCGTAACTCTCTAGTACTCCGAAAAATATTCGAATCACTCGGAACCTTTAGGATGTCCGAATATAGCCTTCCAATATATCGATCTTTACGCCTCGACCATTTCGAGACTCCTCGTCATGTCCGTGATCTCATCTGGGACTCTGAACAACCTTCAGTACATCAAATCACATAAATCATGATACGTCCATTTTACATCATGCTTTTATATTGATATTTATTGCATTATGGGCTGTTATTACACACTATGTCACAATGCTTATGTCTATTCTCTCTTGTTTTACAAGGTTTACATGAAGAGGGAGAATGCCGACAGCTGGAATTCTGGGCTGGAAAAGGACGAAATATTAGAGACCTATTCTGCACAACTCCGAAAGCCCTGAAACTCCATGGAAGTTATTTTTGGAAATAATAAAAAATATTGAGCGAAAGAAATACCAGAGGGGGGCCACCCACCAGGCACGAGGGTGGGGGCGCGCCCTACCCCCCTGGGCGCGCCCCCTGCCTCGTGGGTCCCCTGGTGGCCCTCCGATGCCCATCTTCTGCTATATGAAGTCTTCCATCCGAAGAAAAATCAGAAGCAAGCTTTTGGGACGAGACTCCGCCGCCACGAGGCGGAACCTTGGCGGAACCAATCTAGGGCCCCGGCAGAGCTGTTCTGCCGGGGACACTTCCCTCCGGGAGGGGGAAACACTACAAAAAAAAATACACTTCCGTGATGATACGTGTTTGTCATAGTAGGTCGCGTTTTTTGTCATGCATGTACATCCATGAAAAATTTATGACAGAATCAAGATAGTCATACCTGTGCTGTCGTAGAAGTGTTCCATGACATTACCAAAATTATCATGACGGAAGTCTCCACTTCCATGACGATAAATCGTGCGTCACAAAAGTGCTTTCATCAAGGGTGACCGACACGTGGCATCCAACGTAACGGAACGCCGTTAAGCTACCGGGTCGGGTTTTGGGTCCAATAACCCGTTAACAGCCCCGACCAATGGGGATTTTCCACATGTAAAATCATCATTGGCTGGAGGAAACACGTGTCGGCTCATCGTTGGGACAGATGTCATCCACTCATTGGACAGAAGGCGCCTATGATACGTCGACACGTGGCACGACCAACCAAGTTTAAATGGGCCGGCCTAACTAAAGGCCCACAAGATTTTGCGGCCCATAATGGGCCGGCCCAGTTAAAGGCCCACGAGATTTTGCAGACTATAATGGGCTGGCCCAGCTAAAGGCCCACAAGATTTCATGGGCATAATAGGCGGCCCAGTAAAGGCCCACAAGATTTTGTGTGCCATAATGGGCGGCCTGTATAGGCCCACAAAATTTTATGATCATAATGGGCCGCCCACTAAAGGCCCACGAGATTTCATCGACATTAATGGGCTGGCCCATTGTGAAGCCCACAAGATTTTGAGGACCCTAGTAGGCCGCCCATTAACCGGCTGCCATGTTTTGGGCCAAATGCCGCCCATAATTGATCCGGTCCATTAATGGCTCTGCCACGTTCGGCCTAATAATGGCCCATATAAGATCCGCCCGTTAAAAGCCTCCCACTTTTCGGGCCAAATCACGGCCTAGATCAGTCCGCCCTTTAAGAGGCTTTGGGCTCAATTATGGCCCATATCGATTCGCCCGTTAACTGGACGCTATGCTTTTGGGCCCACTTGCTAAAGGCCCATTTAGTAATTTGGCCTGATATTAGTTTCGGCCTATTAAGGGCCCATTGAACATTTCGGCCCTATATTGATTTCACTGTTAAAAGCCCGTCATATAGTTGGGCCTAACTACGGCCGGTTTGCATCCACTGCTTTCGCAATGATATCCGATTGGGCAAAGAAGGACCGAGACAACTTTGGCTGTTAAAAGCCCATGAATTGATTCGCACAATCATGAGCCGGGTCCATTTCGGCTGCTGCCGCCCGTGAGCTATTCGACACGCTTGTGCCCAACCTACTTCTCACCTCCTAAAGCCCATTGAGTTTTCTTGCGAAAAGAGGGTCGGGGTTACTCGCCTATTAAAGGCCGAATCTACTAGTGGGCCAGTTTGACGGGCCCATGATGCGGATCATACATCGTGATTGCATGACGGCTCGATTATGTACCGTAATTTTACGGTTTGGCGGTTTATCGCGAAGATGTGATATATATATACAAGAAAATAACTGCAGCATCGTGAATAATAAAAACCTAGACTATACAATAAAGAAATTACGGCATATTACATCCACTGGGCATCAAAGTTTGCCACTATGATAATAAAGCACAAGCGCACATCAGATTACATACATCGGTCATCAAAGATCGCCACCAAAGCAAATAAACTCGCCGACAAAATAATATACAAAACCGACAACACTTCAATAGAGTTCAAGAAAGGTTAGCCTCTGCTGGGAGCTGCAACGCAAGCAGCTGAGCAAGATGATGAGATCAAGCTTGTTCAACACTTATATCTTCCTCACTCTGAAAGATAAACAAGCGCATGATGACAGGTTTTGCACATAAAAGTATCAAGGTTTACAATTCATCACATTTCTTCTCGATTTAATAAAGTGACACAGTTTAAAATTGCATTAACACAATATGGTATTGTTCAGGTCAAGACATGGCAGGAAATGACATTGTGAAGGAGTTGGCAGCTTCACGACACCACCGGATTACATATCAAGAACTCATAAGTATCAATGGTTAGTGTGTCATTCAATTTATCCCATTTCAGATTGGCAAATAAAGAGACGGTTTAAATAATAGTAGAATGATATGACATTGTTCATAGTTAAGACATTGTAGAATATGACATTGTGTCTGTAGTGGGTAGGTTCACCATACCACCGGATTACGGATGAAGAATGAAGCATACATGCAAAGCAAAAGAAGATCACTTGCTCAGATAGTTTAATTTACATGGTATGAAGAAGGAACTTGGTTGTACAACTGAAAACTTAAATTGAGAAGGACAAACTTTTGTTTATGAACTACATAATAAACTTTAAACATGCAATTTGATGCAAACACCAAAAATAAACAGCTGTTGCAGTCATGCCTAACCAAATATACACAACAAAGTTTGAAGGCTTGAGAAGGACAAACTTACATTACTGGTGAAGACAGGCTCTATAAAGCCCTTGTCCATGCTGATGGGGGGGCAATTCAAGAAGTTTAGCACAAAATCTTCTTCATAAGCATTGCCTTTATTCTACATTTTGTTAAGAGTAAATATAGATGTGATAATATACGAAAAAATGGAGAATATTTAAGATAAGATGAAGAGTGATGCTACATAACCAAGTAGCTATAAATGTATGTGCAGCGACACAGTGCAAAAGGCACAGCCAAGAGCAATGCACAACTAAACTTCTTCAAGACCAACCTTATGGTAAGAGTAAATATAGATCCGATGTGTAGAAAATGGAGGCAAAGGAAAATAAGCTGCAGAGTGATGGTACATGAACAACTACTGTCAATATAAGTACATCGATAAAGGACAGCATGTACTTACAAGAACAATGCAGAGCTTAAAAATTCATTGGCATTGGATATATTCTACACTAATGTAACCATTCATACAGATCGATAATTTGGGCGAACAATTGATAAGCAAGCTATCATGCATACTGCTGTCACATAATGAACCAGGTATGTATGCAAGTACAGTGATACAAGACAACAGTACTAACAAGAGCAAAGCAGCGGGCAACATATTTGTGATATCCTGTCGTTCTTTTCAAACCGGAATTCTTCTTCGAGCTGATTTCCTGCAAAAAAGATCCGTAAGGCACATGCGGAAAAGTAGAAGTTCAAATTGTCATGTGATTTCATAGATGACCTCATCCCGAACGAGACCAAGGCATAACAAGGTTTTTCCATTCAATGTCTTCTAAATTTAGCACAGGAGACTTCACCGAAATTCGCTTATAGACTTGCCATCAAAGTGTGATTTCCTCGGTAACACCGATATCGCTGCAATGCTTCCTTTAAAAGCACAAGCAAGCTTTGCTCGTCATGACTATCCAGATTGACCTCACCTAGTTACAACAATGTAATGTAAATCATTGATGTGTTCGATCAGCGAAAACAGGAAAATAATAACCATGAATAATAGCACTTACACGTAAGTTGGACAGAAGATGTGAAAATGGTGTTTGTCTTCACTATAATCTTCCCATGATGGGAATATATGCACGTAGTCCCTAACAACATTGAAAGCATTGTCTTTTAAACTGGGAATAAATGGAATGGGGTTCCAATCTGCAGGAATTGGCCGCTCTGCAGCTTGGGATAGGTCTGTGGACTTGTTGTACTTTTTGGTCGGAGTGGGATTTTTCTGTGGTACGGCTGGTGCTATGGCAAATGAAATCGGTATACCTTTTGCTGGAGTGCAGGTCCCGTGTGGTGGGGCTAGTGGTGTGGCCAAGAAGTATGGGTACAATCTGCGGAGTCGGTCCTATGTTTTGTGTCACTGGTTGTACATCCAATATAAGTGGGCGCCGTCTGATTTCTCCAAGACCACCACGTTTTTCAAGGACTTTGTTGGTGCTTCTTCAGTTCGCAATCACCCTCTTCCTTTTTGATGTCGATGCACAAGAACAACATTTGAGTGGAAAAACATGGTATGACGACGATGGAATATGTATTGATAATGGATGGGCATGGCATCTCGAGTTATATGATGAGTAAACTAAGCGGATGGTGGTGCAACAAAGTAGAAGAAATGCAAGACAACATATGCAAGATACGCGCAATCAATAAAACCTTGCCAAATTAGAACAGCACCTTGATGGGTGAACAGGACAGGCCATCCGCCTTTGACTCCTCGAGGTTAGAATAGTCATTAGGATGATATTCTCAACAAGAATCAACAGTGGGGAGCGACGAGTTTCATTGCTTCCGAATGGCACTCAATGCCTTGGTGCCAATTTTGTAAGTCATTGCAGTGTTCCACAATATTCTTCTCGATGCGCGGATTCGATATTCACTATAATTGCGTATAATATCTCGAGAACCATGAAAACATAAATAGTTGTGAGATTATCTTTGTAATGCAGATGATATTCTAATATAGGGCGCCCAGTAAACACTTATGTGCTATCACCGGATTCTCGATGAGAGAGCTCATGTGTGCTGTAATATCATGCGTGCATTTATATAATCTGGCACAAGTACACAAAAAAATAGGCTCCAGAAGTAAGGATAGCTGGCAGATGATAGGTTCATAATATACTGCATAGAGAGTTTATTGCCAAACCATGATAACAAGAGCACACAACAACTAGGCCGATCATAGTGTACATAACAGGGTTACACCATAACCACGATATATAAATCGGGAAAGTGGAACTGGCTTGAAAATACGGTGTTGTATTGCCGCTAGTAATTGAAAGCCTATCGATCACGTACAGGCCAACACTATCGAACATGGTAAAGAAGGGCAAGAATATTTTGGATAATAAAATGTTGGTTGCGCAGTGCCCACACATGATGTACCAGAGCGCATTAAGAATGCAACTCCCAGTTGTCTCTCGACCATTTTAGGTGGTTGGATGAAGATCCTACGTCTCGTAACCCTTCTTGTCCCTCGTCTCTGATTCTTCCCATACAGAACACCGTACGGGCCGCCGGTTGAACCACCGGCCCCCATCGCCTGCCTTCCTCCGCCACCCCACCCCCCACCAAGCGCCGAGTTTTCTTTGTTCGGCGAGGCCCCACAACCACCCGAGCCCTTGGATCGCACCGCGAACTCCGCGAGCTCAAAATCGATGACCCAATTTTGAAATTTAGTCTACTGTGATTTAACTAGTGTGGAATATAAAAGGGGAAAACCATAAGCATTGGGAGTATAGTGTTGAGCGTGCCATGGCGGATCTGAAGGTACAAACCGGACAAAGGCAACTTCGCAACCAAGACAAGAAATCGAGAAAAGCAAGGCGATCTATTTTCTTGCTGCAATAAATAAGTTGAGCAGATATTGAAAGAGTACCGCCTCACAGTGCGGCACGTGCACGATCTGCTGAGAATTTGACGGTGCTGCGGTAGCGATGGCTGTCGGCAGCGTGGAAGCAGATCTAGGAGGGTAGACGGTGGCGGCAGGGCGCGGTGGACGAGACGGTCGTAGGAGCGGCGCCGGCAAGGTGGAAGACGGCGGGGATGAAGCGAGAGGACGGGATGCAAGGATCCCGGTCCGAAGGCGTGGATGAGAGAGGTCGATCTCTTGTAATGGACGGCGGAGTCGGGGTATCAGCTCCGGCATGGTGGAGGAGGACGGCGGTGGATGGGGTGGCGGACGACGGCGGACGGAGGAGGGTGGGGTGGAGAGGGTGTTTTGGCGCCCACAGAGTACGAATGGGGAAAAGGGAGGTAGAGAGGAAGGGGGGAACCATGTATGCAGGGCGCACTTGTCTCAAATGCGAGGAAATTTACAAACTTAGCCCCCGTTTCAAATTTCTACTACATCACAGCAACATTAGTCGGTTGGGGATAGGATGGTAATCTCGCATACACCGAATATTTGCCGACGAGAGTTTGTTTTTGGTGCCCACCGTGTATGAATATGAATCGGGAGGAGTCGATTTCGCCGAGGGCACATGTGTTTTGGCACCCATCGTGTATGAATCCGGGTGAGAGGCGGTTACGCCACGCTTGGGTGAAATTACAAACCTACCCTATCGAAACCTATAGAAATCCAGCAAATAGACTTTGCGTGGCAGGGATAGGTAGTAGTGATTTCCATCTCGCAGATTTTGGGTTCAAGATTATCGCAACTTTGCCCGCTTCGCTCAAATTTTGCACAAGTGCACGCCACGTGCCAACTCAATTCAATCCCGTTTGTATTCTACTATTTTTTTTCGGGTGGGATCCATTTTCAATAGGAATTACATTCTATATACATCATTTTTTTATATATACTTTCAAAAGCACAATACCATTTATACATAAATGTGGTTTACAAATGGCATGATCTCAGATTCATAAGGTTGTATCCATCAATTTGGATTTTCAAATATTTGAAACCACTTTATGTTGAAATCCAATGTATGCATTCCTCGCTAACTGTCTCCAATTAATGTTTGTTTCATGCGGGGTTTTTTTTAACTTCTCAAACATGTATAATTTGTTTCACACACACAACATATAGTGTAATCCTGTTTAGACATTAATTGCATATAAACCATGCATTGTTTGTAATTGATGAATCTATGGATCACCAATATTGATAAACTATATAACATTACACGTGTGCCCAAATTCAAATGAATATGCATGTTTGATACACCAATTTGCGTTATGATATTATCGATGTCGTGATCTCTAGTTTAAATATTTGAATCCCCTTTAATCCAGATATTCGTCTCATATAGCTATCACTCATGCTTATATAGGACTATCTCTCTAGACCTATACGCGTTCATCATCTCTCAGGCATCTCTCGTGCTACCTGTATGTCGACAATGATCTTTTATCTTCGTAACACACTGACGGTACTCTCTCCCTCGACCTTCATCACTCTATCTCTCAATAAGTATATCTCGCTCCCTGCTATGTGTCTCTAGCTATGATTCTCCATGTGGAATCTCTTTCTCTCACACAAACACAAAACTTTGTCTCCCGAGGTCTCATTTCTCTCAACTATTCCCATGTGTGCCACTCGCACACCCCTCATACAGAGATGTCTTTCGCTCCTTAGATATGAGAACCTACGACTCTTCCTCTTCAATATCTCTTTCTCACACACAAACACAAACTCTGTCTCCCAGGGTCTCATATTCTCCATTGTTCTCTTGTATGTCGCTCAAACACACCTCTCTCCCTAGAGATATCTTATGCTCCCTCATATGTCTCTCTAGCTATCACTCTCGTAGAAATATCTTTCTCTCTCAGACACAAAACTCCGTCTCTCTGGATCTCATTTCTCTCTGATATCTGTTTGTATGTGACTCACATGCACCTCTCTCTATCTCTCTCACACCCACACACATAACCCAGCCTTCTGATCCACTCGACTCCTATCTCTAGCGCACACTAGCTAGCATCTTTATCTTTCTATTTATCTGTTTCTCCATCAGCCTTCTTTCTCGCCCTCACTCTTGATTCCTATCATGCACACTACATATGTTTCTCTCTACATGCAGTCAAGTGCCCTCTCACACACATATATAAGTTCACCCTTTGAACCACCCGACGGTCATCTCCGACACCCAAACTAACGGATGTCTCTCTAGCTAGCATCTCCATCTCTGTATCTATTTGTAGTTTCTCCATCAACATTTCTTTCTCGCACAGAGTCTTTCTTCCTATCACCCACACTATATATGTCTATCCATACATATGCATTTATAGGTTGATATCTTTTGCACAACCGTTGCGCCTCACCCCCTCTGCTCGCCATAGATGCATGCTCCAGCCCACGCCACTATCTCTTAAAGACAAAAACACATGCTCAATTGTCGGGCCTTCTTCCCTGCATTCTCACATGCATGCATATTGTCATACCGATCCGTCTCTCCCATGTCGTTGATCTTAGGACTTATGTCTTCTTTCTTTTATCTCGATCATGCGCACGCGCACACACACACATCCCACGTATACATGTATACCTCTCACACATGCACGTTCAAGGTCTCTATGTCTCCACACGTAGTTAATTACCCTCAATCCTAACGCCACATCGAATTGTTCCTCCTCTTCTGTGCACATAACTTCCGCCTGGATGGGCAAAACACACACTCACACTTAACATTCTCCTTCTAGCTACCCCCAGCCTCTCTCACTCTTCCCCTATATCCCAAACCAATAAGACCATCCCTTTGTTTAATTCCCACCTACATGCACCATCGATATATAGTAGTCTTCCTTGGTGTCTCTCGAACAAACACGTTCTCTCGATGTCGACTCCTCTCACGCCAGACGCACCTTATCTTCCCTCCCTCGGGCATTTTCTCTCGCACCCCATCGTTGGTGGCCTCTGCCATACACATCACCTCTCTATGATGAAGCCATGCACACTTAAATTACATCCGCCACAGAGGACCCCACACACACACACACACACACACACACACACACACACACGCACGCACACACACCCCACACACACACTAAGACTCCATCTCTCTCTCTCTCGCACACACACACACACAAACACACACACACACGCACGCACCCCCCCACACACTTAGACTCCATCTCTCTCTCTCTCACACAGACACACAAACTAAGACTCCATCTCTCTCTCTCCTCTCTCTTTCTCTCTCCCACACACACACCACACACACACACACACACACTAAGACTCCATCTCACACACACATGCTCTAGGCGGAGCATTTGTTCCTACCACCCTTCATCCAACCTTACCCGTATGATAAACAATCACCTTTATTTACATGAATAACATGGACAGATTCCACTTTACTTTAGTAGTCAGCAAACTTATCATCTGTACCCTTATAAAAAAACGAGTTGGTGATGATGGTGTGCCTGCCATCTTGTAATACAGGCCGTATGATCTATATCTGACGGATAGAAAGCAAACTATGATAATTTTACAAAAGATACCCGCACCTCTCTCCACATCATTATCTCCCTCAACCTCATTGCTCAGCAATTAAAAAAGGAATAAGTCTCTGGAACAATCTAGCATGCATGGTGGCCGCTGCCGCCCGGCCGCGCCGTCCATCCCCATGCCTCCGCCCATTCCGACCACCACCACCACCACGCCCACTCCTCCTCGCCTTATCTCTCATCTTTCATTTTTTGATGACATTCTCGAGATACCAGTTTTCCGATAAAATTCTCGAGATATCATTAGTTTTTACACATGGGATTACTCCTGCATGGGTCAATCACAACAGTGTTTTGTAAAAAAATTGCACATTGATGTTCCGTGCAATGCACGAGAATCTTGCTTGTAATTATATAACGCAAATCACGAGCAAGAAGTGACATTTTTTTGACACAACCACGTTAACATGGCCACGTAAATCACGAGCAGGAAGGAGAAGAGAAGTGGGCTGTGGAGTAACGTTTTTACCACAATTTCTTAGGAAACTGAGTGCAATAATTGAGTAGTTTTGCAAACTACCATTACTACTACACCTGAAACGGTTCAAAACCTATACTCCCTTGCCAGCACACGCTTCCCGCGTGAAACAGTCAGCGTCGCCCTGGAGCATCAGTGCCGCAATAATGCCCGGCCAGAGCAGAGGCGACCTCTCACTGGCGCCAGCTTTGAAGTGGCGCGACGGCCGAGAGAGCACCGCTTCCCGGTGCACGCGACTGCTCCGCGTCGAGACTGGCCATAGGCCCTGTTTGGATCCATGGTTTAGAGTTAGTTTGAGCTAGTTGGGGCTCAAATAGCCCTAAAGTATCCAAGCATGAGGGTTTAAATTGGAGCAAGTTGCACCGAACCCACAAAAAATAACTATCCCACCCAAGAGGTGCTAACTGGAGATAGTTCTCATCGGGACCACTGAAAAATCACTTTTCTCTCTCCATGAAGTGCATTTATTGTCAATCTAACCCTGTCACCCAAACACCTCTTTGGCTCTGGGGTGGAGTGGCCGGACAACCGTATAGTGCATTGGTTTGTTAAGAGCTCAAGGACAGAAGACGAAGCAAATTAGGATTCCCCTTCAATCCTGGTCATTTATTACCGAGTAAAATGCATTGGCGGTCATCGAACTTGTCTTGATAGCTCACTTTGATCATTGTATACGAGATATGGTGATTATACGGTCGCTGGCTCGGCGTATAGCTCCGTATTTGTATGGTTGACCAGTCAAACAGTCCGCATGCGCCTCATCAGCTCGTGTTCTTTATCTATGTACACGGGCCTACCTGTGAATGGAGAAAGAAATACTGTAAAAACCAAACTTATGCGTATGTGGGGAATCAAACCACGGACTCGTCGCTGCAATGCACCC
The DNA here is from genome assembly GCA_021605205.1 of Aegilops longissima. Lineage (NCBI taxonomy): Eukaryota > Viridiplantae > Streptophyta > Magnoliopsida > Poales > Poaceae > Aegilops > Aegilops longissima. The sequence continues at coordinate 81,074,498 of CM038677.1, forward strand.
TTGTCAGCCAAATGAAAATGAAATACTTCTCATCAGTCACTCACGCTCGCGCTGTCAAAGCATGCTAATGCATGCACATCGCCCTCTAAATCAAAGTCCTCCTCATGGCGCAACGCAAACGGTAAGCCCATCACCTGCGCGCCCCGGCGGTGCCTGACATTACTGTTTAGATGTTTGATGGAGGCCTACGCGAACGCCGAGCATGTATTCACCTGGCTCAACACCAACGGTCATACTCGGACCGCCTTGCTCATGTATATCGTCCATCACAACGACAATCTATAAAACAGCCTAAGCTAGAGAGGGTAGTATGATAGTATGGTACGGAGTATGTACTATCGTGAGCGACCGATCTTGGTGCCACTGCAGACCGAAACCCCTTCCATCGCTAGCGCGCGCTTCTCGCCTGAAACGGTCATCGTCTCTCGAGAATGTCAATGCCGCATTCAAAGGACTTAACTGCAGGTGCAATTCGTGTGTCACTTACATGAGGGCCAGACGCCCGTTGGGCCCACATGTCAGTAACCCAAACGCATCTGCAGTTAAGTCACTGAAGCAGCGTCCGCATTCACGCCTGTCGAACCTACTCCGGCGCAAGTTGTCCATCCGTCTGCCGCGGCTCATTGCCATTCGCCCGCTATATTAACTTGAGCCCCAGCTCCCAGCCATAGCCAAAGACCCACACTTATTCTCCTCCGGTCCCTTCCTTCATCGGCACCACTTCAACCATGGCGTCCCGGCGCCCGATGCTCTCTCGACGTCTTCGCCGCAGGAGCGATTTAGAGGACATCGGCGGCTCTGCTCCGCACGCTCCAAAGCTCTCTTGACGTCTTGTCGCGAGAGCAAACGAAGAGATCGCCGCACCCCCGGCCGCCTCCGCCGCCACGACCACGAAGCCGGCGCGCGTGCGTGGGTGCAGCCGGCGGCGAGGAAGAGTAGTACACGGTAGGTCGCCGCCGCTCTGGTCCCGGGAAGGCCACCGCTACTCCACTCAGTCGACGCCAAGCTTGGTGGGGTAAACATTGGCGGCCGATTAGCCGCTTGACGGCTACGTGGAGGTGGAAATCTTCATAACCTTGTGCTCCGGCCGGAGAAGGAGGTTATCGAGGCGGATGAGGAGGAGGCAAAGGCAATGGCCGGCTTTCTCGGGTTCATGGCCAGACATGGTGGTCGGGCACCGGCGATCGTTCAGATTAGGTTTACAGTAGGTTTAATACGGTTTGTGCGAAATATGTAATGAATTTCGTCCAGTTTGTAGGAAAAGTTTTCAAAATGTAATGAATTTCATCCGGTTAATTTGAAATTTGCTTTGTTTGCACGAATTTCGTCCGGTTAGTTCATATAGTTGTCGAAAGGTATGCGGGCAGCATCGGATGGCATCCATCAGTGTCCTCAGGCAGATGCCGGTGTAAATTTGTGGGCCAGCGCTGGAGATGCCCTAACTATCATGCTATAGTCTCTAACAATCCTCCATTATTTGGCAGGGAACAGTTATGCCTCGATCAAAATCAGATCCTGGTTTTTCGTACTCCTCCCGCATAAGAGTGTAAACTCTTTCTTACATAAAAATGGAGCAAGTGGACGTCACTGTAGCACATCATATCACTCGAACTAGCCTGCCTAACGAGCGGGAAAGCACCGCCCTCATCATTTTGTTCGGATTTCTATCGATCGTCGCTGAAATGTTACGCCGCAAGTTCTAAAGGAAAAGGCGGCACACTTACGACTCGTGACGCGTCGCAACCCCGACAGTCCGCTCGCACGCCCGCTCACCGAGGGGACACGTTGTCTTGCAGTTTCAGCGACATGTGGGACCGTAATTGAATAAACCGTCGATAGACGAAATCTAATCGCTTCGGCGGGCATCGGCTGAGAAGAGAAAGCGGGGAGGAGAAGAGATCACCCGCCCGCCAAGCGGACTCAAGAAATATATGGTGATAATGTGAGGTGGGCCATCTTTGGAGTCCGACCGCTTCGAGCCTGCTCTCACCGTCCTGGCCCCTCAAGGCGCCAACTGCCCACTGCATGCATAGCAAGTAGTCCCGCTTATGTCGAGGAGAGAGAGGCATTGACAAAGTCAAGGAGTAACAATGGAGACAATAGCTTTCATCAAAAAGAAACAATGAATACTCGTTGCTCGTCCTCTATATCGGAAAGAATACTTTCATTCGCCGAGATGTGGGACGTCGACCATCCTGGTCCACCTGCCATGCACAAAATTATCCTGGTCTACCCCGCTCGTATCGCAGGCCCAACCTTTCCCACTGTAAGTTGTTCGGACGAAGGAACCATCATGACTTCGTTGAATTCCGCTTCTTCAAGAAAACTTATTGTACTCGCAATACTGCTACCACACGTGAAGACTGGACAACACTGTACCACGTCATATCACTGAAACTCACTAGGCTAAACTAGCCTGCCTAGGTCATCTATTTTGGAACAGAGGGAGTACGTCTCTGCACTGCTATGATTTTGTGTTGCATGTTCTCTGTACTTTTGCTACGATTTTCCTACCCTATGAACCAAATGAGGCCTGAATGTATGTCAACTATTGTCTGATCGATCGCTAAGCCTACAATTTTAGGAGCTAGGGCTATTGGTCGATCAACGAGAGATAAGTATAAGCGTACCACGAGCTCATCAGCCCCAACATTTCTCTTGGTGAGTGTTTTGCAAGTTACTTAGCTCGCACAATTAGCTAGCCTACTAACACCAAGAATCATCAAACAAGCCCTGCTGATATGATAAACAGTTCAAACTTACATCTAAGCATGCCATATATTACATCAAAAGCTGGTGAGGATACATCTGTTTCCATAACTCGGAGAGGGTTCGCATGATTCATTACATGATTCACTATCAAACAAAAGTAGCAAGATCCGGCCACACAAGACAGTGCACTAGCCCTAAGATGGTTTGGTAACACGCATCGTTCTGGCAATGACCACAACACGGACAACGCGACCAACTATTTCTTGTCATCGATCTCTCGGGCAATGACCACAGCACGGACAACGGCATGGGAATCGATTTCAGGGGCGATGTCCACAGGACTGACCGCGACATCGGAATCGATCTCTGGGGCGATGTCCATAGGATGGACAGCGGCACCGGAATCGATCTCCGGGGAGATGCCAACAGGACGGGCCACGACATCGGAATCATCAAGGACAACCACCGGCACCTGCACAACCCTAACATATTAGCAAGCACATTGCAAATAATAAAAAAGCAAGCACATTGCAAATAATCAAAAACCACAACTATGGTAATAAGCCATTACTTTTTACCTTGTGCAGCTCACCGGGGGATCTCATCCCTCTGGGGGCCATCTCCTCGTCCTCGATGTGGGACATCACCTTGCCAGGGGAATACTTCTTCTCAACGGCGACTATCTCCTCAAACTCGGTCTTGAGCCTCACATAGGTGGCAATCAGAGTTCCTGGGGTAGGCACGGTGGGGCCCTTGCTGTTCTTCCAACTTTCTTTGAGGAGTTCGTCCGCCAACGTCCTCAACTCTTTGGCCAGTGCTTGTTTCTTGGAGTTCTTCATCTCCATGGGTTGGCCCGCCAACATGGTCAACTCGTTGGTCGGTGCTCGCTTCACGGAGATCGCTGTCTCCGAAGGGTTGTCCGCCGGCAACTCTTTGCCTAGTGCTCCGTGATCCATCAATGAACCGACAAACAAAAAGCAATCAAAAGGAAACCACAATCGCAATGAAAGCGGGAAAAGAATAGGATGTGAGAATCGGTCGATTGCTTCCAAAAAGAAGATTATTGGAATGAAAATATAGCAGCATAAGCGATTCGCCACCTTTCCTTCATCGGTAGAGAAGAAAAATGGCAGAAGTGAGTAGCCTGGAGTGAGGTTTTCTTCAAGAAAGGGAAGAAAGGGCTTGAACGAGCGTTCCAATGAAATGATGGTTGCTTCGTCCAGTCCAACTTGGAGGCCACCTTACCACTTCTGGTAAAGGTGTGGGTTTTGTGATATGACGGGTCATGACGGCCACACCGGGTGACAATGAGTCTCATTGTAGCACCTCGCTATGATTTGGTGGATGGCACGCGGGCCGGATGCTTTGAAATGTCATTAACTTGATTTTAGTCTCTTTAGTATTTGGATCCAAGCATGGATGAGGCTAACAAGTTTTAGTCCCACTACTTTTAGTCATGAGACTAAAACGTATCCAAGCACTCTCTCCATATTGTGCACCGCGACCAAGGCGGAGAGGAAAACGAGAGAATTACATAATTAATGCATGAGTTTAATTAGGGTAGTTTTGTAAAGTACGAGATACATCCCTCCAATCGTCAAATGCCTTGGTTAATGAGATTTGAGATTTGAGCCCTATAAACCGAAAGGGAGGGGGTACTGCACACGGTGTAGTCTAGTCACTTGTTTTTTTTGAGCCGAAGTCTAGTCACTTGTTGAAATCTCTAGAAAGGCAAATAACCCTTTCCGGTTTACAGGTCTATACTACTCCCTCCGTCTAGGTGTGTAAGTCATCTTACGAAAACCAAATAGTCCCAAAACACTTAGGCGCCATGCATTAACTTCTACCTTGTTTCTTGTTTTTTGACATACGTATCAACCAATAAGAGATGAGAGGTGTGCATTCTTTTAATGACTTGCAATGGCTAGTTCATTGCATGGAATGCTATTAATTAGCAAATAAACATTGGTGACCCTAGGAGGAAACGGTGCTAAGCGCGTGGACCTATGCAGAATGAGTATCAACCAATGGATAATGGAGTAGCAATTTTGTATCATGCAAGAGCCTGGCTAGTACTCCAAGGAACCGCACCACGCGAGCGTTCGCAACTGCCACGTTCGGTTTGCGCTGGGCTCTTCGCCTCTTCGAGAGGACGAACAATGATGTTACTCCTACTTCTACAGTATCGAATCCACTGCTGCATGTTCGTCTACCTCGTGCGGGAGGGATAGTGTGTAGCGAAAGCTTCTACTTACTGCTCCTGCCTTTGCGTCCATGACAGGTGAGCCCTATAGGTGGTTGGCCCACCTGTCATGCAGCCAAAGGCAGGTGCAGTTAAGGCACCGGAGCTCAGTCCGCGAGGGAGAGGGCGTCATAGTAATCAAATTTCTCGGTCTTGTACGAGTTGACGCGACACATAAAAGCACTGCACTCGATAAAAGTCTTTCTACACATTTCAAATGGGCTACTTCATATGTAGGAGTAGACATATTCTGCTTCATATGTACTCCCTCTGTTCCAAAATATAAGTCTTTTTAGAGATTTCACTATGAACTACATACGAAACAAAATGAGTGAATCTACACTCTAAAATATGTCTATATACATCCGTATGTAATTTGTAGAGGAATCCCTAAAAAGACTTACATTTAGGAACGGAGGGAGTAGTCACTTGTTGCAATCTCTAAAAAGACTAATATTTGGAAACAGAGGGAGTAAAACTCATGCATGCATGCCGTGACTTTCCTTTTGATACTTGCATGTGTTGATTTGATGCACCTTGCCAAATTTTGACTATAAATTTAACTAACCAAATTTTCATGCATGTCACAAAAAATCACGGGGCTGTTCCGATTGTGACTATGTTTGTCTTATGTTGCCACATTATTTTTCCCACACTTGCTGAGGGAGTCCTGGATTAGGGGGTGTCCGGATGGCCGGGCTATAACCTTTGGCGGGACTCCTGGACTATGAAGATACAAGATTGAAAACTTCGTCCCGTGTCCGGATGGAACTTTCCTTGGCGTGGAAGGCAAGGTTGGCGATACGGATATGTAGATCTCCTCCCATTTTAACCGACTCTGTGTAACCCTAGCCCTTTCCATTGTCTATATAAACCGGAGGGTTTTAATCCGTAGGACGAACAACGATGATACCATAGGCTAGCTTCTAGGGCTTAGCCTCTCTGGTCTCGTGGTAGATCTACTCTTGTACTACCCATATCATCAATATTAATGAAGCAGGAGTAGGGTTTTACCTCCATCGAGAGGGCCCGAACCTGGGTAAAAACATCGTGTCCCTTGTCTCCTGTTACCATCCGCCTAGACGCACAGTTCGGGACCCCCTACCCGAGATCCGCCGGTTTTGACACCGACATTGGTGCTTTCATTGAGAGCTCCGTTGTGCCATCGCCATCAGGAAGGATGCCTCATCCCGTCTTTAAAGATGGCACTGTTGCTAAAGGAGCTTTGGCTATCGGCCAAACTCTCCGGCTAGGCGGTTTCCTTATGACTGCCTGTTTGGCCGCCGTGCCGACGATGACTTCTCGAGTCATCGAAAGCAGTCTTCACGTCAACTCGGAACTCGCCGAGCAGTTAGATCCGATGGAGCTCTCTTCCTTAAACGAGCTCTTGGATCGCATCGCCGCCCTGGGAGTCGCTACAGACTATGATCAGATTGGGCCAAAACCCGATCCAAGAGAGATTAACTCTCCCCAGGTCACCCATCATGTTGCAGTGGTGGAGGAACAATGCGGCAAGCCTTCATATATCTTAAGGACTAGTTATGTCCGGTTCGATCCTCCAAGACGGGTACCCATGAGGGAGGGCGTCCTCAAGCCCTGAACCTAAAGTCAGGCAGCGGGCTAGATTCATTGGACAACATCCAAGAACCCAAGCTTCCGAGTTCGGAAACCCCTTGGCCCTTGAGTCTCAGATTGGGCAAGGTTCCGGATTTAATTCCACCCGCCCACCCAAACATAAGCGATCTATCCCAAATTCGGCAAGAGCCCTTGAACAAAGACACCATTATCGGGCGATTCCTCCTGGTCATGAACAGGATAAAGGACTGCCGCGAGGAGGATGCAATTTCATTCTTCTGCAATAATTGCACGGACAACGGAATCCTCAACACCATAAGTTGCCGAGAAATTACACGCTTCTCTGACTTAGCGTCCACAGTACAAAAGTACTGTGCGATGGAAAGCGCCTGGAAAACCAAAATAAAATTTTGGGACAATCCGGCCCTGAATACAACCCCAGTCCGAAATAAAAGGGTGCACTATCGCCCGGCACCTGGGTTAAATGCCAAAAAGCAAAAACCCTCTATAGGGCATGGAACCGTACTCGAGAGATGGCTCAATGGACCCTGTAAAATTCATAGTACAGAGGGCGCCGCACCAACTCATAGCCTTAGAGCATGTTGGATACTCTGGCAGGTGGCCAGAAGCGGCGAAGAGCTTCTAACTTCAGAATCCACAGAGCACCAGCCCAAGGATATCAGTACGGTATTAACAGTCTTCGAGACTTTCGCATCAAATAATACGTGGAAACAAACACTCCGCAGCCTTGCCGAAATCTACCAAGTAGCAATAACGAACCCATGGAGTGACACGGCTATTACCTTTAATGCCAGTGATGAACCTAAATTCCGAACAGCCCGAGCACCAGCCGCATTGGTCCTTAGTCCAGTAGTGGACGGCTTTCGCCTTACCAAGGTACTCATGGACGGTGGCAGCGGATTGAACCTCATTTCCGAGGATACTCTTCTAAAAATGGAAATAGACTGGAGCCGCATTGAGCGAAGAAGCACAACCTTTAGAGGAATAATCCCGGTCGGAAGCCTACAGACAGAAAAAATTACACTGGATGTGGTGTTCGGCACGCCGGATAATTACAGGTCCGAGGAGGTCACGTTCCAAGTGGCCCCGTTCAGAAGCGGATACCGTGCTCCATTAGGGCGAGAGGCATTTACAATTTGTCAAGCCATACCCCATTATGGGTACATGAAGCTCAAAATGCCCGGGCCCAACGGAATCATCACTCTTGCCAGTGACCCGGACATAGCACTCCGCGCCGAAAATAAGACAGCCCCACTGGCCCTTGAGGCAGTACCCGAAGCCCTAGCGGCCGAGGAACTGACTGTGCTGCGCTCCACGGTGAACAGGGACGACGTGATACTCGATAAAAGATCCAAGTCCATCTCTTTTAAACCAGCGGACGAAATAGTCAAATTCCAAGTCCATCCAACGGACCCTACAAAAACGGCCTCCATCGAGGCACAATTAAACCCTCATGTAGACGCGCTTTGAGAATTCCTCACGTGAAAATTGGAACATTTTTCCCGGCACCCTTCGGACATGCCAGGAATCCCACCGCCTGGGCGAGCACAGCCTAAACATCCTAAAAGGATTCAAGCCGATCAAGCAGGCCCTTGGCGTTTCTCCGAACCTAAGAGACAAGCCATGGAGAGGAGCTAGCCAAACTCATTGGGCCGGATTCATCAGAGATATAAAACATCCGGACTGGCTAGCAAACCTGGTGATGGTACCAAAGAAGGACAAATCCTGGCGCCTATGCGTCGATTTCAAGGACCTCAACAAGGCTTGCCCAAAGGATCCCTTCCCCCTCCCCTGCATCATCAAATCATCGACCCTACCGCAGGACACGATTCATTGTGTTTCCTCGACGCATACTCCGGCTACCATCAAATTAAGATGGCAGAGCTAGACCAAGCCGCAACGGCATTTATCAGCCCATACGGCCCATTCTGCTTCAACACAATGCCCTTCGGGCTCAAAAACGCCGGCGCAACATATCAGCGCATGATTCAAATATGTCTGGCAAACCAGATCGGCAAAACAGTGGAGGCATACGTAGATGATGTGGTCGTCAAAACCAAGCACGTCGAAACTCTAGTAGACGACTTGAGGCTCACCTTAGACAACCTCCGAACATATGACATCAAGCTTAATCCAGAAAAATGCGTTTTCGGCGTACCAACCAGAAAGCTCTTGGGCTTCATTGTATCCGGTAGAGGAATTGAAGCAAACCTGGCCAAGATCCGAGCTCTGTCACAATTGGATATCCCAAAGGACCTCAAACAAATACAAAAATTGACTGGATGCGTGGCGGCTCTAAGCCGCTTTATCTCCAACCGGAGAAAAGGCATCGCCCTTTATCGCCTCCTCCGTGCCACTTGAACCCTTCGATTGGACCGGATGCATACGGCGGACTCAAAGAAATAAAAGCCATATTGGCAACAAATCCGGTCCTGGCCGCGCCTAACATCGGCGAACCAATGCTATTATACATTGAGGCAACTTATCAAGTTGTAGGAGCAGTGCTTGTCGTCAAACGAGAAACGGACGGAGACAAATTCCCCATTCAAAAGCTAGTTTACTACATGTCCACTGTCCTCATTCCATGCAAGTCGCGGTACCCGCACTATCAAAAGATAGCGTACGCGGTATTTATGGCATCTCGGAAGCTGCGACACTACTTTCAAGAGTGTTCGATAACAGTAGCCTCTGAAGTACCTCTTAACGATATTATAAACAACCGCGACGCGACGGGCCGGATTGCCAAATGGGCCCTTGAGCTCCTCCGTCCGACATAACCTATAAGCCACGGCGAGCTATTAAGTCGCAAGTTTTGGCGACTTAAATCGCGAATGGACTGAAGCCGAACTCCTAAAGAGTACGACACATTTTCCAACTGGATCATGCACTTCGACGGCTCCAAAATGTTGGCTGGTCTGGGGTGGCGTCGTCTCGGCGTCCCCAACAGGAGATCTGATTCAATCGTACTCCAGATAATGTACATGGACTCCAACAACGCAGCCGAATTTGAGGCCCTTCTACATGGTCTCCGGATGGCAGTCTCCATGGGCATTCAATGCCTAGAGGTGCGCGGGGATGCGAACCTCGCGACATCCCAAATAAATGGGGACTTTGATGCCAAGGATCCGAAAATGGCAGCTTATTGCAACGCCGTCCTAAAAATGTCAGCTCGGTTCGAGGGGCTCGAATTTCACCATATAGCTCGGGAAAAAAAATCAGGCATCAGACGTCTTGGCACACATCGGCGCAGAGTGCGATGCCGCCCCCCCCCCCAAACATCTTCTTGGAGAGGCTGTTCAAGCCATCTGTATTATGGGAAGTGGAGTCCGGAAATAACAGCCCGGACCCAACCGCACCGCCTCGACACGAACATTCGACACATCGGAGGCTCGCCAGCAGTAACATCTTCAGCCCACGTAATAATGGCAGTCATTGCCCCGTGGACAGAACCATTCCTAGCCTACCTAACTAGGCAGGAACTTCCCAAGGACCAAAACGAGGTACGCTGCATAGTGCGGCGATCTAAAGCCTATAAAGTCCATGAGGGAGAGCATTATAAGAAAAGCACCACCGGAGTCCTTCAAAGGTGTATCTCCGAAGAGGAAGGGCGGGATCTTCTGGCTGAAATTCATGCCGGACTCGGCGGGCACCACGCCGCAGCCCGGGCCCATGTAAGCAAGGCCTTCCGTACAGGATTTTATTGGCCGACGGCCCGGGCAGATGCTCAGGACTTAGTCCAACGATGCGTCGGTTGCCAGCTCTTTTCTAACCAAAGTCGTATGCCACCCACCGCCCTCCAAACTATACCCATCACCTGGCCCTTCGCGGTCTGGGGGCTTGAAATGGTTGGACCCCTTAAAGGAGGAACCCACAAGCAAAAATACCTAATGGTCATGGTGGATAAATTCACCAAATGGATAGAGGCCAAGCCTGTTAAGACGGCTGAATCCGGACCGGTGATAGACTTCATATCAGGGGTCGTACACCTTTACGGCGTTCCCCACAGCATCATCACTGACAACGGCATGAACTTTACGGCCGACGAGGTCAAACTCTAGTGCAAAAACATGGGCATCAAGCTTGACTATGCTTTAGTCTATCACCCACAAACTAACGGTCAAGTCGAGCGAGAAAATGGTCTAATCATGAGCGGCATACAACCTAGATTAGTGCGGTCCCTCAAGGAATCTAACACGCATTGGGTAGAGGAGCTCGACTCCGTACTCTGGGGGCTGCGGACCACGCCGAATCGCACCACCGGATACACACCATTTTTTATGGTATACGGGCCTTGAGGCGGTTCGCCTGCGACATAATTCATGACTCACCTCGCGTGTGCATGTACGAAGAAAGAGAAGCTGAACTCGATCGGCAGGACAGTTTGGATGCCTTGGAGGAGGAGCGTGACGTGGCAAAAGCCCGTTCCGCATTTTATCAATAGCAGGCTCGAAGATACCAAAGCAGAGAAGTACGGGCCAAAAACTTACAATGTTGGCGAGTTAGTTCTATGCCTGCCGGACAAGAAAAAGGACAAAATCAAGCCCAAATGGGAAGGTCCCTTTATTATTGACTAAGTCCTGACTGGTGGAGCGTACCGTCTACGAGATGCATCGGATAATCGACTCGAGCCGAACCCATGGAACGCAGCCCGTCTCTGAAGATTCTACGCCTAGCGCCGGACTCCGTGTTCGTCTCCTTCCTCTGTCTATTTTTTACACATTAGCTGTCTTTTATTTCTCTCTTTCTCCCTCTTTTTCTCTTACAGCCTTTAAGGGCTTGTTCGCGCCTTGTTCGCACACAATTGACGCGCTATCCGCACTCATTATGCCTGGGGGCTTCTTTAACAGAAGCTTATTTATACGGGCTTCATGCCCCACACATGTGTCACACTTCCGCATGTACCTTTTATTCACCATTATATGCATCGATATGACTTAAGTTTTGGCCAAGCTGGGTTGCCTGGCTCCTGTGCTTACCCATATGTTCCAGATTGTTCGGCTAGGCGGTAAAGGGAGCACCTCTGCGATTGTTACTGCCGGGTCAGCCGGATGTGTACCTCAGACTGGGTGAAGCTGAAAGCTAGCGTTCTTAAGGGGATATTCGGTCGGTGAACTAAAGATGATTTCTCACTTGTTTATTTATCTGCCCCCAGATGTTTTTCTGCTTTTTTCGCAGTCCGGACATGCACTTTAGGGCATGCCTCCCAGGGAAAGGAACCCCTAACGTAACTATTCTCCCTGGAAGATGTTTCTTACTAACCATGTAATATAACATAACTAGTTGGGCACTTGTATGTTCAAGTACTAATGACCCCTACGCCTGGTCTCCACGCATACCCCGGTTCTTACATAACCAAGAGGGTATTCGGACACACTCCGGACTATCGGGTCCCGAGGTTGAAGCGGAAAGGTCTGCCATGAAAAACGATCTACAATCCGGCTAGAAGGCATTTTTACATGTCATTTTAAATTACAATGTCAATTTGACTGGGAATATTCCTCTTCAATACCATCCAACAGGCTGTCTAGTTTACAGTCTTGTTGGGAATATTTGGCGGCCAACTTTACCTGGCCGTACACTAAGCTCACAGGGATCTCCTTCCCATCGCGCCCCACAGGTCCGACCTCGGCCATGTGGTTTGGGTCAGCCTTTGTGTACCGTGTCTTCACCATGGCCCAGCCTCCTGGCGCCTTTGACGGCAGCCGATATCTTCCATAATCGGAAGCGCCTTGCGCTCATAAGCCTCTCTCGCAAGCTCTCCAAGGCCTTCGGACGGAGGCAGATGGCCACAAGGCACAGGCGGCGCCTTTCATCACCTGCCGAACTCATTCGTGCAGTTGTAAGAGCTCGGGAAGAAGGTCACGCGTAGAACCGGGCATTTCCACTGTAGGACGATCTGTGAGCATACCTACAGACATAACTCTGTTAGTCGACTTCCTCGCCGAACTCTTTTTCAAAGTTCGTTCAAGCACCCACTAAACATGCCGCCTCGAAGCCGCCGATTCTCCTTAACGGAGTCCGACAGTTGGGCACGAACATCCTTTAGTTCCTCGTCCAGCTGGGTGTTGGCATCTTGGAGATTATTCTTCTCCTGCCTCACCTTCGTAAGTACTCTCTCGCCAGCCTTTAACCGGCGCAAGAGTTGTTGCTTGTCCGGATCTACTCCGGCGCCATCTGCAGTGTTATTGTTAGATTTGCACACATGCCGCACTTCACAACATACTTATCTTTCGAAGCATATATTACCAAAGGGGGTCTCCTTGGCCTCCCTTGTCGTGGCTAGTGTGGCCTAAAGTTGGGCTTTGCACTCTTCCAGCTCCTGGGACAGTTTGGTATCCTTTTCTGTAAGATCCTGCATAACAAATGATCCTTAAATCAGTTATTCTAACTGTTTCAAGTCTCGGGGGCTACTGACATGTATAACCATCAAATTTTCTTACCCATATGTCTTTTACATACTGCTTCGTGGCTCTGGCTAGACCATCTTGAGCGGCACGGAGGTACGTATCTCCCGAATTGCAGGCATCAAATGCCTCTTGGGAGAAAAAAGCGTTGCGAAGAACTGTCCGGCGGCTCCTGTGATTCATGGCACTCTCCACCTCGGAATTGGTGGCGGATAGTCTGTCTGCATCCTCTGTTGGAGGAGCGCCCAACGCACGCCTCGTGTTCGCCTCTGCTTCTGGACCGGGCTTTGGAGCCTGGCTGGTGCAGGCGCGATTGGCAACCTCTTCGGATATAGTCCGGCGAGCCCTCCTCTTCCTAAAAAGATCACGGGCGTTAGTATGCGTCGCAAGAATAATACCTTGGAATAAAGCGGCGCGCCCGACTGCTCTGCCGGTGCCTCGACCCAGACTGCGTGTCTTTTTAGCCTGCCCGCCCTCGCGGTCCCTTGTTGGCTAGTTGCCGCACGCTCGGCATTTCGCCTCGAGATCCTCCCCTGCGAAACACCATTGGCATGTGGTGGTCAAAAATAAGCACGGACGGATCGTCTTTGAAGTTTGAGACTTCGGTCTCGGTTACCTGTGAGGCGGGGAGCAGTCCGGGATAATCGGCTGTAATAGCCACCAAGGCATTGTCGATGCTCAATTGGTAAAATACCCCATCGATCTGCTCCACGGATATGTCCGGATCCTCTTGGGAGGCCGGATCGAGGGCCCGTTTCGGATCCTCGGGTTGTGGAGGAAGTCTGTTTATATCCTTTACGGCCTGGCGCAGTTCCTGCGTCGGAATCACCAGATGAGATACTTAACCACGGGGATATGGAATGGATGGGCTAAAAGAAGTGTCCGCTTACCTAGTTTGGGGGATTGTACATAGAAAATCCGCCCTGTGGATTGACGCGGAGAAATTCCTCCTCTTCTCCCTTGTACAATGCGGACAAGACCTTCGTCAGAGCGGCAACCGATCCCGGCCCCTTACGGCCGCAGCGGGTGGCATCATCCTCCCCGTTGATATCCCACATGGGTTGCCTCTATACTGAATCGGCTGAAACCCCCGCATGATGCATGTGGCCATGACCTCAATCATGGTCAGTCCGGAATGAGCTAACAATCTTATCCGGCTCATCAGGTAAAGGACGTCCTTGTCATTTTCATTCTGAGGGCTCCGTGGGCGCCAGCTTAGGCGCTTCTTCAGAGGAGCATTATCGAACTCAGGGAGACCGACCCGAATAGGATCCGGCAGGGGGACGTCTTCTTTGTAAAACCATTCCGAAGGCCAGTCTCCGGACGCCTCCTTTGGGGTTCCGGATAGATATCCGGTCCCGGCGATGCGCCATAGTTCGGCTCCGCCCACTTGATATATCGACCCCTCTTGAGAACGGGCACAAAGCGTAACAACTTCTTCCACAGCGAAATGGGCCTCGATGCCCAAAACAGCTCGCAAAGAGCTCTTGTCGATTGTCAAACCGGCGGATCTCGGGTAGGGGTCCCAACTGCGTCTAGGCAGATGGTAATAGGAGACAAGGGACACGATGTTTTTACCCAGGTTCGGGCCCTGTCGATGGAGGTAAAACCCTACTCCTGCTTGATTAATATTGATGATATGGGTAGTATAAGAGTAGATCTACCACAAAATCAGAGAGGCTAAACCCTAGAAGCTAGCCTATGGTATCATCGTTGTTCGTCCTACGGACTAAAACCCTCCGGTTTATATAGACACCGGAGAGGGCTAGGGTTATACAGAGTCGGTTACAATGGGAGGAGATCTACATATCCGTATCGCCAAGCTTGCCTTCCACGCCAAGGAAAGTCCCATCCGGACACGGGATGAAGTCCTCAATCTTGTATCTTCATAGTCCAGGAGTCCGGCCAAAGGTTATAGTCCGGCCATCCCGACACCCCCTAATCCAGGACTCCCTCAGTAGCCCCCGAACCAGGCTTTCAATGACAGCGAGTCCGGCGCGCAGATTATCTTTGGCATTGCAAGGCGGGTTCTTCTCCAAATTCCGTGTACCTGTTGAATAGTGTCCGGCTCCTCATGAATATTGCGCTCCTTGGCTTCCGCACCCAATAATGGCCATCTTCCACGTGTCAAACGAATGCGAAAAGCCAGGGTGTTTTACATTTACCCCCTAGCTGCACAAATGAGTTGTCTATTAAAGAGACAAGGATTTAGATCCGAATCACACCATCCTCCCACCGCGAGCATTCATTGGAGCGCATCCGACAGAGACCCATTCCATCATGGCCAGTCCACGCATCTCCTCCTCTCGCCCTCCCATCCCTCAGCCTGGAGATTGGGAGAGGTGCTCCGTCCCGCACAGCGTGCTAGTGGCACTCCAAGCCAAGGGGTTTCTCCCCCCAGCCTACATGGTCCCGGTTCGAGCCGAGCTTGCCACCTATAATGGTGGAAAGCAAGCGGAGAGCGTCCCTGATGGAGTCCCGGATTAGGGGGTGTCCGGATAGCCGAACTATAACCTTTGGCCGGACTCCTGGACTATGAAGATACAAGATTGAAGACTTCGTCCCGTGTCCGGATGGGACTTTCCTTGGCGTGGAAGGCAAGCTTGGCGATACGGATATGTAGATCTCCTCCCATTGTAACCGACTCTGTGTAACCCTAGCCCTCTCCGGTGTCTATATAAACCGGAGGGTTTTAGTCCGTAGGACGAACAACAATCATACCATAGGCTAGCTTCTTGGATTTAGCCTCTCTCATCTCGTGGTAGATCTACTCTTGTACTACCCATATCATCAATATTAATCAAGCAGGAGTAGGGTTTTACCTCCATCAAGAGGGCCCGAACCTGGGTAAAAACATCGTATCCCTTGTCTCCTGTTACCATCCGCCTAGACGCACAGTTCGGGAACCCCTACCCGAGATCCGCCGGTTTTGACACCGACAGTCCCCAATCCCTCCAAAGGAGAGCGGGTATGCCTTGTCCCTTATTTGATAAGAGGGCTCTGATTTCCAATTCATCCGTTTCTTCGGGGGCTCCTAGAGTTCTACGGCTTCCAGTTGCACAACCTTACGCCGGCCTCCATATTGCATATTGCGGGCTTCGTAGCCCTTTGCGAGCTGTTTTTGGGCATCGAGGCCCATTTCGCGCTGTGGAAGAAGCTGTTCTGCCTTGTGCCCCATTCTCAGGAGGGGTCGATATGTCAAGTGGGCGGAGCCGAACTATGGCGCATCGCCGGGACTAGATATCTATCTGGAACCCAAAAGGAGGCGTCCGAGGACTGGCCTTCGAAATGGTTTTACATAGAAGATGTCCCCCTGCCGGATCATATTCGGATCGGTCTCCCTGAGTTCGATAATGCTCCTCTGAACAAGCGCCTAAGCTGGCGCCCACGGAGCCCTCAGAAGGAAAATGACAAGGACGTCCTTTACCTGATGAGCCGGATAAGATTGTTAGCTCATTACAGACTGACCATGATTGAGGTCATGGCCACATGCATCATGCGGGGGGTTCAGCCGCTTCAGTATAGAGGCTACCCCATGTGGGATTTCAACGGGGAGGATGATGCCACCCGCTGCGGCCGTAAGGGGCCGGGATCGGTTGCCGCTCTGACGAAGGTCTTGTGCGCATTGTACAAGGGAGAAGAGGAGGAATTTCTCCGCGTCAATCCACAGGGCGGATTTTCTATGTACAATCCCCCAAACTGGTAAGCGGACACTTCTTTTAGCCCATCCGTTCCATATCCCCGTGGTAAGTATCTCATCTGGTGATTCCGACGCAGGAACTGCGCCAGGCCGTAAAGGATATAAACAACCTTCCTCCACAACCCGAGGATCCGGAACGGGCCCTCGATCCGGCCTCCCAAGAGGAACCGGACATATCCGTGGAGCTGATCGATGGGGTATTTTACCAATTGAGCATCGACAATGCTTTGGTGGCTATTACAGCCGATTATCCCGGACTGCTCCCCGCCTCCTAGGTAACCGACACTGAAGTCTCAATACTTCGAAGACGATCCGTCCGTGCTTATTTTTGACCACCGCATGCCAATGGTGTTTCGCAGGGGAGGATCTCGAGGCGAAATGCCGAGCCTGCGGCAACTAGCCAACAAGGGACCGCGAGAGCAGGCGGGCTAAAAAGACACGCAGTCCGGGTCGAGGCACTGGCGCAGTAGTATGGCGCGCCGCTTTATTCCACGGTATTATACTAACGCCCGTGCTCTTTTTAGGAAGAGGAGGGCTCGCCGGACTATATCCGGAGAGGTTGCCAATCGCGCTGCACCAGCTAGGCTCCAAAGCCAAGTCCAGAAGCAGAGGCGAACACGAAGAATGCGTCGGGCGCTCCTTCGACAGAGGATGCGGGCAGACTGTCCGCCACCAATTCCGAGGTGGAGAGTGCCATGATTCACAGGCGCCGCCGGACAGTTCTTCGCAACGCTTGTTTCTCCCAAGAGGCATTTGATGCCTTCAATTCGGGAGATACGTACCTCCGTGCCGCTCAAGATGGTCTAGCCAGATCCACGAAGCAGTATGTAAAAGACATACGGGTAAGAAAATTTGATGGTTATACATGTCAGTAGCCCCCGAGACTTGAAACAATTAGAATAACTTATTTAAGGATCATTTGTTATGCAGGATCTTACAGAAAAGGATACCCAACTGTCCCAGGAGCTGGAAGAGTGCAAATCCCAACTTGAGGCCACACTAGCATGCGGCGGGAGGCCAAGGAGACCCCTCCGTAATATATGCTTCGAAAGATAAGTATGTTGTGAAGTGCGGCATGTGTGCAAATCTGACAATGACACTGCAGATGGCGCCGGAGTAGATCCGGACAAGCAACAACTCTTGCGGGCTTTTTTTGTGATGAGGCTAGTTTGAACTATGCTTTTTCTCCTTTCTACACCCCTCCGGTTAAAGGCTGGCGAGAGCGTACTTACGAAGTTGAGGCAGGAGAAGAATAATCTCCAAGATGCCAACACCCAGCCGCACGAGGAACTAAAGGATGTTCGTGCCCAACTGTCGGACTCCGTTAAGGAGAATCGGCGGCTTCGACGCGGCATGTTTAGTGAGTGCTTGAACGAACTTTGAAAAAGAATTCGGCGAGGAAGTCGACTAACAGAGTTATGTCTGTAGGTATGCTCACAGTCGCCCCGCAGAGGAAATGCCCGGTTCTGGGTGACCTTCTTCCCGAGTTTACAACCGCATCGAACGAAGTTCGGCAGGTGATGAAAGGCGTCGCCCAGGCCTTGTGGCCATCTGTATCCGTGCCCGAAGGCCTTGGAGAGCTTGTAGAGAGGCTTAAGGGAGCGCGGCGGCACTTCCGATTATGGAAGATATCGTCCTGCCGTCAAGGCGCTAGGGAGGCTTGGGCCATTGTGAAGACGCAGTACACGAAGGCTGACCCAAACCACATGGCCGAGGTCGGACCTGTGGGGCCCGATGGGAAGGAGATCCCTGTGAGCTTAATGTACGGCCAGGTAGAGTTGGCCGCCAAATATTCCCAACAGGACTATAAACTAGACAGCCTGTTGGATGGTATTGAAGATGAATATTCCCAGTCAAATTGACATTGTAATTTAAAATGACATGTAAAAATGCCTTCTAGCCGGATTGTAGATCGTTTGTCATGGCGGACCTTTTCGCATCAACCTCGGGACCCGATAGTTCGGAGTGTGTCAGAATACCCTCTTCGTTATGTAAGAACCGGGGCATGCGTGGAGACCAGGCGTAGGGGTTATTAGTGCTTGAACAGACAAGTTCCCAACTAGTTATGTTATATTACATGGTTAGTAAGAAACATCTTCCAGGGAGAATAGTTCCGTTAGGGGTTCCTTTCTCGGAGGCATGCCCTAAAGTGCATGTCCTGACTGCGTAAAAAGGTAAAAGCATCCGGGGCAGATAAATAAACAAGTGAGAAATCATCTTTAGTTCACCGACGGAATATTCCCTTAAGAACGCTAGCTTTCGGCTTCACCCAGTCTGAGGTACACATCCGGCTGACCCGGCAGTAACACTCGCAGAGGTGCTCCCTTTACCGCCTAGCCGAACAATCGGGAACGTAGGGGTAAGCACAGGAGCCAGGCAACCCAGCTTGGCCAAAACTTAAGTCATATCGATGCATATAATGGTGAATAAAAGGTACATGCGGAAGTGTGACACATGTGTGGGGCATGAAGCCCGTATAAATAAGCTTTTGTTAAAGAAGCCCCCAGATATAATGAGCGCGGATAGCGCGTCAATTGTGTGCGAACAAGGCGCGAACGAGCCCTTAAAGGCTATAAGAGAAAAAGAGGGAGAAAGAGAGAAATAAAAGACAGCTAATGTGTAAAAAATAGACAGAGGAAGGAGACGAACACGGAGTCCGGCGCTAGGCATAGAATCTTCGGAGACGGGCTGCGTACCATGGGTTCGGCTTGAGTCGATTATCCGATGCATCTCGCAGACGGTATGCTCCACCAGTCAGGACTTGGTCAATAATAAAGGGACCTTCCCATTTGGGCTTGAGTTTGTCCTTTTTCTTGTCCGGCAGGCGTAGAACTAACTCGCCAACATTGTAAGATTTGGCCTGTACTTCTCTGCTTTGGTATCTTCGAGCCTGCTGTTGACAAAATGCGGAACGGGCTTTTGCCACGTCACGCTCCTCCTCCAAGGTGTCCAAACTGTCGTGCCGATCTAGTTCGGCTTCTCTTTCTTCGTACATGCGCACGCGAGGTGAGTCATGAATTATGTCGCAGGCCAGAACCGCCTCTGCGCCGTATACCACAAAAATGGTGTGTATCTGGTGGTGCGATTCGGCGTGGTCCGCAGCCCCCATAGTACGGAGTTGAGCTCCTCTACCCAAGGTCGTGTTAGATTCCTTGAGGGACCGCACTAATCTAGGTTTGATGCCGCTCATGATTAGACCATTTGCTCGCTTCGACTTGACCGTTAGTTTGTGGGTGATAGATCAAGCATAGTCGAGCTTGATGCTCATGTTTTTGCACCGAGTTTGACCTCGCCGGCCCTTCAAAGGATGATGCTGTGGGTAACGCCAGAACGTGTACGACCCACGATATGAAGTCTATCACCGGTCCGGATTCGGCCGTCTTAACAGGCTTGGCCTCTATCCATTTGGTGAATTTATCCACCATGACCAGTAGGTATTTTTGCTTGTGGGTTCCTCCTTTAAGGGGTCCAACCTTGTCAAGCCCCCAGACCGCGAAGGGCCAGGTGATGGGTATAGTTTGGAGGGCGGTGGGTGGCATACGGCTTTGGTTAGCAAAGAGCTGGCAACCGACGCATCGTTGGACTAAGTCCTGAGCATCTGCCCGGGCCGTCGGCCAATAAAATCCTGTACGGAAGGCCTTGCTTACAATGACCCGGGCTGCGGCGTGGTGCCCGCCGAGTCCGGCATGAATTTCAGCCAGAAGATTCCGCCCTTCCTCTTCGGAGATACACCTTTGAAGGACTCCGGTGGTGCTTTTCTTATAAAGCTCTCCCTCATGGACTTTATAGGCTTTAGATTGCCGCACTATGCAGCGTGCCTCATTTTGTTCCTCGGGAAGTTCTTGCCTAGTTAGGTAGGCTAGGAATGGTTCTGTCCACGGGGCAATGACTGCCATTATTACGTGGGCTGAAGATGTTACTTCGTTGGCAGAGCCTCCTGATGTGTCAGAATGTTCGGTGTCGGGTAGTGCGGTTGGGTCCAGGCTGTTATTTCTGGACTCCCCTTCCCATAATACAGATGGCTTGAACAGCCTCTCCAAGAAGATGTTGGGGGGGGGCGGCATTGCGCATTCTTGATGATGCGTGCCAAGACGGCTGCTGCCTGATTGTTTTCCCGAGCTATATGGTAAAATTCGAGCCCCTCAAACCGAACTGACATTTTTAGGACGGCGTTGCGATAAGCTGCCATTTTCGGATCCTTGGCATCAAAGTCCCCATTTATTTGGGATATCGCGAGGTTCTAATCCCCGGCACCTCTAGGCATTGAATGCCCATGGAGACTGCCATCCGGAGACCATGTAGAAGGGCCTCATATTCGGCTGCGTTGTTGGAGTCCGTGTACATTATCTAGAGTACGTATTGAACTGTATCTCCTGCTGGGGATGTCAGAACGACGCCAGCCCCCAGACCAGCCAACATTTTGGAGCCGTCGAAGTGCATGATCCAGTTGGAATATATGCCGTACTCTTTAGGGAGTTCGGCTTCAGACCATTCGGCGACGAAGTCGGCCAAAACTTGCGACTTAATAGCTCGCCGTGGCTTATAGGTTATGTCGAACGGGAGGAGCTCAATGACCCATTTGGCAATCCGGCCCGTCGCGTCGCGGTTGTTTATAATATCGTTAAGAGGTACCTCAGAGGCTACTGTTATCAAACACTCTTGAAAGTAGTGTCGCAGCTTCCGAGATGCCATAAATACCGCGTATGCTATCTTTTGATAGTGCGAGTACCGCGACTTGCATGGAGTGAGGACAGTGGACACGTAGTAAACTGGCTTTTGAAGGGGGAATTTGTGTCCGTCCGTTTCTCGTTCGACGACGAGCACTGCGCTTACAACTTGATAAGTTGCCGCAATGTATAATAGCATTGGTTCGCCGATGTTAGGCGCGGCCAGAACCGGGTTTGTTGCCAATATGGATTTTATTTCTTCGAGTCCGACCGTGGCGGCATCCGTCCACTCGAAGTGTTCGGTGCGCCGGAGGAGGCGATAAAGGGGTAGTGCCTTTTCTCCCAAGCGGGAGATAAAGCGGCTTAGAGCTGCCATGCATCCAGTCAATTTTTGTTTTGAGGTCCTTTGGGATATCCAATTGTGATAGAGCTCGGATCTTGGTCAGGTTTGCTTCAATTCCTCTACCGGATACAATGAAGCCCAAGAGCTTTCCGGCTGGTACGCCGAAAACGCATTTTTCCGGGTGAATGTGAGCCTCAAGTCGTCTACTAGAGTTTCGACGTGCTTGGTTTTGACGACCACATCATCTACGTATGCCTCCACTGTTTTGCCGATCTGGTTTGCCAGACATGTTTGAATCATGCGCTGATATGTTGCGCAGGTGTTTTTCAGCCCGAAGGGCATTGTGTTGAAGCAGAATGGGCCGTATGGGGTGATGAATGCCGTTGCAGCTTGGTCTGGCTCTGCCATCTTAATTTGATGGTAGCCGGAGTATGCTTCGAGGAAACACAATGAATCGTGTCCTGTGGTAGCGTCGATGATTTGATCGATGCGGGGGAGGGGGAAGGGATCCTTTGGGCAAGCCTTGTTGAGGTCCTTGAAATCGACGCATAGGCGCCAAGATTTGTCCTTCTTTGGTACCATCACCAGGTTTGGTAGCCAGTCCGGATGTTTTATATCTCTGATGAATCCGGCCTCCAGTAGTTTGGCTAGCTCCTCTCCCATGGCTTGTCTCTTAGGTTCGGAGAAACGCCGAAGGGCCTACTTGAATGGCTTGAATCCTTTTAGGATGTTTAGGCTGTGCTCGCCAGCCGGGCGTGGGATTCTGGCATGTCTGAAGGTGCCGACAAAAATGTCCCAATTTTCGTAGGAATTCTCGTAAAAGCGGCATCTACATCGTGGTTTAATTGTGCCCGATGGAGGCCATTTTGTAGGGTCCGTTGGATGGACTTGGAATTTGACTATTTCGTCATTTGGTTTAAAAGAGGTGGACTTGGATCTTTATCGAGTATCACGTCGTCCCCTGTTCCTTTGTGGGCGCGCATCAGTTCCTTGGCCGCTAGGGCTTTGGATAGTGCCTTAAGGGCGGTCTGGCTGTCTTATTTTCGGTGGCAGTGCTATGTCCGGTCCTTGCAAGAGTGATGATTCCGTTGGGCCCTGGCATTTTGAGCTTCATGTACCCGTAATGGGTATGGCTTGAAAAATTGTAAATGCCTCTCGCCCTAATAGAGCGTGGTATCCACTGCTGAACGGGGCCACTTGGAACGTGACCTCCTAGGACCTGTAATTATCCGGCGTGCCGAACACCACATCTAGTGTGATTTTTCCTGTACAACACGCTTCCCAACTGGGGATTATTCCTCTAAAGGTTGTGCTGCTTCGCTCAATGCGGCTCCAGTCTATTTCCATTTTTCAAAGAGTATCCTCTTAAATGAGGTTCAATCCGCTGCCACCGTCCATGAGTACCTTGGTAAGGCGAAAACCATCCACTACTGGACTGAGGACCAATGCGGATGGTGCTCGGGCTGTTCGGAATTTAGGTTCATCACTGGCATTAAAGGTAATAGCCGTGTCACTCCATGGGTTTGTTATTGCTACTTGGTAGATTTCGGCAAGGCTGCGGAGTGTTTGTTTCCGCGTATTATTTGATGCGAAAGTCTTGAAGACTGTTAATACCGTAGTGATATCCTTGGGCTGGTGCTCTGTGGATTCTGAAGTTAGAAGCTCTTCGCCGCTTCTGGCCACCTGCCGGAGTATCCAACATGCTCTAAGGCTATGAGTTGGTGCGGCGCCCTCTATACTATGAATTTTACAGGGTCCACTGAGCCATCTCTCCAGTACAGTTCCATGCCCTATAGAGGGTTTTTGCTTTTTGGCATTTAACCTAGGTGCCGGGCGATAATGCACCCTTTTATTTCGGACCGGGGTTGTATTCAGGGCCGGATTATCCCAAAATTTTATTTTGGTTTTCGAGCGCTTTACATGACAAGACTTTTCGTAATATGGACGCTAAGTCGAGAAGTGTAATTTCTCGGCGACTTATGGCGTTGAGGATTCCGTTGTCCGTGCAATTATTGCGTAAGAATGAAATTGCATCCTCCTCAAGGCAGTCCTTTATCCTGTTCATGACCGTGGAGGAATCGGCCCGATAATGGTGTGTTGTTTCATGGGCTCTTGCCGAATTTGGGATAGACCGCTTATGTTTGGGTGGGTGGGTGGAATTAAATCCGAACCTCGCCCAACTGAGACTCAAGGGCCAAGGGTTTCCGAACTTCGGAAGCTTGGGATCTTGGATGTTGTCCAATGAATCTAGCCCAGCTGCTGACTTTAGGTTCACGGCTTGAGTGGCGTCCTCCCCTCGGGTATCCGGCTTGGAGGGATCGGGAATCCGGACATAACTAGTCCTTAAGATAGATGAAGGCTTGCCGCATTGTTCCTCCACCACTGCAATGTGATGGGTGACCTGGGGAGAGTTAATCTCTCTCGGATTGGGTTTAGGCCCAATCCAATCGTAGTCTGTAGCGACTCCTAGGTCGGTGATGCGATCCAAGAGCTCGTTTAAGGAAGAGAGCTCCATCGGATCTAACTGCTCGGCGAGTTCCGAGTTGACCTGAAGATTGCTTTCGATGACCCGAGAAGTCATCGTCGGCGCGGCAGCCGAACAGGCGGTCATAAGGAAACCACCTAGCCGGAGAGTTTGGCCGATAGCCAAAGCTCCTTTAGCAACAGTGCCGTCTTTAAAGACGGGATGAGACATCCTTCTGATGGCGGACAACACAGCAAATGAACTCTCAATGAAAGCACCAATATCGGTTGTCAAAACGGCGGATCTTGGGTAGGGGTCCCGAACTGTGCCTCTAGGCGGATGGTAACAGGAGACAAGGAGACGATGTTTTTACCGGGTTCGGGCCCTCTCTATGGAGGTAAAACCCTACTCCTGCTTGATTAATATTAATGATATGGGCATTACAAGAGTAGATCTATCACGAGATCGAGAGGCTAAACCTAGAAGCTAGCCTATGGTATCATCGTTGTTAGATCCTCTGGACTAAAACCCTCCGGTTTATATAGACATAGGAGAGGGCTAGGAATTACAGTCGGTTACAATGGGAGGAGATCTACATATCCGTATCGCCAAGCATGCCTTCCATGCCAAGGAAAGTCCCATCCGGACATGGGACGAAGTCTTCAATCTTGTATCTTCATAGTCCAGGAGTCCGGCCAAAGGTTATAGTCCGGCCATCCGGACACCCCCTAATCCAGGACTCCCTCAGCTACGAAGCTCGCAATATGCAATATGGAGGCCGGCGTAAGGTTGTGCAACTGGAGGCCATAGAACTCTAGGAGCCCCGGGAGAAAAGGATGAATTGGAAATCCGAGCCCTCTTATCAAATAAGGGAGAAGGCATACCCGCTCTCCTTTGGAGGGATTGGGGACGCTCTCCGCTTGCTTTCCACCATTATAGGTGGCAAGCCCGGCTCGAACCGGGACCATGTAGGCTGGGGGGAGAAACCCCTTGGCTTGGAGCGCCACTAGCTCACTGTGCGGGACGGAGCACCTCTCCCAATCTCCAGGCTGACGGCTGGGTGGGCGAGAGGAGGAGATGCGTCGACTGGCCATGATGGAATGGGTCTCTGTCGGATGCGCTCCAATGAATGCTCGCGATGGGAGGATGGTGTGATTTGGATCTAAATCCTCGTCTCTTTAATAGACAACTCATTTGTGCAGCTAGGGGGTAAATGTAAAACACCACGGCTTTTCAGCATTCGTTTGACACATGGAAGATGGCCATTATTGGTGCGAAGCCAAGGAGCTAATATTCACGAGGAGCCGGACACTATTCAATAGGTACACGGAATTTGGAGAAGACCCGCTTTGCAATGCCGAAGATAATCTACGCACCGGACTCGTTGTCATTGAAAGCTTGGTCTGGGGCTCTTGAGGAGTCCTGGATTAGGGGGTGTCCTGGATGGCGGACTATAACCTTGGCGGACTCTGGACTATGAAGATACAAGATTGAAGACTTTGTCCTGTTCGATGGGACTTTCCTTGGCGTGGAAGGCAAGCTTGGCGATGAAGGAAATATGCCCTAGAGGCAATAATAAAAGTTATTATTTATTTCCTTATATCATGATAAATGTTTATTATTCATGCTAGAATTGTATTAACCGGAAACATAATACATGTGTGAATATATAGACAAACAAGATGTCACTAGTATGCCTCTATTTGACTAGCTTGTTAATCAAAGATGGTTATGTTTCCTAACCATGAACAAGGAGTTGTTATTTGATTAACAAGGTCACATCATTAGTTGAATGATCTGATTGACATGACCCATTCCGTTAGCTTAACACTTGATCGCTTAGTATGTTAATGCTTTCTTCATGACCCATACATGTTCCTATAACTATGAGATTATGCAACTCCTGCTACGGAGGAACACTTTGGTACTACCAAACGTCACAACGAATCGGGTGATTATAAAGGAGTACTACAGGTGTCTCCAAAGGTACTTGTTGGGTTGGCGATTTCGAGATTAGGTTTTGTCATCCGATTGTCGGAGAGGTATCTCCGTGCCTTCTCGGTAATGCACATCACTTAAGCCTTGCAAGCATTACAACTAATGAGTTAGTTGTGAGATGATGTATTACGGAACGAGTAAAGAGATTTACCGTAACGAGATTGAACTAGGTATTGATACCGACGATCGAATCTCGGTAAGTAACATACCGATGACAAAGGGAACAACGATGTCGTTATGCGGTTTGACCGATAAAGATCTTCAGAGAATATGTAGGAACCAATATGGGCATCCAGGTTCCGCTATTGGTTATTGACCGAGAATGGTTCTAGGTCATGTCTACATAGTTCTCGAACCCGTAGGGTCCGCACGCTTAACGCTTCGGCGATGCTCATAATGAGTTTATAAGTATTGATGCACCAAGGTTGTTCGAGTCCCGGATGTGATCACGGACATGACGAGGAGTCTCAAATGGTCGAGACATAAAGATTGATATATTGAAGCCTACATTTGACATCGGAAGTGTTCCGGTGAAATCGGATTTTATCGAGTACCGGAGGTTACCGAACCCCCGGAAGTCTATGGGCCTTAATGGGCCATGGGAGAAGAGGAAGGGCAGGCCAGGTGGGCTGCGCGCCTCCCCCTCTAGTCCGAATAGGACAAGGAAGGGGGGCGCGCCTTCCCTCTTCCCTCCTCCAATCCTAGTCCAACTAGGAGAGGGGGAGTCCTACTCCCGGGGAGTAGGACTCTCCTGCGCGCCCCCCCTAGGGCCGCCACCTCCCCTTGGCTCCTTTATATACGGGGCAGGGGCACCCCAAGACACACAAGTTGATCTACGGATCTTGCCTTAGCCGTGTGCGGTGCCCCTTCCACCATATTCCACTTCGTCATATCGTCATGAGCTTAGGAGAAGCCCCGCGCCGGAGAAGTCATATCGTCATGAGCTTAGGCGAAGCCCCGCGCCGGTGGAGCATCAACATCGCCACCACGCCGTCAGGTCGACGGAACTCATCCCCGACACTTTGCTGGATCGGAGTCCGGGATCGCCATCGAGCTGAACGTGCGTAACTCGGAGGTGCCGACGCTCGGTGCTTGGATCGGTCGGATCGTGGAGACGCACGACTACATCAACCGCGTTGTTATAACGCTCCGCTTTCGGTCACGAGGGTACGTGGACGGACACTCTCCCTCTCGCTATGCCATCACCATGGTCTTGCGTGATCGTAGGGAAATTTTTGAAATTACTACGCTCCCCAACAAAGGGCATCCGAGCCTGGTTTTATGCGCTTGATGTCATGTGCACGAGTAGAACACAAGTGAGTTGTGGACGATATAAGTCATACCGCCTACCAGCATGTCATACTTTGGTTCAGCGGTATTGTGAGATGAAGCGCCCGACCGACATTACGCCAGACGCTTACGCGAGACTGGTTTCACCGCCCGAGCACTCGCTGCTTAAAGGTGACCGGCGGTGTCTGCTCTCTCACTTTAGTTGAATCGAGTGCATACGCCCGTCCTTGAGAAGGTTAAACGGAGTCTATTTGACGAAGTATCGCTGTGGTTTTGATGCGAGGTAAGAACGGTTCTTGCTCAGCCCGTAGCAGCCACGTAAAACTTGCAACAACAAAGTAGAGGACGCCTAACTTGTTTTTGCAGGCATGATGTGATGTGATGTGGTCAAGACGTGATGCTATACTTTATTGTATGAGATGATCATGTTTTGTAACCGAAGTTATCGGCAATCGGCAGGAGCCATATGGTTGTCGCTTATTGTATGAAATGCAACGCCATGTAATTGCTTTACTTTATCACTAAGGAGTAGCGATAGTCGAGAAGCAATAGTTGGCTAGACGACAACGATGCTACGATGGAGATCAAGGTGTCGCTACCGTGACGATGGTGATCATGACGGTGCTTCGGCGATGGAGATCACAAGCACAAGATGATGATGACCATATCATATCACTTATATTGATTGCATGTGATGTTTATCCTTTATGCATCTTATCTTGCTTTGATTGACGGTAGCATTATAAGATGATCTCTCACTAAAAATTATCAAGAAGTGTTCTCCCGAGTATGCACCGCTATGAAAGTTCTTCGTGCCGAGACACCACGTGATGATCGGGTGTGATAGGCTCTACGCTCAAATACAACGGTGCAAAACAGTTGCGCACGCGAATACTCAAAGTTAAACTTGACGAGCCTAGCATATAACAGATATGGCCTCGAACACGAGAGACCGAAGGTCGAGCGTGAATCATATAGTAGATATGATCAACATAGTGATGTTCACCATTGAAACTACTCCATCTCACGTGATGATCGGACATGGTTTAGTTGATTTGGATCACGAATCACTTAGATGACTAGAGAGATGTCTGCCTAAGTGGGAGTTTTTAATATGATTAATTAAACTTAAATTTATCATGAACTTAGTACCGATAGTATTTTGCTTGTCTATGTTTATCGTAGATAGATGGCTCGTGCTGTTGTTCCGTTGAATTTTAATGCGCCTTGAGAAAGCAAAGTTGAAAGATGATGGTAGCAATTACACGGATCGGGTCCGAATTTGAGGATTATCCTCATTGCTGCACGTAAAAATTACGCCCCGAAGCACCGCTGGGTGACAGTGTCGCTGCAGATGCCGAGCCGGTTGTGAACGTCCGCAAAGCAGAGCTGATGACTACTCTATAGTTCAAGTGCCATGCTTTACGGCTTAGAACCGGTCTTCAACGACGCTTTTGAACGCCATGGAGCATATGAGATGTTCCAGAGTTGAAGTTAATATTTCAAGCAAATGCCCGGATTGAGAGATATGAAGTCTCCAATAAGTTCTATAGCTGCAAGATGGAGGAGAATAGTTCACAAGGAGCACATACTCAAAATGTCCGGGTATAACAATCACTTAATTCAGCTGGGAGTTAATCTTCCGGATGATAGTGTCATTGATGAATTCTCCAATCATCGCCACCAAGCTACAAGAGCTTCGTGATGAACTATAATATGCAAGGGATGACTAAGACAATTCTCGAGCTCTTCGCGATGCTAAAAGTCATGGAGGTAGAAATCAAGAAAGAGCATCAAGTGTTGATGGTCAACAAGACCACTAGTTTCAAGAAAAGGGCAAAGGGAAGAAGAAGGAAACTTCAAAAGAACAGCAAGAAAGTTGCTGATCAAGAGAAGAAACCCAAGTCTGGACCTAAGCCTGAAATCGAGTGTTTTTACCGCAAGCGATCGACATCGGAAGCGGAACTGCCCCAAGTATTTGGCGGATAAAAGGATGGCAAGGTGATCAAAGGTATATGTGATATACATGTTATTGATGTGTACCTTACTAATACTCGCAGAGTACTGGTATTTGATACCGGTTCTGCTGCTAATATTTGCAACTCAAACAGAACTACGGATTGCGAAGATTGGCTAAGGACGAGGTGACGATGCGCTGTTGAAATGGTTCCAAAGTCGATGTGATCGCAATCGGCACGCTACCTCTACATCTACCTTCGGATTAGTTTTAGACCTAAATAATTGTTATTTGGTGCCGCGCTGAGCATGAACATTATATCTGGATCTTGTTTATTGCGTAGACGGTTATTCATTTAAATCAGAGAATAATGGTTGTTCTATTTATATGAGTAATATCTTTATGGTCATGCACCCTTGAAGAATGGTCTATTCTTGTTGAATCTCGACAGAGTGATACACATATTCATAATGTTGAAGCCAAAAGATGCAGAGTTGATAATGATAGTGCAACTTATTTGTGGCACCGCCGCTTAGGTCATATCGGTGTAAAACGCATGAAGAAACTCCATACCGATGGGCTTCGAATCACTTGATTATGAATCACTTGGTACTTATGTAACCGTGCCTCATGGGCAAGATGACAAAACGCCGCTTCTCCGAACTATGGAGCGAGCAACTGATTTGTTGGAAATCATACATACCGATGTTTGTGGTCCAATGAATGTTGAGGCACGCGCGGGTATCGTTATTTTCTCACCTTCACAGATGATTTGAGCAGATATGGGTATATCTACTTAATGAAACACAAATCTGAAACATTTGAAAAGTTCAAAGAATTTCAGAGTGAAGTGGAAAATCATCGTAACAAGAAAATAAAGTTTCTACGATCTGATCGTGGAGGAGAATATTTGAGTTACGAGTTTGGTTTACATTTGAAACAATGTGGAATAGTTTCAAGAACTCACGCCACCCGAACACCACAGAGAAATGGTGTGTCCGAACGTCAGAATCGTATTTTACTAGATATGGTGCGATCTATGATGTCTATTTCGATTTACCGCTATCGCTTTGGGGTTATGCTTTAGAGACGGCCGATTCACGTTGAATAGGACACCGCCAAAACTGCTGAGACGACGCCTTATGAACTGTGGTTTGGCAAGAAACCAAAGTTGTCGCTTTCTTAAAGTTTGGGGCTGCGATGCTTATGTAAAGAAACTTCAACCAGATAAGCTCGAACCCAAATCGAAAAATGTGTCTTCATAGGATACCCAAAGGAGATCATTGGGTACACCTTCTATCACAGATCTGAAGGCAAGATTTTCGCTGTTAATTCGGGTCCTTTCTAGAGAAGGAGTTTCTCTCGAAAGAAGTGAGTGGAGGAAAGTAGAACTTGATGAGATAATCAGATCTGCTCCCTTATTGGAAAGTAGTTCATCACAAGAAATGGTTCCTGTGACAACTACACCAATTAGTGAGGAAACTAATGATGATGATCATGAAGTTTCAAATCAAGTTGCTATCGAACCTCGAGGTCAACCAGAGTAAAATACGCACTGAGTGGTACGGTAATCTTATTCGAAGTCATGTTACTTGACCATGGCGAACCTACAAACTATGAAGAAGCGATGGTGAGCCCAGATTCGCAAAATGGCTGGAAGCCATGAAATCTGAGATGGGATCCATGTATGAGAACAAAGTATGGATTTTGGTTGACTTGTTCGATGATCGGCAAGCCATTGAAAATAAATGGATCTTTAAGAAGAAGACCGACGCCGATGGTAATGTAATCGTTTACAAAGCTCGACTTGTTGCAAAAGGTTTTCGACAAGTTCAAGGGTTGACTACGATGAGACTTTCTCACCAGAAGCGATGCTTAAGTCTGTCCGAATCATGTTAGCAATTGCCGATTTTATGATTATGAAATTTGGCAAATGGATGTAAAACCGATTCTTGAATGGATTTCTAGAAGAAGAGTTGTATATGATGCAACCAGAAGGTTTTGTCGATCCAAAGGGTGCTAACAAAGTGTGCAAGCTCCAACGATCAATTTATGGTCCGTGCAAGCCTCTCGAGTTAGAATAAACGCTTGATAGTGTGATCAAAGATATGGGTTTGTACAGCACTTTTGGAGAAGCCTCAGATTTACAAGAAAGTGAGTGGGAGCTCAGAGCATTTCTAATATTATATGTGGACTATATATTATTGATTGGAAATGATATAGAATTTCTGGATAGCATAAAAGGATACTTGAATAAAAGTTTTTCAATGAAAGACCTCGTGAAGCTGCATACATATTGGGCATCAAGATCTATAGAGATAGATCAAGACGCTTAATTGACTTTCACAAAGCACATACCTTGATAAAGTTTTGAAAAGTTCAAAATGGATCAGCAAAGAAAGGTTTTTACCTGTGTTATAAGGTGTAAGATTGAGTCGACTCAATGCCCACCACAGCAGAAGATAGAGAGAAAATGAAAGATGTTCCTATGCTTCAGCCATAGGCTCTATCATGTATGCAATGCTGTGTACCAGACCGACGATGCTTAGCTGTAAGCTTGGCAGAAGGTACCAAAGTAATCCAGAGTGGATCATCGGACAGCGGTCAAGAACATCCCGAAATACCGAAAAGGACTAAGGATATGTTTCTCGATATGGAGGTGACAAAGAGCTAGTCGTAAATGGTTACGCCGATGTAAGTTTTGACACCGATCCGGACGATTCTAAATCGCAAACCGGATACGTGTTTTTATTAAACGGTGGAGCTGCCGCTTGGTGCAGTTCTAAACAAAGCGCCGTATGGATCTACATGTGAAGCGGAGTACATAGCTGCTTCGAAGCAGCAAATGAAGGAGTCTGATGAAAGAGTTCATTTCCGATCTAGGTGTCATACCTAGTGCATCGGGACCGATGAAGATCTTCCGTGACAATATCGTGCAATTGCCTTGGCAAAGGAATCCAGATTTCACAAGAGGACCAAGCACATCAAGAGACGCCTCAATTCCATTCGGGACCAAGTCCAAGTGGGAGACATAGAGATTTGCAAAATACATACGGATCTGAATGTTGCGCACCGCTGACTAAGCCTCTTCCACGAGCAAAACATGATCAGCACCAAGACTCCATGGGTGTTAGGATCATTACTTTGTAATCTAGATTATTGACTCTAGTGCAAGTGGGAGATCAAGGAAATATGCCCTAGAGGCAATAATAAAAGTTATTATTTATTTCCTTATATCATGATAAATGTTTATTATTCATGCTAGAATTGTATTAACCGAAACATAATACATGTGTGAATATATAGACAAACAAGATGTCACTAGTATGCCTCTATTTGACTAGCTTGTTAATCAAAGATGGTTATGTTTCCTAACCATGAACAAGGAGTTGTTATTTGATTAACAAGGTCACATCATTAGTTGAATGATCTGATTGACATGACCCATTCCGTTAGCTTAACACTTGATCGCTTAGTATGTTAATGCTTTCTTCATGACCCATACATGTTCCTATAACTATGAGATTATGCAACTCCTGCTACCGGAGGAACACTTTGGTACTACCAAACGCCACAACGAATCGGGTGATTATAAAGGAGTACTACAGGTGTCTCCAAAGGTACTTGTTGGGTTGGCGATTTCGAGATTAGGTTTTGTCATCCGATTGTCGGAGAGGTATCTCCAGTGCCTTCTCGGTAATGCACATCACTTAAGCCTTGCAAGCATTACAACTAATGAGTTAGTTGTGAGATGATGTATTACGGAACGAGTAAAGAGATTTACCGTAACTAGATTGAACTAGGTATTGATACCGACGATCGAATCTCGTAAGTAACATACCGATGACAAAGGGAACAACGATGTCGTTATGCGGTTTGACCGATAAAGATCTTCAGAGAATATGTAGGAACCAATATGGGCATCCAGGTTCCGCTATTGGTTATTGACCGAGAATGGTTCTAGGTCATGTCTACATAGTTCTCGAACCCGTAGGGTCCGCACGCTTAACGCTTCGGCGACAGCTCATAATGAGTTTATAAGTATTGATGCACCAAGGTTGTTCGAGTCCCGGATGTGATCACGGACATGACGAGGAGTCTCAAATGGTCGAGACATAAAGATTGATATATTGAAGCCTACATTTGACATCGGAAGTGTTCCGGTGAAATCGGATTTTATCGAGTACCGGAGGTTACCGAACCCCCGGGAAGTCTATGGGCCTTAATGGGCCATGGGAGAAGAGGAAGGGCAGGCCAAGGTGGCTGCGCCCCCTCCCCCTCTAGTCCGAATAGGACAAGGAAGGGGGGCGCGCCTTCCCTCTTCCCTCCTCCAATCCTAGTCCAACTAGGAGAGGGGGAGTCCTACTCCCTGGGAGTAGGACTCTCCTGGCGCGCCCCCCAGGGCCGCCACCTCCCCTTGGCTCCTTTATATACGGGGCAGGGGCACCCCAAGACACACAAGTTGATCTACGGATCTTGCCTTAGCTGCAGCGGTGCCCCTTCCACCATATTCCACTTCGTCATATCGTCATGAGCTTAGGAGAAGCCCCGCGCCGAGAAGTCATATCGTCATGAGCTTAGGCGAAGCCCCGCGCCGGTGGAGCATCAACATCGCCACCACGCCGTCAGGTCGACGGAACTCATCCCCGACACTTTGCTGGATCGAGTCCGGGATCGCCATCGAGCTGAACGGTGCGTAACTCGGAGGTGCCGACGCTCGGTGCTTGGATCGGTCGGATCGTGGAGACGCACGACTACATCAACCGCGTTGTTATAACGCTCCGCTTTCGGTCTCACGAGGGTACGTGGACGGACACTCTCCTCTCGCTGCTATGCCATCACCATGGTCTTGCGTGATCGTAGGAAATTTTTGAAATTACTACGCTCCCAACAAGCGAGGAGGAGACCCACGCCGCCGCACTGCTATCTCCTCGGCCGAGCGACGGTGCGGGAGGTCCTCTGATCCTCGGCTGCTGTTGTCGGTGGGCTGATCCGTCTCCGCCGCCCACCTATCCACATCCCGACGACCTTCAGGTATATCTTCGCTCAAAACCGCTTTTAGCTTCTACTTCCCAGCTCGCTACGTCGCTGCATGTGCATCATTTTCTACCTCTCAAATTCCTCTCGATCGGATGGTCCAACGCCACCTATTTTTTTTTCTATTGTTAGAGGTAAAGCTACTTCATGGAGTCGAATCTTGTACTTCCTCCGTCCGAAAATACTTGTCATTGAAATAAAGTGGGGTGGGGAATTTAGTATGTACATCGGACTTGGTACAAACAGGAAGGAAAGGGGATGAAAGTAGTATGCATCGTCATCCAACCGGTCTCTGGTCGAAAAAGGAAATATAGGGGTAACGTATGTACACAAAGTGGTATGACCAGGACTAGATTTGCTATCCACACATAGGAGTAGGTGGCTAGAGGAACAAAATGGGACCAACCAGATATGTTTCTTGGATGTTTGTTTCTCGGGCAACAAACTATGAATCACCACTTTATGCCCCTTGCTTACGCACATGGTGTCAGTAATGTTGGTGCACCCACCGTCCCATGCCCTTATACCAAATATTTAGGCTCTTGTCGGAATAAAGGGCAGAAACATATGTCTTGATGAAAATAGAGGAATATGAAAGGAATGTAGGTATAAAACTATGGAACAGCGAACCGGAGGAAACTCTCAAGAGAATGTGTTCGATGGACTATTAAATGTACATATTTGTTTTTTAGAGTAGCATGCTTGGCAAGATGAGATGCTATTTGTTTATTCAGCTGCAAAGTGACTACTTTGTCCTCACCTCACGTATTACACATAGGTTGATTTTTTTATTCCGCAAACACAAAGACAAGAACCTGTCTAACGATGGCAGCGAAGGTCACCTTGGCTTCCGCCTCAAAATGAGCAACAAGGTGGATGTTTTAATCCATGGAATCAGCATTACTGCATTCAGCTTTCCTATGAAACACTATTCACCTTTCCCGTGTTCGACGGTTGGAAGGGAAAGAATACCGTAGGAATTGTGTTCCTCGAAAATCCTGCACCAAACTCCGTGAAACCTAACGCAGCCATAGCTGTTCTTAATATAATGTCCTCGGTAAAAATGAAGCCATGCCACTGTTTTTTCCTGTAATTGTTTGAGACTCGACAAGTTTAGCCAAATGTTTTTCCTGTAATTGTTTGAGACTCGACTGTTTCCTCTCAGGCCTTTTGTGCAAACAGGGATATCCAATTCACCGGTTGTCAAGTAGACCTTTTGGTGCAATGCGCACAAAACTCTTATTAAAAGAAGTGACTTTTTGTCAGTTAACTGAATGTCGATTGAACAGCTTGGTTCATTTTGGTGGAACCGCACAATGGGAGATCTGTGTTCCAATCCTCATCATCCATATTACGCCTATAACCTTCCTTTAGGTAAGAATGATATTTAATGCATGCGTTCACCTCTATTTTCCGACTGCCATGAGAAAATAATGCTGTTTTGCTAGTACACTTGTACTCCCTCACCGACAAAACCAATTCTGAATTAGAAGGCCAATCATGTACTTGGTTTCACCAACTGTGAGGAGAAAGAGAAACAGAGCATGAAGAGGAAGAAGAAGAATAAACAGTACTAAGGCGATCTTGCCGAAGCCGTGAGGCCTCGGTCGAGGCTATTCAAGGGCTCCGCAACGACTACCTTACATGTGAGACGCATCCTCCGTGGAGCCCTTCCACTTCGCTGTCTCACTTAATTAATTAGGAGTACTTGCAGTACCACTAATTTATTACTGCCTAATTTTCCTGTTGGAGTTAAACAAATCTTTAGTAGGACCCTATGCTGAATCATGTACTGTGGAATGTTTGTCTATGGAGGTGAATCGTGGTGGAGCAGGGAGGAATATTATTAGTGTCATGACATAATAGTGCTATTGTTTTGCATGTCAATTTATTGCCATTGGTTCAATGAGGCAATGTTTTGCGATTGTCCATCATGAATTTGATGCTACTGTTTGAGTAATATGCTAATGTCTTCCTATCCTTTCTCACTAAGCTAATGAAGGTTTCACTTTGTTCCTACTTGTGCAAACAGGGATCATGTTGTGCCAATCATACATTTTAGTGGAACTACACAAGACAATACAATGAACCGTGATCCCACCAAGGCTTTAACTCTGCTGGAAGTTCTTGATAATCTTCGATATAATCTCAAAGACCGTAAAAAAGAGTGATTTCAACCATACATTTGAAGTGCACAAAAATATATACTATTGTGTGATTCCAGTGAGTGCTTTATCATCTCTTATGGGACTACATGAATAAGCTTTTTTTCTCAGGTTGGTACGGGCCTAAGGCCTTCATCCATATTAGTTTGCTTGTCATCTCTATTTGTATCGTACTATCATTATGAGAAACTCCTTTATCTTTGCACTTTTAAGTTTTGCAACCTATGATAAATGGCAATGCTTTGAGTGTTGAGTTGAGCTAATTGACACCGATTAAATGAACTAATACCTCTTTTTAAGCAAGACTACTATGTTGCTAACTTTACCCATTAAGATAATGAGGGTGCTTCTATTTGTTAGTGTATGTTTCATCAACTAGTCCCACTATTACAGTAATCTCACTCTCTCAATATATGTGCCAACGGGATGCTCGATTTTGTGGAACTGCACAAAAACTTTGGTGTTCATTGCCTCGACAGCCTGCCCTTTCCTGTCTACCGCTAATCTCTCCTTTTGCTTTCTTCCTTTGTCTTTTCACGCTATTTATCTCGCTTCCAATCAAAGGAAATAGTAATTGATATGCTACCTCACACGGTTGGTACTGGTCTTTATCCTGATTATTGTGCTCGTCATATGTATTGATAATTTGGCATTGTGCTACTGTTTGCCGATTTCATAAAGGAGTAATTTGAGCCCAACTCGCAGCAAATCATTACATCGGGTGATTTCAGAGAACTGCAAAAATGATCCGGATGGATGGTACTTATACTGCTGCTATGTACTCCAAGTTCACTCGCATAAGCATCGATGTTGACAAGAAGTTCCTATATTCATTCGAGTATCAACCGTGTCAACCAATTGTCAAACTCCAAGTATTAGGAGAGTGAACGCCAAAAAATATTGCTTGGTGCATAGCCCAGAAAAACGCAAGTCCAGTGTTTGGTCCCAACTTGTGCCTTTTGGTTATCGGCACATATGGTAGTTAACTATAGTCTAAAGATTCCGCATGTTAGTTGACGCTAGATATTCATCCGCACTTAATGGTCTCCCGCACGCCAAGGATGCTCCATTTCATTGAACTGCACAAAAAATTTGGGTGGTTCATTTTCAACCGCCTCCTTTCTCGCTCCGCAATGTAGAATTTTGCGCAGATACATGACCAAGATGAGCCAAGAACTAGTTGGATGAAAGTAGTGCCAAGTTGCTCAAACTCTCCCCAAGACGAGGCCACTATTTGAGGATAAACCTACAAGCAAAGTTCAGATTGTCTCTGTAAGCCTCTTATGTACTCGAAAGTTTACTCGCATAAGAACTAATTTAGCAAGAAGTACCTCTCCGATTGAACACCATTTACCGCCTGCACTCTAGGTAATTAAAGTTCGTCCCATGGATCATATTGGCTGTGATCTCAATCATTTGGATGCATAAACATACCTGAACATGTGTATATCCTAATCTTTTGTGAATTATGTATGAATATTGTCGTGGTGATCTATCAATCATTTGGATGCATAGATATGCCGAGCTTGTGTATATATGAATCTTTTGAGTTGTTGATAGTGAATGTTGGCTATGAATATGAACGTGTCCTGTGAACCTGAGTTTGATATGAATTGCAATGTAACCAGTTATAACCCTTCCTCCTCCTCTCAATCATGAATCCACTCGCTAGCTTTTCCCATCTCCGAGTCGCCCCGCCCGGGGCCTCGCCATCGCCCATCGCCTTTGCTGTGTTCGGTGCGGCGTGGTCAAGAAACAAGAGTCATCAGAAGAGGATCAGACGGAGAGCTCGGATGGCTGGGACCCACGAGGTCCATGGTCACACACAAGGAAAGTTCCTCCTTATTAAGTTCAAAAATGTTTCTCCACCTGAAAGCTGGGACCCACCGGCCGATTCTTCGCACGGAAGGAAGTGCTTCCTTGTTTTGCGAAAAAATTATTCATCCTGCTGATACCGGGACCCGCTGACGGTGACTCGACTTGAGGGCCTCGCTAAGCGGACGGTACGCACGGCTTTGTCAACTTAATAAACAAATGATTCTAGCAGCTTTGACCGCTGGACGTTAATCCAACAGCCGCGTTCCTTCTTCAACCTCTGTTTTGCTCCCTTTCTCCTGCGGGCGGCATCGCTGCTATGCTTCCGCCAAGACCAACCAGTGAAGTTTCCCACCTTTCCATTCGCGACTCCAACGCCTGCCTTCCGCATCTCCGGTCGCTCCAATTGGTGCGCGGCACGGTGTGGTCAACGGTCAATAACCGAGAGTCATCGGAAGATGACTGTACGTGAGAGATCGACATGGGGACGCACCACGCCCATGGACGATGCATGCAATGTAACGCGCGTAGGTCAACGTGGTCATGGAACGACTTCCATCGAAGTATACCGTATATGGAGAGTCTCACCGGTCCACGGTCAGCAGTAAGTAAGTGCCTCCTTATTACGCCGGAAATAATGATTCCTCCAACCGACAGCAGGGACCCAACCGACGGGCCAACCGTGATTTTGGCGGAAAAAAAACGCTTGCCCCTGACGGCCGGGACCCACCCGACGGGCCACCGATTAAAAAAAATATCTCTGTGTCACTCGACCCACCGGAAGTGCCTCCTTATTACGCACAAAAATGAATACTCCTCGCTAGCTGGGACCCACCTTGGTGGAGGCTGACTTAGGGCCTACTAAGTTGACGGGACGCAAGGGCTTTAATCAACTTAGTCAATATGAACGATTCTAGCTCCAAGGACCGTGACGATGTCCATCCAACGGCCGTAGTGCTTCTTCAACCTCTCTCGGTCTTCTTGCTCCAGCCGCCCAAACCAGCGACTTGTTGTGCCTCATGCTCTTGCCTGTGGGTTGGTCAGGTTGTCCATGAGGACTCACCGCCCCTACTATTCCCACCGCTTGCCAGCCCCTGCAATGACGGCAGCCTCACACCGCAGAGTCAACCGAAGTGAACCTCGATTCTCCTCTCAAGCTGGCTTCCATCCTGCTGTTTTCTCCGCCTCCGACATCGCCCCTTCCTAGGCTTTCTCCGGTCAGCCCACCGCCTGGTGCTCTCTCAAGCGTGGTCAACGTGGTCAAGGAACGACTTCCATCGGAAGAGTACTGACGTGGAGAGGCCGATACCGGGTCCACGGCCACAGCCCAGCTTTTTTTGTGATTGGCTGGCAAGTCGCTTTGTCGTGCCTGTTGGGCTGCAAATCTTTCAAGACGAGGAGAGCTTTCTTTATTCGCTAGCCGAGAAAATGGCCCATCAAGAATGAGAAATGGGTTGTACATTTTAAAACACATCAAACCGCAATTAGTTTTAAATATCTTTTTTCATTTTGAGATTTTAAATTAAATTAATTTTTATGCGGAGAATTTGTTGATTTATATTGATATACATTTATTTTAAAATCAGTTTGAATGTGAGTCGAAATTTCGGATTAAAACAGTTCGACCGCATCAAATATGCAAAGAAAAGAATATGGGCTCCAAAAAAGAACCTTAAGAATTAGCAAATGGGTGTAAATTATTAGAAATAATGGCAGATGGGATGTATGCTGTTTTCCAGATTTGAGGCTTTCCTAAAAAAGGTTGACGACAGCAAAGGATCGTTGATTGCCATCCAACGGCCGTCCGTGCTTCTTCAATCTCTCGCTTTCCCCCGCCCCACCGCCAAACAAGCGCCAAGTGGACTGCCCGCTCCCTTCCTCCCTGTCGGGCTTCAGCGTCACAGCAGGCCTCACCGCCCCCATTGTGATCTCCCATCGCTGGCCTAGCCATCCCTCTACTCACCCACACCTGCTGTTATTCTCCGCGACGGCAGATGAAGCAAGAACGTCAGACAGCCATATATCCCTCCGCTGGGAAACAACCGCCGAAGTCTTCCCTCGCCTCCGTGTCGCTCCTTTCATAGGCTCCTCACCGCCGCCCACCGCCTTAGTGTTTCGGCGTGGCGTGGTCAACGTGGTCACCCAATCGACATGCATCAGGCGTAGATCATGACGCGGAGAGGCCGAGCTGGGTCCATGGCCGCACGCAAGGAAATGCCTCCTTATTACGCTGCAAAATAATGATTCCTCCACCGACATCGTGGACCCACCAAATGGCCTCAGATTTCGCGAAAACATTACCGCCGTGACAGCTGGACCCACCAGCTATATCTTCGCACGCAAGGAAGTGCCTCCTTATTACGACAAAAAATGAATATTCACCGCAAGTTGGGACCCAGATAGTGGCAGGCTGACTTGTAGGGCCTACTAAGTTGATTTGGGATGGAGGGCTTTGCCAACTTAGTCAATAATATGCACGATTCTAGCTCCAAAGGACGTGACGATGTCCATCCAACGGTCTGTAGTGCTTCTTCAACCTCTCGGTCTTCTTGCTCCAGCCAACTAAACCAAAGCGCCGGTCAGTGCTCGTGGCTCGTTTCTGCTTCCTGTGGGTCGATCGCGCGGGCGGAGGCCTCACCGCCTCTACTACTCCCATCGCCGGCCAGGCCATCCCTCTACTCCCACACCGTTAGTCTTCATAGCGACGGCAGCCTCAATTCAACTCTCTTCGCATGGGCATCCACCACCGCGCTTTCCCGCTCGCGGTTGTCCCCTTCCTAGGCCTCGTCACCTCCGCCGTCGGGCGTTTCTTGCCGGCGTGGTCAATGTGGTCAACGAATCGACTTCCATAGGAAGAGTATCATGTGCTGGAGAGGCCGACACCTGGTCCACGGCGGCCGCAAGGAAGTGCCTCCATTACGCCGCAGTAATTATTCCTCCAACCGACAGCAGGGACCCACCGACGGGCCACCAGTATTTCGTGAAAAAATGTTCTCGATCTGCTGGGACCCACCAGCTACATCTTCGCACACAAGGAAGTGCGCCCGGCAACAAAAACCAAAACGATTCGCCTCTCACCGCTGGGACCCACCAGCCTAGATTCGCGCAGCAAGTAAGTGCCTCGATAGCCCGACCCACCTGGTCGGGCGCATACGTAGTATTGTCATTCTTGTCGCGAAGTGTACGTATACCCGGTCGGCGTAGAGGCACGACGCAGTCGTAGTAGAGGCGCCGCACGTATCGATGTAGAGGCGCGCAGACGTAGCATGTACACGCACGCATACAATGACGCAGGGTGCAAGAAAGAAAATACGCCAATGCACGCATGTAGCACGGGCAGGGTCTCGAACGCTTACTCGCGCATACGCATATGGCTGGGTCGGAACGGAGAAACAGCGCGCTCGCAGTGTTCATGGGGGAGCCAACGAATGCATCGTGTTCATGGGGAGGCAAACGAACGCGCCGTGTTCATCGGAGGCAACGAACGCCGGGAGCCAACCGCTTTGGACGGAACAGGCGATGGAACGAGGTTCCGGCGCATCAAGACAATGGAGAGAAACGACCTTGTGTTCGACCGCCACGCTTGGAATGGGGTCCTGTTGATCGGGAGGGGTGTATGCATCGCAAAACGGAGGAAACGCCATCCTACGGCCTAAAACGGGGTCCTCGTTGATCGGAGGGGTGGGCGACCGCAAAACGGAGGAAATGGACCTCCCACGGTCGAAACGGGGGTCATGTTGATCGAGGGTGTGGCGCATCGCGAAAACGGATTTAAACGGACCTCCCACGGTTGAAACGGGTCCGCTTCATCGGAGGGGTGTGGCGATCGCGAAATGGGACTCCGCCGGATATCGCTCATCTCCACCATCGACCTCCTCCAGCCTCCACTGCCATCGCCGACTTCCTCCAGCCTCCACGGCTCCTACCATCCAAGCCTCCATCAAGCCTACTCCACCGCCATCGCTCAACCACCCTCCACAACCTAATCGCTCCATCCAGCCCTCCACCATCTCATCGCTCATCCAGCCCTCCACACCACGGGCTCCTATTCAACCACCCTCCACGGCCACCCCCTCCACCGCGCTCACTTTTCATCCAGCCCTCCACACCACGGGTCTTGTTCATCCGTAGGCAACGCCACCGCCATCGCTCATCCAACCCCCCCCAACGCCACTGCTCATCCAATCGATCGGGCTTCGCTAGCAGCAGAAGGGCGAATCGCCCATCGGGTTCGAAGTAACGCCCATCGATCGATCGCCGGGTTCTCGGTAACGTGAAGCCAGCAGTAATCGCCGGGTTTAGTTAGAGCCCAACGCCGCCTCGGGTTCAATTAGATGCCAATGCGACGTGACGGTACGAGAAATGCGATCGCCGTCCCCGACCTCCCACAGTAACCGCAACTCCTCAAATTTTTCTCCCTCGCTTCTACCTACGTTTTTTTTCCACATGGACGGCCCAAAGAATGTCATGTAGCGCGCTCTCCGCCCGCCTCAGGACTAAAAGCCCATTTTCATTCATGATTTTTTGTCATAGAAGTAGGAGCCCACCACATCTATGATGATACCGGTTTTGTGCACAATTATCGTAATAGAAGTGTCATATGTATGACAGAAAAAATTGCTCATTCCAAAATGTCATGATGATGTGTCTTTTGTAGTGAAATCATCGCCATCGCCATCAAATTAACGCATCCTCACATCGAGGTAAATAACTTCCATCAACATCTTCACCAACACCATCTCCTCTTAAACCCTAGTTCATCTCTTTGTATCCAATTCTTGTCTCTAAGTCCGGGATTGGTACCTGTAAGTTGCTAGTAGTGTCGATTACCCTTGTAGTTGATGCTAGTTGGTTTATTTGGTGGAAGATCATATGTTCAGATCCTATATGCATATTAATAATCTTCCGATTATGAACATTAATATGCTTTGTGAGTAGTTACGCTTGTTCCTATGGACATGGGAGAAGTCTTGCTATTAGTAGTCATGTGAATTTGGTATTCGTTTGATATTTTGATGAGATGTCTGCTTGTTTCTCCTCTAGTGGTGTCATGTGAACGCCGACTACATGACACTTCACCATTATTTGGGCCTAGAGGAAGGCATTGGGAAGTAATAAGTAGATGATGGGTTGCTAGAGTGATGTAAGCTTAAAACTTAATTTATGTGTTTGCTTCAGAAGGGCTGATTTGGATCCATATGTTTCATGCTATGGTTAGGTTTACCTTTAATACTTCTTTCATAGTTGTGAATGCTTGCAATAGGGGTTAATCATAAGTGGGATTCTTGTATGAGTAAGGACAGCACCCAAGCACCTGGTCCACCCACATATCAAATTATCAAAGTACCGAACGCCGAATCATATGAACGTGATGAAAACTAGCTTGACGATAATTCCCATGTGTCCT